>BMAC01000066.1:1245454-1258617 GCA_014905375.1 Phtheirospermum japonicum
AAAAAAAAAAAAGATATTATAATCATTTGATACTTATAATTATAACATTAATCGCCTTTCATAATCTCCGTTAAATAATTAATTTCTACAGATAAAATGGGACAGAGAGAATAGCATATCGGAGTGATAACATACATCTTTTAGTTTTTCCATTCATGTATCTTCAACTCATTCCATAAATATTAAATTAAAAATCTTCTTTAGTAAAGAATTATTGATGCGAACCAAAAAGATTGGTGCTTCAAGAATAGAAAGTACTGACCCCAAATATGCAGTCAGGGACCTAATAGACTTCATAGAGAACTGTTACCTTCATTAGATATTACTTTCCTTATGTATTTGTTTGTATCTAGCTGTCCTATATGTGCATATCTCATGTGTTCAACTTAGTTATTTGCTCTCAGTCAGGCCATTCTGTAATCAGGGGCTTTAATTTAATTTATGTTGTTAACTGTGTTAGTTGCTAGCCAATTATTGCAATATGGTTGCAGGTATGATAGGAAGTGCAATGTTAAAAGGCCTGGATCAACTGATGAGTATGAGGTGCCTTATATGTGTCTTGGCCAGATTAATAATAATAACTCAGAAGTGTTGTTCTTATGGACAAGTAGATGAACTTAGTTAGAAATGCGAAGATGTTTCATTTTATTTTTTAGTCTCTTATTTTTAGTGGTGAACTGTTCATGGATGCTGTTGATAGAGATTTTTAATTATATATTCAAAATATTCATTATTGGCAATTTTGGTGCACCTGCTTTCATTTCTTTTTTTTTTTTAAATTTTTACTACTTTCTAGAAGGTAGTTTTCAAAAACCGACGTTAAAATGTTCGTTCTAAGAAAACAGACTTTCTAGAAGGTATTTTTTAAAAACCGCCGAAAAAAAAAAAAGATATTATAATCATTTGATACTTATAATTATAACATTAATCGCCTTTCATAATCTCCGTTAAATAATTAATTTCTACAGATAAAATGGGACAGAGAGAATAGCATATCGGAGTGATAACATACATCTTTTAGTTTTTCCATTCATGTATCTTCAACTCATTCCATAAATATTAAATTAAAAATCTTCTTTAGTAAAGAATTATTGATGCGACCAAAAAGATTGGTGCTTCAAGAATAGAAAGTACTGACCCCAAATATGCAGTCAGGGACCTAATAGACTTCTAGAAAGCTCCTGGTGACTTGATCAAACCTGCAAAACAGAACCCAAGCTGGGCGGCCCCGGCGTAGGCCCTCCGACACTTAAGTCAGGTAGTGTTCAAGAGAGATGTGCGAGAGCTCAATAGTGTACGAGAGCTTAAGTAGAATAAAATTAATACGGAGTAGAAAGTGAGGCCTGTGTCCTCTTTATGTAGACAAGAGATACGAGACAAGAGACATGTTCCCAATCTAGGTCCTTGTCACCTGTATAAGAACTCGCTTCTCCTGAAGGAGATATCCTTATGAAATAAGAGCATGTAAGGGTCTGAGAGATCATGTGAGAGATCATGAGAGAAATCATGAGGTATGAAATAAGGGCCTGAACCCCCTATTTATAAGATTATTAACACTTGTCCTCTAACTAATAGGATTCCTTCGCAAGGTGGGATTAAATCTCCTAATTGTACCTAATCTCCAATTAGGAAATATTCTCATGATAGGATCTTTACTTCCCATAATTCCATACTAACCATAAAACCATATTACAATATACGCCGGGACCTAAAACCTTCTACCTCTTTCATTACTTTCTTACTATATATAATCAAGTTGACTTTTGATGTTGTATCAGCTATTCCCCCATATTTTGGCTAATTGAGGAACGAAATCAGTTAGAATTTAAAAAATAAAGATTTCATTCATCCGAAAATAAGTGGGACTTATATCATAGGAGATCGCCACCTCACATAAGATCTTGCCACTCTTATACGAGAGGTCGCTGCCCCCAAAAACTGCTCGCCCTCCTTGCAGAAGGATTGCACCTTCTAGAAGAAGAGGTTGCTTACTAAATCCACACAATACCTTCATGTTTTCCAACCTGGATATTTTTCAGCCCATAACCACATGAACCATAAAAACCATTTATGACCAAGAAAACCATCAGTCCCCCATGTTTAAATAATTCAAACAAAAATAAAACAGTTAGACCATGCTCAAACCAGGTGCAACCATATAACAATAACATAGGGCCGAGAAAACCACTCAGTCCCCATGTTCAAATAATGCAACAAAGCAAAAAAACAGTTCGCATGAACTCAATAAAACTTGACCATAGACGACTAAGAAAACTACTTAGTTCCCCAGGTTAATGCAACCAGGTAATAGAACCAAGTTACTTACAATATTAAGTCCCCCATGTTAAATTAATGCAAAAAAGGTAGAACAACTAAGTCGCACCAAACCAAAACCAATCAGGGCATGCTATGCAAGCAGAAAACTAAGTCAAAACACCATATAACCACGTAAAAAATCACATTAAAAAGCATGTAATCAAAGACCTAAAGAACATGTAAGTCAAACATGATCTTCACATAGACTTCAAACAAAGCATCCATGAATATGTAAATCAAACATATCCCTCACGTAAAACCATCCATACATCCATTATCATATCCATAAAAACCATCATCAAACTAATAAAAGCTTCGATCCATAACCACATCCATAAAAACCATCGACGACCTAATGAAAGTATCAGGCTTTAATCATCGCTGACTTAATGAAAGCGTTAGGCTTTAACCATTGCCGACCTAATGAAAGCATCGTGATTTAACCATCGCCAACCTAATGAAAGTCTTAGGTTTTAACCATAAAACCCATATTGAACCATATAATTTGTAGATGATTTGTTCTATGTAATGAGGTCGCATGAGATCGCAGCTAAGGTTGCAATGATAAAGGCGAGGTCGTAGGCTAAGGCCGCTACTGATAACAAAATCGAGGTCTCATGAGTAAAGTTGAGGTTGCAAGAATAAAGCTGAGATCACTAAAATAGAGCGGAGATCGCGAAAATAAGGCAGAGGTCGCAACATGGACAATTTTGTGCACAAATTCGTATCCTTTGAGTATTTTGTAACTTAAGATCCGAGAGTCGTGCGACTAGTCCGTTAGAGACGGCGCATGGAAACCTCAACGTGAATCATGTCGTAAGAGGTGGGCCGAGGTCATCAAAAAATTAGGCCGGTGAGTGAAGCGCTTGTGCCATTCGGTGGACCGAGACGCGCAATGAGTTAGCTTTCTTACGGAGGCGGGCAAATATTTCGGTGCTAAGCACCATCAGCCCGGCGCCCGAAGGATCAAGATAAGTAAGGTAGATGAAGGAAATATAAAAGCTCCCTTTTACGAGATTTAAATGTGCGTTACCTAATATACAGTTATATTGACGCCATAGGAAAATCTACCTCTCCTCAATTATCCAACTGTGTGACCTCTTTACTTTCAGGTAGTAAGATTCCACGATCACCTTTCTATGGATGTTTGAACGCGTGACCTGATATATTGGCGACCTCCTTACATTGAGGTTACCATCTCTGAGTTAGACGTCGGGCAACTCATAAATTAACCCTGCAAAACCAATGTTAATACGAACTAAACAGGTAGACCTACACTCAATCTATTAGTATACGATCATAAAAATAATCGATAAGTAGGATGCGAGCAACGCAACCCTTACTCGCATCCGTAATTATTAAATTAAACATTTAGGCCCAATTAATCCCCCGTGAACCTACACATCAAAACACATATAATTTCTCCACTTTGTGAGGCGAGCTGGAGGCATGCAAATTTCCAAAACCATTATTATAAAAAGTATAATTGTCCCCGTGACATCACCACAAAACCATATACCATATTAATTCGTATGTTTGACCAGAATATATTCATATTTTCTAGAGAGCTTAAGAAATTGAATAAGCAAAGAATATGTTAATCAGACATATCCACATAGACTCATAATCAACCAAGTAAAAGAATATGTTAATCAAACATATTCACATAGGCACAAAACCAACAAAGCAAGGAATGAGTTAATTAAACATATTCGCAAGCACACAACCAAAAAATGAAGAAAAGTTAATCAAACATATTCATTTCAATTTAAATCAAGTATTGTCTTTTCCCATAACCATAAACACCATATCACCATTAAGCCATATAGGATCAAATAAAACATATGCATATCCCCATAGTTTTAAACCATATAAAATCAAATAAAACATATGCATATCCTCGTAATTTTGAACCATGCAGAATCAACTAAAGCAATTAGAATTCTCCCTGTGTGATTATTCTCCCATCGTCCATCTTGTCTTACGCATGAAAGAATCACAAGACCATTTTATCCAAATCCATGCATGATTAATACACCCATCGACCCTTATGAATTGCCACATAAGAGTTCTCAATTTTGACAAGTAAAACACACCACCAATTTGTAAAAGCCATAGAGAATTAAAACTTATCTGTGAAGGTTTCATGATTTATTAAATTGTGTATTCTCACGTCTTTTGCTCAAGGACTCGATGTCCCTCTTGCCCACATACGGTGCCACTTGATGCTACCAAAATGATTGGTGCTTCAAGAATAGAAAGTAATGACCTCAAATATGCAGTCAACAACCTAATAGACCTCTAGAAAGCTCTTGACGACCTGATCAAACCTACAAAACAAAACCCAATCCGGGTAACCCCGACATAGTCCCTCCAACACTTAAGTCAGGTAGTGTTCGAGAGAGATGTGCGAGAGCTCAATAGTGCGCGAGAGCTTAGAATGTATAATAAAATAAACTTACAGTAGGAAATGAGGCCTCTGTCCTCTGTATGTAGACAAGAGATAAGAGACAAGAGACGTGTTCCCAATTTAGGGTCCTTGTCACCTGATTAAAAGCTCGCTTCTCTTGAAGGAGATATCCTTATGAATTACTAGCATGTAAGGTCCCGAGAGATCATGAGAGAGACCATGAGATATGAAATAAGGGCCTAAACCCCATATTTATAAGATTATTGAGACTTGTCCTCTAACTAATAGGATCCCTTCCCAAGGTGGTATTAAATCTCCTAATTGTACACAATCTCCATAATTAGGAAATATTATCGTAATAGGATCCTTACTTCCCATAATTTCATACTAACCATTAAACAATATTACAATATACGCCGTGACTTAGAACCATCTACCCCTTTCATTACTTCCTTACCATATATAATCAAGTCAATTTTTGATGACTTATCAATTTTATATATTATTACATATTATTGAAAACCATATATTCTTAAATTTAAGCTCTATTATTCTACATCTTATTTCTCAAAATTAATTATGAAAGAATTATCAATATTGACAGTGAACTGCAATATGATCTTGTTTTGCATGTAATTGTTGTGTTTTTCCTAGTATTTTTAGTTAGGGTTTAGCGTCGTATTGAGTCGTTTATTCTAGTTCTTAGGTCATTTTCTTGTTAGTTTTCTTTTTGGCTTTAAGAGTATAATATGTGTGATGTTTGTGCTATTTCTGGGTTTTTAAGTTTGATTTCTTGTTTTATAGGTGGCTAAAAGGATTATATTCACTCGGCGGACATTATGGATCAGAAAACAAGAAATTCGAGCCGAAAGCATCCAGGATCGACTGAAAAGCTCCAAATCGACTGACAGATCAACTGGTGGTCGATCGACTGGTCAGGAATCGACTGAAAGAGCTCCAAATCAACTGTCGAGCAGTAGCTTCCCCCGTATTGGCAAAGAAGTCGATAGATTACTTTTCAGTCGATAAACTGGCAGTCGATAGACTGCTTTACAGTCGATAGACTTGTAGTAGATCGACCGCGATGCTGAGACTTCGGGAAATTTGAGCGTTTTTGACAATTTTTCCCCTACAAACAACTATAAATAGCCTACATCTTTCACATATGAAGACACAACTCCCCTCCCAACCCTAACTTGGGTTTGGGATCAAATTACTCTCAATCTCTTGGATAATTTTCTCTCCTAGGTTTTAGATTGGATTTAAAGCTTTGATGTAATTTCTTTTCCTATATTAGATTTAATTTCAAGCACCTCCTTGGGTTTGTAAGCCTAAGAAGAATCCAAATAATCCTTTGGATTGTTACATTTGATGCAATTATATTCAGTCTTTGTTTCATTTCTTAATTCAAGTAAGTTTCCTTTCAATTTAATGTTTTATGCTTTATTTCCATGCTTTGTTCTTCATTTCCATGATTGTTCTTCATGTTATGCCTTTTGTCTTAGTACCTTGAATTCAAGTTAGATCTTATAAATTGAATATGGAATCTAGATGAGTGACACATCTAGATCATAGATCGAGTCTTAGATCGTCTTGATTTCAAGTTTTTCGTATGCTTTATTTGCAATTTTATTTTCATACATAGTTTTAGGTTAAATCTTAGATCTAATTCTTTGTTGCTTGTTATTTTTCTTAAAGTTTTAAACTTTCACGTTAACTTTTCTTTCTCTCTCCATACATGCTTTCAGTTTTTGCTAATTTGGATTATTTAGGATTTTATGCATAGTTGTACCTTGTGCATGCATGCTTGTACTTGGTGAAACAATGCTTGTTTTCGCTTATTTCCTTTATTGTTTTTCATTTTCATATTAAGGCATACGACGAGGCATCCGACCAACATGCAATTTCAATTTCTAGTTTAGTTTAATTAGTTTATTGCTTTATTTTTATTTTTCAAGCTTGAAACACATTGAAGCTTTCAATTGAATCGGAATCCGATAACACCAAGCCATGAACCCATTGATACTTTCAACTCCATTAAAACTCTTCTATCAAAATGGCTCCGTTGTGTAATGGCTTGGTTAAGGCCTTCGATTTGATTGTAGTTTCTTTGCATTTCTAGCTTTCATTTTTATTTGACGTTTTCTTTAAGTATGCAAGGTCCCAATTACAATGGAGGGTACATTCCTGACATGGGAGGGCATGGTGCAAACCATGTCGGGAATGGGATGATGTGTAATGGCTTTGGCAATGTGGGAGGGCATGGTGCAAACCACGTTGCCAATGGTGGTTTCGGTTATGGCCAACCCGGCATGGGAGGGCATGGTGCAAACCATGTCGGGTTTGATAGTTTCTCGGGCATGAAGGGTTATGGAGATCAAATTTTCTATCCGAACGTGCAAGCTCCATATTCCTATCTGAACGTGCAAGCCCTGACTTCCGGCTCGTATGGATATGGTGCTCCACAAAATTATCCGAATATGTCGAGCCCGAATCCTGGCTCATATGGAGCCCCACCCAGCTATAATTTCAATCCGATGACGAATATGGCTCCGGGTGGACATGTGAATGGTGGAAATCCGAGTTCCGGCCCGTATGGCGATTCTCATCCTCTCGATGATTATGACTACTTTGGAGGTTTGATCTCCGATGCTCCCCCCGTCCACACTATGGGAGACTTTATTAGACCTTTTGTGGGAACGTTTCATCCTCCCGAGCCAATATCTTCTCCATCGATGTATTCTACGGCATGCACGGCTTTATCCTCTTATGATCCCAAGGCTTATGAGTTGTTTGGAGGTTCGAGCTCCAATTTAGCAAGTGGCCCCCCCATCCATACTATGAGGGATGTTAACCGACCTTTTTTGGGATGTGCATGGTGTGGAACGTGTGATCATACTACCGACTCTTTCCCTTTAACTTCCTCGTTCAATATGCCATTGCCTCATTTAGAGGATATGTATGGAGGCCATGGATATCCGGTGGGACGCGATTGTGCTCCACCATCGTTTGCTCCGTCGCCGACTCCTAATCCTCTTGTTACTCCTCACGAGGGCCCTTTTCATCTGGCTACCCCAATGATTGCTCCTACTCCATTCTCCGATCCGGATATATGGGCCATTGCACGAAAATTCTCAAATCCGCCTTCACATACTTTTCCAGTCGCGTTCTTTGATAAGTGTGGGGTGGTTGAGGATACGGTCATCTCACCGTCGGTTGAAGAGGTGTTTTCAATCCCGAGTGTTCTTACTCCTCTTGATTCCACCCCCATGGACCTCACTTTGCTTTCTCTTTCAAAAAATTCTATTATCAATCGGATATATATGGACATGATCGAAGGTATAGTCGAGCGAGCTTATATGGAGGAAAAGAACAATGAGAAGGTGGTTAGCCCGAACGTCGATATTGAAGGATTTTGTGAAGATGAGCCCCTTGTTCTACATGATAAGTCTGTTGTGCCTCTATGTGTCCCCGATTTGTGTGTAGATGATTCTCGATGTGTCGTTGAGGGAAAAGATGACTTTTTCAAGGGGGAGGTGGGGGTTATTGATGATAAGATTGAAAATATTGACGATTATCTTGATGAGGAAGAGGAGGGCAAGTCGATTATTATCCTTGCAAATTCGCATCGAGAAGAAAAGGAGGAGAGGATGGTTAAAGGGCTTGATGTTCTTAAGAGTGCTTTTGATTGGAGACCCAGAGTGATTGATAGTTATCCCTTTGAATTTGAGTTTTGATGAAATGGGGAGAGCCGGGATGTGGAGGTTGTTATTGGAGGGCTTGATGTTCGTGATGTCCAAAAGCGAGTGGGTGAAGCCCATTGACTTGGTGCCCAAGACGAGTGGCTTATTAGTTCTTGAGGATGAATAAGGAGGGTTGTCGGCCACGAGGGCTACAATGGTTTGGAGGACGTTGATCGATTTCTAAGAAGTTGAAAGTGGTTACCAAGAGAGATCATTTCCCTTCCCCATTTTTCGATAAAAGATTGAACAAGCTAGACGGCTAATATTCCTTTTGCTTCCTTGATGAGTCGTCGGGGCACTTCAAAATCACCGTTCCACCCGAGGACCTACCCGAGACAAGTGCTGATTACCCGCTTGGAACGTTTACTTTTTTGCGGATCTTATATGAGCTATGCAATGCGCCAAGGACATTCCAAAGAGTCGATACTCCCGACAAGGAGGAGATTGTGTTGGTGGATCCTCCCGTGATCTTTCCACCTTGACCAAAAGGGAGTACGTCGAGCTAGTGACGTAAAACAAGCGCTACTTGGGAGGCAACCCAAATTCTTCTCGTTTATTTCTTTTATTCTTACTTTTTTTTTTTTCTTAAAATGAAAATCCAAAAACATTTGAAAAACTGAAAAACAAAAAAAATATTTTGTTTTGGGTTTATGTACATTGTTTCTTGTGTTTTTTATTTTTGTGTAATCTTCTTTTCTAGTGTGTTGTTTTCTGACTTCACCCTTGGGCGAATTGATAAGATTTGTAGCATTTATGGAACCGAGATACACAAGCCATGCTCAGTTGTTGTTCGTATTACTTGATACTTAAGTGGTCCCCACCGAGCTCGACCCAAACTAGCTCGGTTAAGGAAGTTTCTATTCCCCTCCTTTTACTTGATTTTCATTAAAATACGGGTAATGCATGGTTTAAGTGTGGGGTGGTTAGGGTCCGGGTATTACAAAGCATATTTTGTTGTTCTTAACTCGAGCCTTGGCGAAGTGACGCATTCTTGGCGAAGTGACGCTTACTATTTGCGCTTTTATATGGTTGAGTCGATTTTTGTGTTGTTTGTGTCTTTATTACTTTGTTGAACAATTCCACGTGTTTGCAAGTTTGAATAGTTTACTTGTCGGGTTTTTGCATGTATACATCCTCTTGTGTAAGGAGTTGAATTTTTGTGCTTCAGCCAAAATCCGCCTATATACATATATATATATATATATATATATATATAATTAATATTTCCTCGTGAAAAGTCTGCAAAGCTCTAAAAGCTCTTTGGATTTTGCTCCCAAATTCGGTGCAAACTAGTGAGTAGCCTTGGGTGATTTATCGGCTTGCTTGCATTTTTATGGAAATTGCATTAAGGAGGTTTTGTTTTGCTCGTACATGATTGAATTCGAAAATGACCTCGAGGAACATATATCACCCTTGTTCCGGCCATATCCATATATTTAAGCTACTTCAAATATCCCAAATGAGCCCCCTAGAGCCTATGCCCCATTTCTTGATTAGCCGAGCTCGATTTTAGCTCTTGTATCTTCATGAATTGTGAGGTGAGAAGGTGCGTTGTTAGTTGACGAGAAATGTGAGGGAAATTGATTATGGGTTTCGGGTTTTGAGTTGCTTATACAAAAAAATAAACTCCAACACAAATCACGAAAAGTGATAAAGCGTGCATCCAGGTGAAAAGCCTAATTTAAAAGGGGCTAATTCTAGTAAAAAGAAGCAAATTCATAAATCTTCTAAGTGTTGTGAAATAAAATTCGGAAAAGCGTGTGAGTATACGAAGGGGTTTTGAATGAGAGTTTGGTGAATTGGGAAAGGTGAAGAGGTTTTAAGCTTCGGGTTTTAGAAATTAGGATTTTGTGAGTTATTGATCGCGTTTGATCGTGTGTTAGCCACTCAAATATTCCATACCTTATTAGGTCATGTGCTATGAGCAATTTTGAGCGTCCGATTTGTGAAATCTTCACAAGGTGCATGTATTGACCGACTTGAGGGTAAACACATCCTATAAACACTTGAGCGATTTGAGCGAACACCCTCAAAGATTCCATTTTTGAGGAAGTCATTGATTTGGCTTGCATTTGAGAAAGAGTAATACGAGCAATGCTTGACGATAACGAGTTTATGTTGATAATTCCATCATATTAAATAAGGATAAGCACAAGGATTTTTCTTTTTACATAATGTTCATTGCATGTACACTCTTGATTCTTTTCGTTGTTCGAGAATGAACAAACCGATAAGTGTGGGGTAGTTGTTTTACATGTAATTTTTATGTTTTTCCTAGTGTTTTTAGTTAGGGTTTAGCGTTGTTTTTAGTCTTTTTGAGTAATTTATTCTAGTTCTTAGGTCATTTTTTGTTAGTTTTCTTTTTGGCTTTAAGAATACGATATATGAGATGTTTGTGCTATTTTTGAGTTTTTAAGTTTGAATTTTTGTTTTGTAGTATATTCACTCGGCGGACGTTTTGGACAGGAAAACTAGAAATTCGAGCCGAAAGCATCCAAGATCGACTGAAAAGCTCGAAATCGACTGAGAGATCGACTGGTGGTCGATCGACAGGTCACAGATCGACTGCAAGAGGTCCAAATCGACTGCCGGGCAGTAGCTTCCAGCGTTTTGGCAATGCAGTTGATAGACTACTTTTCAGTCAATAGAATGCTTTCCAGTCGATAGACTTGTAGTAGATCGACCGCGATGCTGAGACTTCAGGAATTTTGAGTGTTTTTGACAATTTTGCCCCTACAAAAAACTATAAAAAGCCTACATCTTGCACTTATGAAGACACAACTCCCCTCCCAACCCTAACTTGGGTTTGGGATCAAATTACTCTCAATCTCTTGGATAATTTTCTCTCGTTGGTTTTAGATTGGATTTCAAGCTTTGATGTAAGTTCTTTTCCTATATTAGATTTAATTTCAAGCACCTCCTTGGGTTTGTAAGACTAAGAAGAATCCAAATACTACTTTGGATTGTTACTTTTGATGCAATTACATTAAAGCTTTGTTTCATTTCTTAATTCAAGTAAGTTTCCTTTCAATTTCATGTTTTATACTTTTATTTTCATGCTTTGTTTTTCATTTCCATGCTTGTTCTTCAAGTTATGCATTTTGTCTTAGTACCTTGAATTCAAGTTAGATCTTAAGAATTGGATACGGAATCTAGATGAGTGACACATCTAGATCATAGATCGAGTCTTAGATCGTCTTGATTTCATGTTTTTCCTATGCTTTATTTGCAATTTTATTTTTATGCATAGTTTTAGGTTAAATCTTAGATCTACTCTTTGTTGCTTGTTATTTTCCTTAAAGTTTTAAACTTTAACGTTAACTTTTCTTACTCTTTCCTATCATGCTTTAAATTTTTGCTAATTTGCATTATTTAGAATTTTATGCATAGTTGTACCTTGTGCATGCATGCTTGTACTTGGTGAAACAATGCTTGTTTTTGCTTATTTCTATTATTGCTTTGCATTTTCATATTAAGGCCTACGTCGAGGCATCTGACCAACGTGCAATTTCAATTTCTAGTTTAGTTTAATTAGGTTTATTGCTTTATTTTTATTTTCCAAACTTGAAACACATTGAACCTTTCAATTGAATCGGAATCCGATAACACCAAGCCATGAACCCGTTGATACTTTCAACTCCACTAAAACTCTTCTAACAGACCCCTAGCTCAAGTAATACTTCACGCTGCAAATAAATTAAATTAATTTAAAAAATTATCGGTAACTATAAAGAATATTGTAAAGTGTGAAAATATTTATCAGTAAAATGGTCGTATGCAAAAATGACCAACAATAAAAATCTATAAATTTTGTTAAATGAATACCATATTTCTATCTGTAAATTTAAAATTTAACGGTGATTTATTGATAATTGGTTGGTATAATTTAGGGCAAAATATTTTTGATTTTATCAAATATTTTGTATATATTTGTAAAACTTAGTGACAAAATTATTTTATAATACGTTTATTCTTTTGTGAAAGTGAAGATCAAAATCTACGTTTCAATTCGTTTGACATTTATATCATAAAAAATAAAAATCCACAATGTCATGTTTAATCATTGGTAGATTCTGTACTTGGTTAAATTACAATTGTGACATGGCATTGCTCATGTTAATTATTTTACATGGAAAAGAGGTAAAAATAAATAAATAATATAACCTTTATTTGAAATTAACAAAAACGTAATTGTTTTAAAAAATAAAATTTATATTGGGATTTTGTTACCAACAGCGTCCTACTAATATATATATATATATATATATATATATATATATGGGAAAATTGTATTTTTTGTCTTTTAAATTTGACCCCTTTTAATTTTTGTCCTCTAAATGTAGGTGGTTCGAAAATTATCCCGTATCTTAAAAATTCTTTGCGTTTCTGTCCTCTAAATGTACGCGGTTCGAAAGTTGTCCTGTATCTTAAAAAATCTTCGCGTTTTTGTCCTCTAAATCTTCGTGTTTTATGTCCTCACGTGCACATTTCTGGTGGATATAAAAATTTTCCACAGGTCGGGGACATAAAACGCGAAGATTTTTTAAGATACAGGACAATTTTCGAACCGCCTATATATAGAGGACAAAAATTAAAAGGGATTGCACGATAAAAATTGCGATTTTCCCTAATATATATTCTCCTTGGAGTACACTAGAGAGTTGAATCGCCTGATTGCCTCAAAATAATATGCC
>BMAC01000066.1:1263666-1289814 GCA_014905375.1 Phtheirospermum japonicum
GAGGCCCACCCAGAAGAACCGGCCCGCCACTTAGATGCTTTCCAAAAAATAAAAAAGAGTACCAAGGATCAAAAGATTTTGCACGTCAAGACTTTCCAAATGTCTTCTTACCTCTTATTATCATGTTTTGAAATAAAATTTACAAACTAATTTTAAATTTTAAAAATATATATATATAATATAAATAATAAATAATTAGAAAAAATCAAAAATCAAAAATTTCAACTTTTTTTCCTTGTACACTTTTATGATTGTTATTTTTATTCGAGTCTATTGTCTCTTGTTTTCTTTTTAAAATTACTGAAAATCTTTATAAATACAAAAATATTTATCTTTTGTAAATTCTGATGGTTTTATTTTTATGTTTGTGTCTTTTGTGTTTGCTTTCTCCACTTACCCCTTTTTTTAGGTTCGACTCGAGTCCACCATCCGTTAACACTTCATGCCCCACAATTACACTAATGTCGAACGAAAATCTAAACAACCTAACCAAAGCATCTAACCACGTTACTTCGTCAAGGTTCCAACAAATAGAAATCCACACAACTCAAATCATATACACAAGAGAAGAGAGAGAGAAAGAGAGATACGTCCCTATAGTTGCATCTGTGATGATGAGTCGAGCTTGAATTAACAATTAAACCACACACACACACTTAAACCAAGCAATGCCCATATTGCACATAAAATAATATAAAGTGCGGTAAAAGAGAAGAGAGAGAGAAAGAGAGATACGTCCCTATAGTTGCACCTGTGATGATGAGTCGAGCTTGAATTAACAATTAACGGATGGTGGACTCGAGTCGAACCTAAAAAAAGGGGTAAGTGGAGAAAGCAAACACAAAAGACACAAACATAAAAATAAAACCATCAGAATTTACAAAAGATAAATATTTTTGTATTTATAAAGATTTTCAGTAATTTTAAAAAGAAAACAAGAGACCAATAGACTCGAATAAAAATAACAATCATAAAAGTGTACAAGGAAAAAAAGTTGAAATTTTTGATTTTTGATTTTTTCTAATTATTTATTATTTATATTATATATATATATTTTTTAAAATTTTAAAATTAGTTTGTAAATTTTATTTCAAAACATGATAATAAGAGGTAAGAAGACATTTGGAAAGTCTTGACGTGCAAAATCTTTTGATCCTTGGTACTCTTTTTTATTTTTTGGAAAGCATCTAAGTGGGCGGGCCGGTTCTTCTGGGTGGGCCTCGATAGAGGCGTTGATCGATGGCCAATCGACAGTCTGGACAGAGAGTTCCATCGACCAAGGCATCGATCAACGAAATATCGATGGGTTGGACAGAGAGTTCGTCGACAATAGCGTCGATCGAAGGTTGCTCGACGCTTGCAACTGAGTAGCATTGATGTGTCGTCGATGCTCTCCATCGATCTACAGCTATGTCGTGCATCGATCTATGGAAGATAGATGGGTTACACAGAGAGCTCATCGACCATGGCGTCGATTGGGGCATCGATCGACGAGATTTTTGCAGGGCCTTGTTTTCGCTTCTTTGAACATTGTTCCTCGATCAATGCCTTATATCCTTCAAAGTATGCACCCAGGTATGCATAAATGGTCTAAAACTTCAACCAATCGTCCCAATATCAAAAATAAGAGAAAAGAGAGCAAGAACCTGGGTTGCCTCCCAAGAAGTACTTGTTTAACATCAAAAGCTCGATGACTTGTACGAGCAACGCTATCCGAGAACCAAGAATAGGTGACGATCGTGCCAAGCCTTAGTATTCTCCAAATGTAAGAACGGGTGATGAAAATCACTGAGGCCAGCACGACAAGCAAGTTCTAGAAATAGAGAAATGAAAGCTCCAACTCACTTTGGAGGTTGAAAACGTGAGTAGTCGATCACCAAGAAGAGATCAAAAGCTAATTGGAGCATAGAGCGATGCTCGATCACCGGAGTAACTAGAAAATCGGTTGAACAAAAGGAACGACCATCAACCAATCCAAGCTGCTTTATTTCCTTGATCACCACCTCAACGCTTTCAAAAATATGTAATGCCATATCCGGGCTTAGGAGAGGGCGATTGGGCTCCTTCTCAACTATTATATCTTGAATCGTGACATTTGGTAGGGGGAACATAAGGCTCGAAATCCGGATCATAAGAGTTTGATGTCAGTAGAGAAAATGGGTTGTATATCAAAGAAAAAGAATTGGGCAGAGCATATGAATCATGGCTCGTGCTAAAATAGTCGGAGGCAAGTATGGTGTATGAGGGATTAAAGCCCGAATTATAATATTTTTCAAACGGGGCATAAGATTCGTTAAAGATCGGGCGATAAGAATTATGGAGTGGGGCATGAGGGCCAAAACCAGGATCATAGTGATCGGGTGGAGCATATGGATCGTCGTGGCCCAAATTATATGAATTTGAAGATGGGGCCCATTAAGGTGAGAAGAACATCCTCATGAACTGATCGTAAACTTCCTCCCATGTTCTCAAGGAGTCGGTTTCTAAATTTCTCAACCATGTTCTTGCCCAATCCTTTAATGTGAAGACGAAAATTCGCATCTTCACTTGATCCTCCGTAAGGCCTTGAATAGGGAAATTTTTTATGATGGCATCGTACTCTCGGATGAACTTAAGCTAGTCCTCACTCGGAAGCCCATGGAAAACTGGGAGTTTCTCGTAGTAGAAATCATCAAGAACGTACTACCGCATCGCGGGGCTCAATAGAATAGCCGGTCGAGGAGCACGACAAGTGTACGGATATATATACGATGGAGACGCTCGATAGTTATACATTCTCTACTTATTTATTTATTTTAAAAAGGTTCGTTGAATCTCAGGCCTCAAGAGATGTACCTTGCATACACAACACTCGACGCACAAGGTTAAACGCACCGGAGGAAATAACAAAAAAAAATAAAAAGAACAATCACAAACAAACACTACACACAAACAAAACAAAACAAATAAAATAAAAAACAAAGGTCACGGAGAGCAAACACAAAAATCACAACCTTTAGCCTTCCCTGGCAACGGTGCCAAATTTTAAATCAAACTTTTCACACTTACTTTTTTATTAAAATAAAAGTTCTTCCACAAGAGAATGGAGTAATTGTCAATGATAACTTTGACTCGAGTCGAATACCTCGAGGAAGACTAATCAAAAGTAAATTTATATTTTTGATTCACGAATAAGGATACAACAAAAAGTTATTCTTAACACACGATAAGATTTCAGTTTGTAAAGTTGTAATATCTAAGACGGTGATTTAAATGAGTAGAAACACAATCGACAACTTGAAAAGATTTATAAAATGAGTATTTAGGGCTCCACGATCAATTGGCATTTGATCGAACACTTAATCTACGAGTTGGGGTTATCAATCCCAACTTGTAGATTAAACGCCCAACAATACTGATTGATGGTTCTAAAATCATCTAGGCAAATGTCTTGCATCTCATAAACATGATGATCAATCTAATTTGTGTAAAAACATTATTGCTATGCTCATTACAACTCCGGTCAAGAGAAATCTGTTATACAGCGCCTTGCATGTCCAGATTACCGTGGAACAATGATATAGTTATAAAATGTCATATTACATGGCATGGCAAGGTTTTCGATGGGCTCATGAACATGTGTACGGTACGTTGGAGATCTTGATTTAAAATTTACCAAAATACATGGAGGCCTTGCAGACGTACAACTCAGGGACAGTGGTCGAGTAGCTACACAAATATTCGGGAGTACTTGGTGTGCATAGTTTAAGATTTGTGTATTGGGAATCCATACCATGTATTGAGAATTTTAGACATTGTGGCATAGTCATCAGTGTTGATGGAATTTTTTTGGTTGGAAAGTACAAGCACATGCTGATGGCATGTACAATTAGTGCAAACCAACAAGTCCACATAGTCATCAGTGTTGATGGAACTTTCTTTGGTTAGACAGTACAAGTACATGTTGATGGCATGTACAATTGGTGCAAACCAACAAGTCCGGATAGTCATCAGTGATGATGGAACTTTCTTGGTTGGAAAGTACAAACACACGTTGATGGAATGTTTGGTGCAAACCAACAAGTCACTCCACTAACTTATGCAACACCTATACCTATAATGATATGTATTTATTTATATACATTACTAACTCGATTTTTTATGAAGGAATATAATGGTATTATACCAACACGCAAGTACTACTTTTTGGATGAGCCACCAATGTGGAGAAACTTGAAGAAGTATTTGGATGAAGAATCATCATCTTGTTACACAATTCAAAATTATTAATGTGTGTTTTTTATGTTTGAGTTTAAAATTAAGTCATTATTCAAATATGTCATAAGATGAGATCGGGACGACCTAAGTTTCATTGTTTAAGCTAAATTGTGCAATGTCTAAATTGGTTATCTTCTTTATTTCATGAAATTATTTTTGGTGTCATCCAATTATTGGGTACCGTCCATCAACCAGGTGAGGCCAAAAAACTTACATCATATAATATATTCTGCAAAAGTGTTTCTTATGAAAAGTAGTGTTTGGGGAATATATTCCTTCTTAAAACTAGAAGACAAAAAAATGTATATATTCTCTGTACATTTTTCTAGCATTTAATACACTAATCCTTTAATTAACCTTAGGTTCATTTTCATGAAAACTAAACTCTGTAACTATAACCCACAATAAAATACACAAAAAAAATTTGAATGGCGTCAATTGAAACCTCCCAAAATATACTTAAACACTAGTCCCATTACTTCTACATAGAAACTTAAACCAAGGAAGTGTCCGAAAAATATGTTTAGGAACTCGTGGAACAGTGTGTGATGGAGAGTCTCCATTACGCGAACCGTAACACACCTACAGTATAATGGCTATGACCAATGTCAATATAGGATTTAATACAACGTTTCATCTATCATATTGCGTACCATGGGCAAAAAAACTTTAGACGAGTTACCGAGTCTTTCGTTGGTTACTCAGTCAACGAAACCATGTGGAACCAAATACTCGGGGTTAGTTCATTTAATTATCCATTAGGTTATTTTTTCAAATTATAATGTAGTACTTTGAGTTGTTCACATGTATTTTATCTAATATGTTGTATTTTTGTATGCAACATGAGAAATATGCAATTGCATATAAGTTTGAAGGAGAGGAGGATTATTATGCATTTTTGATCCTTTCCACGAAACAAGAGAATATTAGGACTAAGTGGTGTATGTTATCCCTTTAACTCACGGTTAAGTGTTACATTCATTTTCAAATAATGATCACTCATCTTGTATCTTATTCGATTTCACCAACTTGTTTAATAAAATTGTGATGTTAATGGTGTATTTATAATTTTTATTTTATTTATTCATTACTTACAATATTAAACGTTTATGTGTGATGATTAATTGGTTCCCTTTTTATCCGTTAGATGAGACCTCTTATGTACCTAAATCGTCACTGATTTGTACAAATTTATGTGTGATTTTTTGTGTTTTGTTTTGTGTTTTATAGCGAGTTTTAGATCGTATTTTCTCTCGTTTTTCATTCTTTTAGTCTTTTTGTAGGTCGTGTCATTTTTATCCCGTTTAACACCTTTTCTCTCGTCTTTTGTAAGTTTTCATTCTACTCTGGTCTTCTTCTATGTTTTAGTTTTCCGAGCGGAGCCACGCACGTTCCCATGAGTTACGACTAGTTCGGAAAGACGAGAAATCAGATAAGAACTCGGAAAGCTGTCGTCGGTCAACCAGCAATCAACGCATCGTTGACATAGCACCAATGCACGCTTCTCGCCCACATCGAAAGCCCCTGTCGATTGACCTGCCGAGGCATTCCAGCCACCGTCGATTGACGCAGCCCGTCGACGCGATCGACGGGGCTATTTTTCAGCATCGGTGGTCAGACCATTTTTTGCCATTTTGGGCAATACGATTATTTTGCCCCCACTTTCACCACTATATATATCTTTATCTTTCCTTTCTCAGAATAACAAGCTTTGAACTTCTTAGGGTTTGACAAGCCCAAGAATGTTCTTCATTTCCCTTCAACTATTTTCGCCAAATTCCTCATTTCAATTTCCCGCTTTTAGATTTAATAGAATATTTCTTGATACTTGCTTGGATTTTGGACGCAACTAGTATCAATTCTTGTATTTTCTTATTTGACCTATGAAATTCTCCAATCTCAATTAGTAAGATTTTATTTTCCTTTGTTTTATTATTCTAATTTCTTGATGCTTTGTTTATGTCTTCTTGTTGGGATTATGATGTTCTTGTTTGGTAATTAGATTTTGAAACCACCATCGCACAGTTGGCTGATGCTTATCAAGTTCGCAGTTAAGCCTTCAACAAGTAACACGTTCTCGAGCTTCGCAATACCAGGGACATGAAGAGTTCCTTGGCCAATGATTTGGCCATTTGCACCTCCACCATACTTTACCTTTCCTCCATGAAATTTGACAATATTCGAGAGGAGATCTTCCGAGCCGGTCATGTGCTTAGAGCATCCACTGTCGAAGTACCAGGCTCCAGGGACGTGGGATTTTAGGGAGGTGCAGATCATGTTGCACTTGATATCAATTTTCTTGACCCAAACTTGTTTGTACCTGGTGTTGGTATTGATGTTGGTAACACGGGAACCAACATGGGATTCAGAAGTCAGCGTCCACCTTTTAAAATGAGTTTGCTTGCCAACAAGCTTCCAGCAGTATGGTCGTATTGATCTGGTTCACCACACTGATGGCACACATATTGTCTTCTTCTCCTCTTGTGGTGTTTGGTCGACTTCACCTTTTGACTTGAAATTGGCTTTTGAACATGCTTGAATTCAATCCCATGTTTTGAACAATTCGGGATACACGATTCCAGAATCTCATCCACCTTGGTCTTGCCCTTGTTGAGGTTTGTGAGGGTTTCTTGGACCTTCTTCAACTCGATCTTTACTCGTTCTAGCTCATCATCCTTTTTGGTAAGGGATGACTCCAATCGGACAATTACATTAAGTTGATCATCCTTTTCCTTAGTTAATTTGTCCACCTCGATTCTAAGATCCTTGACTTTTAGTACTTGTTTTCCCCAACTAACATATAATTGTTCATACTCAATGCTTAGCTTCTCGTACTCGTCAAGAGATTCATCAACCTCATCGTCATCTTCAATGTACTCTGCAGCAATGAAGATCTTCTTCCTCGGAGTATCCATAGTACCTAGATAAATAAGGACCAGTACTTAAAAGATTAAGTAACCCGCTCTGATACCAATTGTAAAATTAGAAGGTCTATGGATATACGAATAATTCTCAGATTCACGATATTGTTAATCAATGTTACCAACATCAGTTAACAACATCGACCAGAGTAAATTTAAACTTATGCAGCGAAAATTAAAAAATGAGAACACGATTAAATAAATTCAGTTCACAAGTAAAAGTACTTTTGAACTTGAGTGTACAAACCCGAAAACCATATTACTTTGTTTTTAAGTTCAATACAAAATATAAAGTAATATATGAAAACTAAATATCAAGAAACTTGATACTAAATACTTGTTGCCGGAATGGCAAGATCTTCTCCGTCGGTCACGCAACTTCAAAGATCTTGTTTATCACGATCGTTGGCTCCAAGTAACTCTATCGTGTTCTTCTTCTCTTGTGCGTCTTCCTTGCGTCTTCCGTCCTTCAAGAAATCCCGTGCGTAAATCTCTTAAAATCTGTGCGTCAAAAGTCCTTCTCGAAAAGTCATGAATGTAAGAGTATTGAAGGTGTCCTCTTTTCTTGGCTTTGTCTTGTCTTAAATAGAAGAGTCCTAGAGTCCTAAAATTGGTAGATTCCTAAAACCAAATCCTAAACACAATCTAAAAATAATTAAAGTCTTGTATACAAATTAGGAAACAAATCTAGAGTTCTAATTTTAGTTCCCTAATATATTTTGGCCTAAGAAAGGCAAATAACTAAATAAGGAATTATTCCCAAGAATAAAATCCTTAACAGGTATCAAGCATGTACATTTATTATAACAGAGCTACTTTGAGAATATTCAATTAGATGAACTAATTCATTCAAACCTCTAAAATAATCAATCTATTAAGAATCCAAGAAATTAAGACCTAAAATCCTTAAAATAAATATATACCAACAAAGACAAAGTAGCTACTCTGAAACTTGATCTTATCAAGTCCCAGGCTTCAAGGTATCATAGAAAAACAAGCTGACCATATAATCAAGAGATGCGCAGCATACCTGAAAATAGCTATGTAAATTATGAAAACCATTAATGACAGGKCTCTCAACGGCCTATAGATAACTAGTCAAGAAGAGTGTTTTATTCTTAACTATATACGAATTAATAGTGAACGCAGTAATTCTGACTTCTTTTCTCTATAAGTGTCTTAAATTGATTCCACTTTTCTTCTATATGTAATTCTGAAGGCTCCTCAGAATCAATCACTTGATTACCGCACACAGCCTCTACTAAGCAAACAGAAAAAAATGAAAAAAAAATTGAATTAAGGACATTGAGTCATAACCTACCTGAGAACTTAACTTCAGTCTTGAATTCGGAAAAATGAAATTCATGTGTCATCTCATTCTACACAAAGAAAAATGAAACAGAGAACTCACTATATTCCTTTTAAAAAATGCATTCAGCTAATTAAATTTAATCTCTACAGATTAGCAATAAAAAAAAGGTACAACATAATTGGGGGAAAAAGAAAAGGTAAAAGTAGAAGGATTTATTACTCTCTGCATTTCAACTTCGTAACGAAGGATTGAGAAACATTTTTAATGTTGTCTTTCAGGACTTCAATCAGAGCCCATATTATCGCATCTGCCTGCTTCGACTGCACGCCTTGCGCCTCTAATCTCGTCACCTTCAAATATAGTTAACAAAAACAAATACGCCACACTATTAGATTCACCATTGAAAATCAATGAAAAAGAATTAAATTAAACAGCAAGAAATACAAGTGCCAGAGTGTTTACAAGAAAGAGGCATTTGCCGTTTGCTATTTAATTGAACAAGATCAGAGATAGGTCTCGTCAAGACCCGGTGGGGAGCAAACGAAAAAGTCTTGCATTTTTAGTAAGATTTAATATCATAATATAACCACTTAAATTTAAACCTTATTACAAAAGAGTTCAATTATTATTCAAAATTACAAATACCCCCATTAACATACAAATTATACATATGTGTGTAATTAAATAAAAAAACTCATGAGTAGTTTTTGTAATTAGGTTTCACTCATGTTATTTTTTTCCTAAACTAATAGAATCGCCAAATGAAAAAAATCAAAAGAATGAAAACCCAACTCAAAATCAAAAAAAGCGGGTAAAAAAGAAAAGAAAAAGAAAAAGAAAGAACCTACAACCTGAATATGACAATGAATCATCGAACTAAACCACCATTAGAAACTTTGTCCAGTCCTCAATCGGAGAACAAGTCAAACAACGATCAGGGCAGTGAAATTCCTCCAATCAGTACCGTCGTCACTTCTAAACCCAACAAGCAGACCTGAACTGAAACCTTACCCCACACTGAACCAGATGAGCCATCGTCACCTCGTCGTAGTTGTTGCTCATCCTCGCTACTACTACTCATTGCCGCCCAACGATGTAATGGAGCTGTGAGGTGTCTTGTGTGTGAGTTTGACGGGGGAGAGGGAAAGGGTTAGGTATTTCATTGGAAACGGTGGAGCTGAGATATGCGGGGAGGTCTCAGATTTAGAATAGGGCGGAAAATTGACTTTAGTTTTTGTTCCTCCACTACAAAAAATAGGCATTGCCGACGGCCATATCCGTCGGTAAATCACTTACCAATGGATTACCGATGGATAACGGCCGTCAGCAAAACCTTTGTCGGTAATTTCACTTGCCGGTGGATTTCTCATCCCGTCGGCAAGTGCCGACAACTTCCCAATGGAACTTGCTGTCGGTAAGCTGCCATCAGGATTCCTATTTTATTTTTGGATTTACCGACAGATATTATGTCCGTAAGGAATATATTGAATAAATAAATAAAAATATCGACGAACATGGAATCTGTCGGTAAATAATAATTTTGCCGACGGAAATGGAAGCCGTCTGTAAATGTTTTTTTAATTTCTTTTACTATTACTTTTATTAATTAGAATAAAGAACCTTTATTGTTCATCCACCTATTTACAAATATTAAAGAAACGCAAATAAACACAGAATTAAATAAATATAAATACGAATCAGAATCAAATGAATTTGACGATAATAATCCAAAATGAGTTCTACAATAATAATCCAAGATCTCGAGATCATAACTAATCAGAATGAGGCGGAGGGGGAGGAGGACGAGGCTGTGCTCCTATCGCGACCATAATACGCTCCTCAACCTGTCGCTGGAGTCGCTGCTCGAAGTCCATCTGGGCCTACGCCTGTGCCTCGTGCATCCTCTGTAACTCCTCCTGTGGCTGCGCATGTGCATCACACAACCTCTGCAACTCCTCCTGATGCCTCGTCTCAGCCGCCTGATGCCTCTGCAACTACTCCAGGATTGACCTGCTGGGATGACGTAGAGCTTCAGCCTGTATCGAACTCCTTAGCGAGCGATCCCATCCGAAATTATCGACCCTTCTTTGGCTGGACAATCGAGAGGTATACGTCGTTCAAGTCAACAAACGTACCAGACTTCTATGATGCAGCACGTCTACTCTTCAACGTAGTCTGAATCTCCGTGTGATAAATAATATAAAATCTTTAATTATTTTATGCATAATAATAATAAAAACAAATTTAATATATAAATTAATTTGAGTTTAGAAATTAAATAAACTTACAACTATCCGCTGAGATTTAGGGTCCGTAAAAGAGTCGTCGCCTTTCTGATACAGACTCGGTAGAAGCTCGTATGTATTGGGTTCCTACCCGTCTCCTCCCGTTGTAACAATTAATTTATTATTTTATCATATATATATATATATATATATACATATATATATATATATATATATTATTTGAATTATAAATTGTAAACATAAGCGCGCACGCGCGCACCTGTCTCTTATACACATCTAGATGTGTATAAGAGACAGTATATATATATATATATATTGGATTAGGTTCAAATGAGAACCATGTCCCTATATGTGAACTTAGGGTCAATTATGGGCCTTAGATTTAATTAAATGGATGAATCATATTTCTTGTGTATTTCCTTATTTAATTAAAAGCATTAGAATTGTATAATAAAAGCACAACTGGTGTATATAACTAAAATATGTAATAAAGCAATGTGATTGTACAATAAAAGCACTGCTGGTATATAATAAAATAACCAGTTCGTAGGTTCGCATATAATGACATGGTTCTCATTTGAACTCACCCCTATATATATATATATATATTTTAATATATATATATAACTTACGATGTTATCTCGTATGAGATTCGCCCCCCGCGACCCGCCTCTATGCTTAGATATCCCAATATCAGGACCCTCTGGCTCGCTCATCCTGTTTCTGCTAACCCTCCGTGATCTCTCAACGTCCTTTGGCCTAGCCCACGCCTCCTGCCAAGCCCTACAGGTCAGCTAGCTGACAATATCTGGTATCTCTCCCTTGGCATCATACAGTTGTCGCCACTCATTAAGACGGCTAGACTAAGCATCAGACATCGACACGTAAAAGTCTTGGCGCATAACATCAGCAGAATATTGACTCCAGTCCCAATAACATAAACTCCACAATAATGCATATTTAAGAATACATAAAACAAGTAATTACTTACACAAATGTAAATATATGTAATGCAATAAATTAAGTTTTTATATAATGTAAATACCTGGAACCGAGCCCACCACGTGTCACGATTATACTGAGAAATATGCATATACCTCCATCCATTTGGGTGCACACGACCCTCGTGGATCCGTCTAAGAATCCCAGGTAAATCTGAAGAGCTACTCCGCGCTCTAAAAGTATATAAATTAAAGTGAACATTTTTTTAGAAGTTGCTTACGATTCATAATGATATAACTATTAATAAAAACTATTAAGTACTAATAATTACCTCCGACCGATGGTATAAACAAGGATGCCTCTAGTAAGTAATACGACTCATCATAAGTGGGAGGGCTGTCCGGAACAGTCTCAAGAGGAGTTAGTCCATCCAGACCCATGTCGTCTAAATGGTCGATCAAATCATCAGAGGAGGTCAGTAGTTGGATGTGACGATGAGTAGTCGAAAAAACAAGAACCTGATGGACCAGATCCTGAACGACCAACTGATCCTGAACGACCAGCTCCAGCAGTACTCTTCCCCCTCCCTCAAAACATCTAAACGGTCTTGAACACATTGTCGACAGCTTGCACTTTATCTGGAACCTGCTTCTTCGAGCAAGAGTTATGTAGATCAGATGGACATGTGTTCTTTGGATAAGATTGCTCCAACGGCCTGTCTTGCACATGAAGAATGCTTTATAGTGGACGAGTCAGATATTGGCAGCCAACATCGCACCCCTCTCTTTTGTAAACCTGCCACTGATCGAGAATTAGTTGATATTATTAAATAATTGCAACAGGAGTCTTCTACTCCTTTCAGTGTTGACGATACAAAATTCTCTCTGGCCTTTCACCTTATGAATATCGCTTCTAGACAATCTTGGGGGGATCTTGCTGATGATGAAGATTGTATTCCTACACGCAGAGCTTCTAAGAGTTCTCTTAAGCATGAATTTCTTGTGAATCGCTAGTATCTTTGTTTTCATTTTCTTTTATTCACTATTTTTTATGTATTCTGACTCTTATCTCCTTTTTTAATATAAATGCCGCAACTTAATCAAATAATAATAATTAATACAATATATATATATTTTAATTTTAATTAATTATATAATGTTATAACCTTATCCGAAACAAATTACAAACTAATCATCAGCGTTTGTCTCTTCTTCGCTTACAAACTCATTCTCTGTATCATTGACAGGTTTGGCATCGACATCATCGGTGATAAGTTCGACATTGGCATCATCGACAAGTTTGTCGTTGTCATCATTAAGTGGATCATTAAGTTGGAAATCAAAATCCTCCAATTGGATTGCACCAAGCATTTCATCAACATCCTCTCGAGACGATTGCTCAGGCGTTCGCTCTTCTATGAAATATATTATTGATCTCGACTTAATATTACAAGCTATTTAGAAGTTTTGGTGGTGTAATATAGATAAGGGGTTTATATGGCTTGGTATTATTGGAATTCAAGTGCTCGTAGAGGTCAATGGGCTTTTAGCTAGTAAAATTAAAGGAAAAACGTAAAGTAAATGAAATGTAAATGAAAGTAAATGCAAGTATTTCGTATGCCTCGTGTGTATGCCATATTGAAATTGTAAGCAATAATCAAAATAAGCAATAAAAAGCAAAGAAACAATAAAGTACAATCATGAAAACCTAAGTTACAACTACGCATGCATGATCATGAAATTTAAATAATGCAAATCAACGAAAATTGAAAGCACCAATGGAAAGAGCAATAAAAGTTGACGTGAAAGTTAAAATCTTTTTTGAAAAATAACTAGAAATAAAGAGTAGATCTAGGAACCAACATAAAACCATGCATGAAAATAAAAACCAAAATAAAGCATAGGAAATACTTAAAATAAAAACGATCAAGGACCCGATCTATGATCAAGGTGTGTCACTCTCCTAAATTTCATAAACCAAATCTTAAATCTAACAACAAATCTAAGAGGTGAGAAAAAATGCATAGATTGAAGAACAAGCTTGAAATTGAAAAACAAGGAAGAGATTAAGAAAAACTTACTTTAATTAAGAAAGAGAAACACAAACTTGAAAGAAATTAAAACCAAAATAAAATCCAAGTGATGACTTGAATTCTTCTTGAGCTTACAAACCCAAGGAAAAGCTTAAAATTAAATCTAAGAACTAGACAGAGAAACTAAATCCCCAAACCCATGCATGAGTTGGGAGGAGAAGGAGATATGTTCTAGCTAATAAGAGGTATATCTATTTATACTAGGTTTTATTAATGGGGAAATGGGACAAATAAGCCTTAAAAGCTTGGATTTCCCATGTTTGACCAAATTTGAGCCGAAATGGCCTAGATATGCACTTGGCTCGACGTTTGGCGTGATTTGGCTAGAGGTGGCTCGAGTGTTGGGCGAGTTTGGCTTGCATTGGCGCGCATTGGCTTGGCCTTGCCGGCAATGGCCGAGGGTGCTCGACAGGGCATGCACGGGCATGGGCGGATCTGGTGCTCATGGTGCAGGCTGGCATGGGCGGTTGTCGGAAGCTGGCCTGGGTTGGCGCTACCAGGCGCGTGCGGTGTTGCAGGAGGGACGCGTAGGCATCGACAGCTGGCGTGGGTTGGTGCTTCCTGGCATGGGAGGGAGTGACGAGCGCTGACGCCGGCCTTGTGCGGGATTGTGCAGGAAGTTGCGCGCTAGTGTTGGCACGTCCAGGTACGACTTGGCGACCATTCCAGAATGTTTTGGAATTTTGGAGCTAGTTCTTGGCGCAGATTTTGACGCATCCTGGCACGTCTTGGTATGCCCAGACTCGCTTTGGATCGAGCCAAGGTTTGGCCACGGGCCAATTTCACCTTCTTTTTCGCCTTCTTGTCCAAATCTAGCAAAAATCACACCCATCCACAAATTAATTGAACCTATTTAACCAATTCAAGTATAAAATAAAAAAAAAACTCGGAAAACAATAAAACAAGAAAACCACCTAATAACTTAAAAAAATTCGACTCAAAACAATTATAAACAACACTAAACCCTAATTAAAGACACGAGAAAAACACCACAATTACATGAAAAACAACCACCCCACACTTATCGGTTTGTTCATCCTTAAACAACGAAAAGAATTGAGAATGTTCATGCAATGATCATTATGCTAAAAGAAAATTCCTTGGGCTTATCCTTATTAAGATGATAAAAGTATCAACATAAACTCATTATTGCCAAAAGCATTGCTCGTATTACTCTTTCTCAAAGGAAAACCAAATCGATGACTTCCTCACAAATGGAATTTTGAGGGTGTTCTCTCAATTCACTCAAGTGTGTTATATAAGGGACGTTTATACGCTCAAATCGGATAATGCATGCACCTTGTCAAGATTTCACAAATAAGAAACTCAAAACCCCCCATTGTACATGACCAAACAAGAATCGAAAGAGGTCTTTATTTTGGCTTGTAATGTTGACTCTTTGGTAAGGTATGTAATATATGGATATAGTGGCTAACACATGATCAAACGTGATCATTAACACACAAAACCCTAACTTCTAGAATTCAAAGCTTATAATCGCTTCACCCTTTCCAAATTACCAAAATTTCATTCGAAACCCTTTCGTACACTCGCACACTTTTTTCGAATTTTATTTCACAACACTTAGAAGCATTTTGAATTCGCTTCTTTTCACTAAACTTAGCTTTTTTAAACATTAGGCTTTTCACTTGAACGCACGCTTTGTCACTTTTCGTGATTTGTATTGGAGTTTTTTTGTTGTTCTCCTTATTATATATATATATATATTATATATATATATATATATAATATATAATACTATATATATACAATATATATATATACATATCTAGTCAACTAGACAACATATAATCTCACCTCACAATTTATGAAGATATAAGAGCTAAAATCGAGCTCGGCTAACAAGAAACGGGGTATAGGCTCAAGGGGGCTCATTTGGGATTTTTAAGTAGCTTATATATTTAGATATGGCCGGAATAAGGGTGATATATGTGCCTCGAGGTTCATTTCCAAATTCAATCATGTACGAGAAAAATCAAGCCACCTCAATGCAATTTCCATAAAAAATGGCAAGCAAAACTGATAATTCACACAAGGCTACTCACTAGTTTGGCACCGGGTTTGGAAGACAAAATCAAAAGAGCTTTTAGAGCTTTTGCAATATTTTCACGAGTAAATGTTGATTATATATATAGAGCGGGTTTTGGACGAAGCATAAAAATTCAACTCCTTACACAAGAGGGCATATACATGTAAAAACCCGACAAGTAAACTATTCAAACTTCTAAGCATGTGGTGATTTATCAACAATCTAATAAACTCACACAAGACACAAAACTGACTTAACGATATAAATGCGCAATTAGTAAGCATCACTTCGCCAAGAATGCATCACTTCACCAAAGATCGAGTAAATAAAGACAAATCATGCTTTTTGAAACCCAGACCCTAACCACCTACCCACACCACACTTAGACCATGTAATGCCCTTATTTCATTTTAATGAAAATCAAGTAAAAGGAGGGTGAGATAGAAGCTTTCTTAATGGAGCGAGTCTAGGTCGAGCTCTGTGGGGTTCACTTAAGCATCCAATCAATCCAAGTGAAAATTGAGTTGAAGTCAGAAAATAAAAATCTATTAAAGAAAATCACACAAAATCAAAAACACAAGAAAATATGCACATAAATCAAAATAAAACAAAACCAAGGGCTAAAAGAACCAAAAGACAACACAATTTTTTTCAATTTTTTAATTTTCCAAATATTTTGGATTCTTATATAATAAGATAGTAAGAAATAAAGAAATGTAAAAATAAAAGAAATAAATGAAAAGAACATGGGTTGTCTCCCAAGAAGCGCTTCTTTTACATCATTAGCTTGACGAACTCCCTTCTTGCTTTATGGTAAATAGAGAAAACTGTGACGATAAATTTGACATGATGGCCATTAACTTGGAGTCGTGCTTGAGTCTTAGGGTCGATTAAGGTCACCACCTCACTTGGATTGACTTCTTCAATTTTATATGGCCCCATCCAACTCGATTTCAACTTCCTGGGATATACGGCCAAGCTGGAGATGTAAACCAAGACGAGCATACCGACTTCAAGTTATTTTGGGACTATCCTCTCGTCATATATTTATTGCGTCCTTTCCATGTAGATACAAGAAATTTCATATTGAATGTTTCGATACTCATCTAAATCCTCCACTCGCAACATTCTCTCTAGCCCGGCCTCCTTCAAATCCATATTCGCAGGTTCTATCGCAAAAAAAGATTCATGCTCAAACTCAATCGCTTTGCTCTCCTATTCTTCTAAATATACATACTTGAGTTGAGATGGGAGAGGCTTAAGCTCAGGCTTGTGCCTCCTCTCGACCTCATTAGGGATTAATTCGAGCAATTCAACGATCTCCTCAAGAAAATCTTCAAGCTTTTCAATGGGTTTCATTTCTAACCCATCATCAACAATCCCCACCTCCCCCTCTAAAATTTTGTCGTTGCCCTCAAAGACACATACACAATACTTCTCACATAATTTTATAGCACATTGAAACACAATTGAATCGGCATTATGAACAAGGGTCTCATTTCCCTCATGACATCCTTTAACACAAGTTCCCGAGTCAAACTCCTCCTCATTGCCCTTTTCCTCCATATAAAATTTATCATCCAACTCTTGAATCACGTCAACATGTAAGAAATCTTCATAAAAGACGCTTGATGGAATAGCTGACAAGTTAGCCATAGAAAATGTGACCGATTCACCCGCTATGGACAAAGTAAGATTCTTCTTCCCAACGTCTATCAAACATTGAGTTGTAGCCATGAATGGGCAGCCTAGCAAGATAGTGTGTTCGGCACATCATCTTTCACCATGCCAATATCCAATACCACGAAATCAACCGGAACCACGATCCCTCTAACTTGTATAAGAATATCCTTGATCATCCCCTTTGGGTGTCTAACTGACCAGTCACCTAATTGTAAGCAAATGCGTGTTTCTTGTAAAAGAGGAAGCTCCAATTGTTCATATATCAAAGACGAAATCAAATTAATACCCTCCCCAGAATCAATCAAGCACACCCGTAGTGACTTTACCATTCCCAAGTATGATATTAATACAAAACGAGCCAAGGTCTGCCTTCTTAAGATCCAAGAGAGAGGGGTCACAAACTGCACTTGCCTCCTTGGATAGATTAATTCTCTCATTCGTAGCGCTCACAAGCCTCTTGGAAGAAAGCTCCTTAAAGAACTTGGAATAAGAGGGCATATACTGGATGACGTCTAACAAGGGAAGAGTGATGTTTACGTTGGACAATAGATCGTAGAGCCTTTGAAATTATCCATCTTTCTTAGCATTTTGTAGCTGAGACAGATAGGGCATAGGAGCCTTAAAAGTTGGTGGTTTATAGGCATTCAAAGACTTGTGTAGGCCATCAGAAAGTTCCTTTACCAAAGTGGGACCCATGGGAGGATTAAGAAAATTCGGAATAGAAACCACCTCTTCCTTGGAATGCCGGGACAACCTTATTATCAACCACCCCACCACTTCCAGGAATCGTGACCATATGAGCTTGCGAAGGTTGTCTTGGAAATTTGCCTTTCTCATTAGCTTGGTTTAGCATATTCACATCACTTTCTAACTACTCCATGTTCGTGTTTAACCCGTTTGTTGTAGCCTCAAGAGCATTGAACTTAGCATCAAACGAAGCCAACATAATGGAAGATGATGCATTTGTTGCATAATGACCATGAGATTTGGATCAGAAGGTGGAGTAGGAACATTTTCCGGAATAGGTGGATGAGACGGACCTACGTGAGGAGTAACACTCGCATTTGTATTGGCATAACTAAAATTTGGATGCATGTGGTTGCTTGTATGATAAGGAGGATTGTAATTCAGTGGATGAGCAAAAGGCGGTTTAGCAACACCGGGTCCCGCTTGATATCATTGAATCCCACACACGTCCTCAGATTGAGGCGTCGGCATATAGATAGAGGGATTCAACGGACAATATGTGGTATCATGACCAAATATTCCACACGACACAACTTAGCAATTTGAGCCTTCATCGCCGCCAATCTTTTCCAACTCAAGCCCCCTAGGGGAAGAAGCATCACTCACTACATTGGCACTAGAATACAATGCTCGAGAAGACTTTTGTTGAGAATTCCACCATATATTGGAAATGTGGGTCCAACGCCTCATAGAAATTTTGGATTAAGAGCTCCTTTGACATACGATAATGTGGACAACTCGTGAGAAGATCTTGGAAAGGGACCCAAGCCGAGTGAAATGGCTCATTCTTCATTTGCTTAAACAAGATAATCTTGATCCTCAACTAGGCTCTCTTTTTATCGGAATAATAATGATCCAAGAATATCACCGAAAGCTCTTCCCATGTACGAATCGAATTAGAAGGGATACTCATAAACCATGACAAGGCCTTATCTTGAAGAGCATACGAAAAACAACGGAGTTGAAGATGCTCTAAACTCATCATATTCGTACGATGGAACTCGAGACTTGCCAAAAGAATTGTCGAAGGAATTGGAGAGAATACCCTTTAGCAAACCCATGAAATTTTGGAAGCCGCGCAAAATCAAGCGATCTATCAATATCCATAACCTCTGGAGGAAGGGATACACACGATGAAATTGTTGCCCATACAAAGGCTTTGCTAACCTCTCTCATAATGTAGACGGGAGGGGAATTTTGGGCATTGGAGCTCATACCTCCAAACAAAGTAAACGGATCTAGAGTGCCCTCGTGAACATTATTGTCGGCACCTCCATAGCACGGACCTCCACCATTACCATTAAGATTCACATTTAGAGTATGATTGAAATTATAAGTGTGAGGAACTCCATACGGGCCGAGATTCGGATTTTTGCCACCAACATTCCCATTCGGACCAACAAAGCTTCCATTATACATATTTTGAAATTGATTGGGAGTACCATAACCACCATACGGACCATTCAGACCCATGAAGCCACTATACCCAACATGGTTTGCACCATGCCCTCCCATGCTGGGTTGACCATTGTCGTTAACACCATTAGCAACATGGTTTACACCATGACCTCCCACGTTGCCAAAATCGTTATAATTTATCCCATTCCCAACATGGTTTTCACCATGCCCTCTAATGTTAGGAATGTTACCCCCATTGCCATAAGGATTGGAAATATGTGCGTTACCTTGGGGTAGGCCAATGGCGTGTCCATGAGTGGTGAAACCACTCCCTTGATTTCCTAGAGAGTGGTCGAGAGGGCCCGATGGATTGGGAGTCGAAAGCCCTGGTTTATCACTTGGTATGGAAGACTCGACATGAACAACGGGCTCGGGAGTACTAGAGCTTTGAGGATCATGGGCCCGTGGAGACTTCCCGTGGGGATTGAGAAATAGGCTGGTGTTCAGAAGATTAGTTTCCATATCGTGATTAGTAATCAAGGGATGTCTTAAACACCTTAATTCCTCCGGGTTCGAAATATAAGGAGCCAAATCATTCCCAAGGGTTCGACGGCCATGCTTACACTCAATAAAAATGTCAAATACAAAAGAAAGCTAAAAACTCGAAGAAACTACAAGCAAATAAAAAACATTAACCACGCCGAGTCGCAATGGCGCCATTTCGAAGTGTAAAGTTTTAGTGGTGAAGTGGTATAAAAGGTTCATTGATTGGTATTATTGGGATTCAAGTGCTCGTAGGGATCAATGGATTTTTAACTTGTGATACTAAAGGAAAAATGTAAAGTAAACAAAATTTAAATGAAAGTAAATGCAAGTATTTGGATGCCTCGTGCGTATGCCATATTGAAATTGCAAGCAATAATCAAAATAAGCAATAAAAAACAAAGAAAGAACAAATTACAATCATGAAAACCTAAGGTACAACTATGCATGCATGATCATAAAATTTAAATAATGAAAATCAACAAAAATCGAAAGCACCAATGGAAAGACCAATAAAAGTTGACGTGAAAGTTAATATCTTTTTTTAAAAATAACTAAAAATAAAGAGTAGATCTAGGAATAAACATAAAACCATCCATGAGAATAAAAACCAAAATAAAGTATAGGAAATACTTAAAATAAAAATGATCAAGGACCCGATCTATGATCAAGACGTGTCACTCACCTAAATTCCATAAACCAAATCTTAAATCTAACAACAAATCTAATAGGTAAGAAAAAAATGCATAAATTGAAGAACAAGGAAGAAATTAAGAAAAACTTACTTGAATTAAGAAAGAGAAACACAAACTTGAATGAAATTACAATCCAAAATAAAATCCAAGTGATGACTTAAATTCTTCTTGAGCTTACAAATCCAAGGAAAAGCTTGAAATTAAATCTAAGAAATAGAGAGAGAAATTAAATCCCCAAACTCATGCATGAGTCGGGAGGAGAATGAGATATGTTCTAGCTAATGAGATATCTATCGATTTATACTAGGTTTTACTAAGGGTAAATGGGTCAAATAAGTCTTAAAAGCTTGTATTTTCCACGTTTGACAAAATTTGACCCAAAATGGCCTTGATATGCACTTGGTTCGATGTTTGGCGTGATATGGCTCGAGGTGGATTAGGTGTTGGGCGATTTTGTCTCGCTTTGGCGTGAATTGGCTTGGCCTGGCCGGTGCTTGCTGAGGGTGCTCGGCAGGGCACGCACGGGCGTGGGCGGATCTGTTGCACATGGCGCAGGCTGGTGTCAGTAGCTAGCATGGGTTGGTGCTGCCTGGCGCATGTGGTGTTACGGGTGGGACGCGTAGGCATCGGCAGCTGGTGTGGGTTGGCGCTGCCTAGCGCGCGCGGGCATGGAGGCACTGGCGGGTGCTTGTGCCAGCCTTGCACGGGTGTGTGCGTGAAGTTGCGGGTGCCATAGGGATGTTTCGCGCGAGTGTGTGAAGTCTTGCCTTGGCACGCGGCATCTTACGCCAAGGCCCGGTTGGCGAGTGTTGGCACGTCCAGGCAGGACTTGGTGATCATTCTATAATGTTTTCTCATTTTGAATCTAGTTCTTGGCGTGGATTTTGACGCATCCTGGCATGTCTTGGCATGCCCAGACTCGCTTTGGCTCGAGCCAAGGTTAGGCCACGAGCCGATTTCACCTTCTTGTCAAAATCTAGCAAAATCACACCCATCCACAAATTAATCGAACCCATTTAACCAATTCAAGTATAAATTCAAAAAGAAACTCGAAAAATAATAAAATAAGAAAACCACCTACTAACCTAACGAAACTCGACTCAAAACCACTATAAACAACATTAAATCCTAATTAAAAATACCTCATCTTCATCATTCTGAACATCTTCATTACTCTTTAAGTTTGTTCTTCTTGTGGAGACTTTATCTTAAAAGTAGTAAGAACTAAAAGTTGATGCATCTTCAATTAGATAAGCATTTGGTATCGAGCCCTTGACACTTGATTTGTTCCTCATACTATTTTTAAGTTTACAAAGATATCTATCGAAAGGATACATCCACCTATACAACACTGGACCAGCAATTCTTGCCTCATATGGTAAGTGGATCGGCAAATTCTCAATTGAGTAGAAAAATCTCGAGGAAAGATCTTCTCAAGTTGGCACAAGATCAGAGAAATATTTTTTGCTAAGGAGCCATATCACAAGTTTCGATAACTCTTGCACTCAGGTCTTTGAAGAACAAACTCAACTCTGTTAGAGCTTTCCAAAATGGATTGGGGAGTAGTTCTCGAAAAGCAATTAGAATTAATCCTTTCATATCGACACAACGTCCCAAATTTGAAGCATAACCATCTGTAAACTTAAGAGACTTAACCCATTCACACAAAACAATTTTTGACTTTTTATCGAGTGTGTAAGAATCTTTGAAATACTTTCCCGAGTCATCATCTTGAGCGATGGACGGAAATAATTGTCGTTCATCTCATCTCTTGATTTCGACGTATATTTTGTCTTCCCCTTCACATTCATCACCGTGTTGAACACATTATCGAACAAATTCTTTTCAATGTGCATAACATCTATATTATGATGAATTAGATTCGTGCTCCAGTACGGAAGATCCCAAAAAACACTTATTTTCTTCCACCGCTCGTCTTTGCGATTTGAGCATTAACACGTTCTGCTTCTAGCTCAGTGACCTTTAGAAGCCCAAGTCTATCTATCTCAGCCAATATCTCTACTCTTGAACGAATGTTTGGTGAAGAAGCATCAACCTTCTTATTTTTTTGAAAGTTTTTTTTGTCTTTTCGAAAGTGATGAACCCATTCTAGAAACTTCTAGTGGTTATCAAAGCAAGATTATTTTTCGCTACACTTCAGAGTAAATGCATTAGGTAGCTCCATGAAATATGGGCAAGAAGTTCAACCGGTCGTACTCCAACCTAACAACATGAAGTATGCGTGAAAATCACTAATTGTCCACATAAGGGCTTCCCGTAATTTGAAATTTTTCTTCTTGGACACATCATATGAGTTAGCACCATCAGTCCACAACTATTTCAACTCTGCAATTAGAGATTGTAGAAAAATATCCAACTTGTCCTTAGGGTTTTTGGGGCTTGTTACAAGAACACTTAAAAACATATACTGTTCTTTTATACACATCTAGGGTGGCAAGTTATATGGCATGAATATTACCGTCCATGATGATTATTGCGATCCGAAACTACGAAAAAGTTGAAATCCATCTGTGCAGATACCCAATCTAACGTTTCGAGCTTCGGCGGAGAACTCTATATGAGTTTATCAAAATACTTCCAAGCCTCTGAATCAAATGGGTGACGCATGACACCAACATCAACTACGTGTTCAGCATGCCATCGCATATCTTTCACTGTAGCCGGAGATGCATACGATCTTTTCAAACGTAAAGTCAAGGGAAAGTAATACATCATCTTGTACGCAACTAATTTGGACTTACGTCATTTTGCACTTCCCTAATTCGATGGTTTGGATCGGGGTCTTTACAGAACATGCAACTATCGAGTTCACAATCATCCTTCCAGTAGATCATACAATTATTCTTGTAGCAATCTATCATCTCCACATGTAAGACCATACCCCTCAATAGATTGTCTTCAGGCACAATATCTTTGACTAGAACAATGAATTTATCATAATACTTCTGAGAAATGCCATTTTATGAATTTAAATTCATAATGCGGAAAAAAAGAGAGTTGGGTGTGTTTCTCACAACCTGGATACAGAGACTGTTTTGCAGCTTCCAACATATCAAAAAAATTTTGCGCCTCCGGATTAGGCGGTTCTTGTACATCATTCATCTCGAAACAGGTCTGGCACCAACTTGCACCATATTTATGTATACATTTGGTGAGTCTTCATGAATGACGGAAGATGATCCCCCGACATCAAAATTACAACGCAATGACATGAGATCTACGGTTTCCCCATGATGAGTCCAAATATGATAACAGGGAATGTACCCTTTGGCACATTGGTGATATTTTATGTCATTGATATCGCGGTAACTACGATTCCTACACTTAATTTGTTTACAAGGACATTTCAACTTAGCACCGTCCCTCTCTTTAGAATCATGCGGGAGTGCAAATTCGACGAAACTCTCCACCCCTTTCATGAATGTATCCGAAAGAAGTCCGTCATCCCCCCGCCATTTATACATCAACTACGATCAGTAATATCCATCCTATAATTTAAGGTGTTAATTATTTGTGATACTAACTAGAATGATCGATCGTTCTAGAGTGAGAGGAAAAGAATGTGGGTGGCAAAATTTCGACAGCATTACGAGGAAAAAGAGTAATTTGAATTATTGGTAATGCTTTTATCCCATTTAAGAATGTTAGTTTTATGTATTATCTTAAAAAATGCATTTTTTTTTTTGCTTCAAAATTTCGGCAGCATCTCCACTTAGTTGTCTAAAAGTACACATATATTTCAGTGCACCGGAGAACAAAAGAAAAATGCATAAACCAAAATTTCAAAGTCAAAATAACACATACGCATAAGATATAACCATACCACACCCACATTCTCAAACTGTCCAAACATGAGACAATTCAAAATTTAATATCAAACTCTCTATTTGATATTAAATCCTAAACGGGTCTAAGGTACGAATTCTAGAAGGGAACAATTCAAACTTTAGTACCAAACTATCTATTTAAAACTAAATCGAATTAAATGAGTCAAAAATACATATTATTCTTACTATATTAATCATACAAAATTAAAAAACAACAATATCAACCAAACACAACAATATCCACCAAACACATATAGTCCATCAGCCTTCCCATGCATGTACAATACATACATACATACATACATACATATATATATATATATATATATATATATATATATATATATATATATATATATATATATATTTAAAACTCGGCCGATCACCACGGCCTTCCCATGAATGTACAATATACATTTTTTTTAAAACTCGGCTGATCACCACGGCCTTCCCATGCATGTACAATATACAATAAAATATTCCGCATGCATCACAATATATATAAATTCGATAGTGTAATACGATAACCTAAGCTATGCCTAAATTCAATAAAATCAAAACCTACATTTCTTATTAGATGATTGTACCCTAATTTCCAAAATATTAACTAATTTACCATTAAATTATGACTAAATTCGAAATTGGACCTTAATTATCCAATTATATACGATCAAATCCTAATTGTTTAAAAAATAAAATTAAAAAAAAATTTAAATAAAAAACAGATTTTAATATTCTATTTTTAATTAATTTAAAATAGAAAATTATTATTTTTTAATTAAAGAAAAATATTTTAAAAACTATAAAAATAAACAGAAAATTAAGAAAATCAGAATTTCAATTTCTGTTTTTACTTAATTTAAAATTATTTTAAACAATTAAAATAAATTTAAAAATAAAATGAATAATAAACATAAATTTTAAAATAAAAAATCCAATCCTAAATTCAATTAAATTAAACCCTAAATCTAAAATCATTCACAATTGCATAAATCAAACCTAAATTCCTAAATTGAGCCCCTAATTAAATTTCTCAAAAACCTAATTCCTAAATTCAAACCCCAAACCTTAAATTAAAGCCTAATTCAACCCTTAATTGTAACTTAAAACCATAAATCATAAATTGAATCAAACACTAAATCACTACAAATAATTAAATCAATACCCTAAATTAAAAAAAATATTCAATTTAAATTAAAAGGCTAACATACCTTAATATATGACGGTGGCGGTGCTCCGACGTGTTTGCGGTGGGAAGCAACTTCCCCCTTCTCCCTTTCCTCTCTCTGGCTCTAGCGATTTTTTATGGTTGTTTGTTTGTGAATGAAGGAAACTGCAGCGCCCGCTGCAGTTTTATGAAGTTTACCGACGGATACAGAGCTGTCGATATTTCTGCCAGTAAATATATTCTAGG
>BMAC01000066.1:1289839-1300242 GCA_014905375.1 Phtheirospermum japonicum
ATTACCAACAGTGGTGCCGACAGACGTAGTCACTCAGAAGAATTTGTCAGTCGTAAGTTTCTTGGAAGTTGGTGGCATTTAAGCCGCCCTAATATGCTGACGGAACCATGTTCGTCGCAAGTTAAAAAAAATTCAGATTTTTATGCCAATGGAAACAAGCCTTCGGCTACGCATTCTTTTATTTATCGACGGATTCCTCTATCGAAGCCGTAAACAAACAATTAAGAACTTATCAAGATTTGTGAGCAAAATCTTGTGGCGTTCAAACATACCAAGGTTCTTAGGATCTTCTATATCCAAAGGGGTCAAGGTTCATATCAAGCTCAAGGAGGGATCAACTAGAGTTTCGATCTAGGTGATAGCTTTCTTTTCTTATAATTATAGTTCTTGGATCTTAAATATTCAATGGGTTATAATTCTTCTATCCTCATTCACATCACTCCTCCTCGCTGGCGCTCAGCTGCTTGCGGGCCTAATCCAGTTCTCCTTGCGTTAGCGAGAGCTGTTTGGTTTGCTGCTCAGTTTGGGTGGATAGCTCCTCGCATGTCTTCTTCAGGTCGCTCTCGTCGGAGTGGGCCGCGAGCTGAATGGTTATTGTGGAATATAGGGTGTTCAGCTGTATAAACGTGCAATAAAGAAAGTTAATAGTTGAAATGCTGGTAGATTGTTTAAGGGGGATTTGAGATTTGGGATATACCTGAGTCAGGGTGCGTTCCTGGAGGAGTGACTTTATGGCGGCTGCGTCTTCACAGTTAGCCAAATCCTTCTCCAAGTTTTGGGAGCTGGATGAAGAGCCACCAAAGGTCCTGCGGAGGTGCCTACACTTTGGAGCAGGCGGGCTGGGTCTCATAGCGGATGGTCTGGCTTGTCGCTTTCCCTTTGAGGATTTTCTGATTAGTTGTCTTTTTCAAGCTCGTCTTCAACCTCCGGGTCTGTTTCCGCTCCAAATGCTTCGTTCAGCACCTCATCTACGTTGGTCAGAGAAGGGGGAGGTGCTGAGGTGACTTCAGGTTGTGGCTCTGTTTATGCCCCGATTTCCACCAAGCTCGATGAGACGCAGGCATCGCAAAAGGCATCTGTAAATAAGAATGTGGTGAGTTAGCATGGAGTATGACTGTTCAGATAGTGGTGCAACATTTTGTAACACAGGAGACCTACCATACTCTGATTTGGTTAATGCGAGATCCGGGTCAACAGAGCAAGAATCAATGCCCACATATCTGAAGACTTTGGACCGGCTGGTGAGCAGCACCACGTCAAATGGGCGCTTACTCCACTCCGCGAGCTGGTCAAAATATTTTTTGTATAAAATGGGAAAATGTTTAAGGCTAGGAGGATTGGATTGTTTTGGGGTATGGTCTAGTAGCTCGGTTATGAAGGGCCATTCCTCAGTGTTGTGTACAAAAAAGAAATTCTTCTTCCACTCAGGAACCTTATTTGAGGGGTTCACTAGGAAGCGGGCTTTGCCAGTATGGCATAGAGGTAAAAGGAATGGCTCTGATATTTTATTTGAAAACAAAAATGGGAAAAACCTGGGTCGGGCTGAGTGTTATAGTATTTACATAGTATGATATAGCCCGCTAGATACTTCATGGAATTGGGAGTCAATTGCAAAAGAGGAACTTTGTACAAAAGGGAAATTTAGATATAAAAGCGATGTGGTGGGAATCTGAATCCTGCCCTAAGCAGCTCATCAAAGAGGGTTATATGGTTTGGGGATGGTTGCATAGGGTCCAAGTGAATTATGTCGGGTAGGACCATTTCAGCGGTCTCCGGGAGGTTAAGGGTTTGGCGAAATTCTTCAAGTTTTTCTGGATCAGGAAGCAACCAATAATTACTCTTAATTTCCTTTGTTGCGAGGGATGAGGAAGGTAGGTCGGTGGCCTTTAGGGGGCGAGCTAAAGTCACGGGATTTTCTAGAAAGTGCTCGCAAGAGGCTGGATTGCTAGATTTATGCAAGGGGATGCCCTCTGGGAAGTTCACAGGGGATAAAAGGACAGGACAAAGATCTTCGGTTATGTTTTCTAAATGGGTTTGGGCATCAGGGTTGGCCCTAGCCTGGGCTTCTAACTCCGACCTGTCAATATCGCTTTCTGGCTCGTCATGAAGGCTGGAGACAGGGGACGAGGGTTAGTTTCGTCTTCTCTTGAAGATGTAGGGGTTTTCAGTAGGGTTGGAGTCGGGGGAAAGGTTTGAGTTCTGGGAATTTGGATTGGGAGAAGCTAATTTCATCATAAATCAAAATATACAGGGGGAGGGAAACAACATAAACATAATAATTCAGCAGATGCAATATTTATGTAAATCGAAGTCAATTAATAAAAGAAAGAGAATGGGGGACTTACCCATTTTTCAGTATCCTGAAGGTCGGCGACGAGTAGTGAGGTCGATAATATTTTTTGAGTTTTTGAGGATATACGAGCTTTGTTGCAGAGCAAAAATGGCGTTCTTTTTGCTTGAGTTTGTGTAAAGTGACGAGTGAGGGGAGAGGAAGGGGTTTTTGTGTTGGGCGGCGTAAAAAGATGATGGGACACATTGGAGCGGGAGTTGGTAGGGTTTCTTTTGGGAATGCTTTGGGTCTTTTGTTTTGGGCCCACGATATTTATTATACTACAAAAAGATAAGGGAGTGACACGTGTCCGACACGCTGTCAAGCTGCATTTAATGAAACTTAAAAGGGACGTTATGGATAAGGAGAGGCGTGTTTAGACTTTTGGGGTTGTTTATGATTACATTTTCTTGGATTGTTGTGCCCGATTGCATTTTTAGGTCGTGGAAGAAAGGCTGGATAGCTTCAGGTCGTCACATATAAAGTCTGGGGACTTAGTGTGGGGACTCGTAGGTCGTTTCTTACAAAGGGATCAATTTTTCTTAAACGAGCTAGCTCAGCGAGCTGATATTTTGGAGGTCACGGGTATACGTGGTAGTTTATTGTGGGATGTTTGATATTACAGCTCGGAATGCCGAGATGGGCAATTCTAAAATATGGTTTGGTAAGGTGGAAGGGTGATCTATTTATGTGTGTGTTTTATTGTTGTCTTGATTGTTCTTTTTTCTGTTTTACATGTCCTACCTGATTTCGTACCTCAATCAGTTAGAACATGGAGGACTAGCTGATACGGCACTAAAAATCTCCAAGTAATATATGAGGGTATTTATGGTAAGCGACCTCATCTCTTGGAAAGGGTGTTTCTTCTGGGAGGTGAGCGAGATGGTTTTATCAAATAGCGAGCTGGTTTCATAGAGTAGCGACCTGGAATATGCGGATGAGTTCTCATATAGGGTCGCGATCTCTTATACTTTTATGTGTTGGGTGCTAGTTGTTGAGCTCAATTATGGGCTTTATGAATGTCGGGTCCCCAAATGGGCTTGTATGGGTGGTCTATGGGGTCCCGGCGGACTATATGGAAATAATAACAGGTCCAGGCCTATTCTGGTAATTCAAGTAAGAGGTTTATTCATTATGTTAACTTAGCATACCAGAGAAATCCTAATTCTTAGTCGGTTACGGTATTTATGGAATTGTGGTGGGAGAAGGAAACCCTGACTTGGGGAACACTTCTCTTGTCCCTATAAAAGGGGTGCATGCCTCATATTATTTTTATCTTGCTTTTTACCATATTTGGGCCCTCGAAACTACCTCTTACTTTGTCTAACTTAAGCATCGGAGGACATTCATGGGTCTGATCACCGACCCGTCTGAATGTGCTGTTTTTGCAGGAGCGGCGAGGTTGCTAGGAGGTTCGTTGAAGGCTTAGCAGGTCGCTGCGTGTTTGGGATCGATTTCAGGTCGTTGATCTCAGATTTGAGGTTAGGTACCCCGTATTCTTGGTAACCAATATTTTTGGTTTTATCAAGTTATGAATAGAATATTGATTTTAATTTTCTCATGTGAAAGTTGACTAATAAATATTGATTATATTCATCACGCGCTTCATCCAACAACGAAGCACAGATCAATTTCTAGTTGCCAATAAAAAATAAAGTAAAAATAAAAAATAAAAAAATAATTATCAAAATATAATAGAAAATAAACAAACAAGACACGAAAACACGTGTAAGTAAAAAACAAGCGGGAAGATATTTGACATAGAAAAACCATGGTTTGTCCTAGGCCCGTTTATATCTCTAGAACACCGCTCCACTTGTCGAGTTCGCGTTGGGAGTCCCCTTGCATTCCAAATAAAAAATCTAAATTGATAAATGATTGAGTTCGTGGTCTTGATCAGCCTAATCCTATCAAAACGTGGATATATCATATTACGTGATTGAAAAATCAGAAGAAAGTGGGAATTTAATGTGAAGTGCCCTCCACATGATACTGCCCCTTCATGATTAAAGTGGTCTAAAACGTGAAGGCCGTGGGACCATATACTTGCAACCAATTGACCCGGAAACAAATTTTTTTTTTTTCTATTTCTAATTAAAACTTAAACAAAAGCGTATATATAGAGATTAGAGACATAATTGGTTAGTAGCTATAATATGTGTGGACATTTCAAATTTAGATTTTGGACTAGTATTTTATATTATAACAGTGTGTCAAAGTTTAATATGTTTTTGTGTTGTGTTTTATTTTATGTTCAGTTAAAATATTAATAATTTAAAATCAAACAAAAAATCAACTTTTTCTTTTTCTTCTAACAAATATGCTTTAGACTCGAATGATTGCTATATTTGTGATGTACGGTGTGTTTTCGAAGAAGTTATGTTGAGGTAGCGCAATGGTAAAGCTTCCACATATATATTAATTAATAATTTAAAAGCAAACATTTTTGTCCTTTTTCACAAATATGCCTTTAAACTCGAATGATTGCTATCTTTGTAACGTCGGTGTCTAGCATCACAATTTCGCAAGTAGCAATGTCTAGGTAGCACTGGGGATAATATAAATTAACATGTGTAATTAGAAATTCTAGACTGTCGTCATAAAGTCGTTTTATAAAATGATGGGGAAGATCTGAATTGTTATCTCGGTTAGATCCTAATATGAGATACACACCATTGGGGGCACGTGCCTCCATAAGTTTTTTACTAGTGAGTTATATATATATATATATATATATATATATATATATACATACACACATGTATATATAGATACACACACATATGAAAATGACTACTATCTATAGAGGGCTTTTGAGAAGAGGGCAAGTGACAATTTGAGATTAGATGAGATTTTTCTACTATTTGTCTTGGGCTTGGGCTTTGTGGGACATTTTTTATTATTTGTTATGGGCTTACATTTTTTTTTTGTGTTTAATGTTACCTAGGGATTTTGGGATATTTTTTATTTTTTTTTTTTGAATTTTAATATACTTGGGATTTCATGCTTATTTCGCTTGGATTTTGATCATCGCAGGTTTTTCTTTTCTATTATTTTAGGATATGCAAACTCAATTTTTTTATTTTTATTTTTTTGTTTTTTCTACGATTTTGTGGAATTTTTTTCGCGAATGACTACATTTTCTAGTTGAAATGCTAATTACATGACATACTATAAATATTTTATAATATTTATTTTCAAATTCTAAGAATGATATTAGATTTGTTAGTATGTGAAAAAAATTGAGCATTTTTCTTATTAGTTCTATATTTTATTATTATTATCAACAGTCTTAAAAATACTCATAAATCTTGGTTTGTCCAAATATGGAGATTGCTTGGATGTTTTAGAAAATTATTATTAGAATTTTGAAAACTCGAGATTTTGCTTTTGGATGCCATAAATAAAGATATATTAGTTATGATACGGCACTAAAAATCCCCACGTAATATATGAGGATATTTATGGTAAGCGACCTCATCTCTTGGAAAGGGTGTTTCTTCTGTGAGGTGATCGAGCTGGTTTTATAGCGTAGCGACCTGGAATATGCGGATGAGTTCTCATATAGGGTCGCGATCTCTTATGCTTTTATGTGTTGGGTGCTAGTTGTTGAGCTCGATTATGGGCTTTATGAATGTCGGGTCCCCAAATGAGCTTGTATAGGTGGTCTATGGGGTCCCGACGGACTATATGGAAAGAATAATAAGCCCAGGCCTATTCGGGTAATTCAAGTAAGATATTTATTCATTATGGGAACTTAGCATACCGGAGAAATCCTAATTCTAAGTCGGTTACGGTATTTATGGAATTGTGGTGTGAGAAGGGAACCCTTGCTTGCGGAAAACTTCTCTTGTCCCTATAAAAGGGGTGCATGCCTCACATTATTTTTATCTTGCTTTTTACCATATTTGTGCCCTCGAAACTACCTCTTGCTTTGTCTAACTTAAGCATCGGAGGACCTTCATGGGTCTGATCACCGACCCGTCTGAATGTGCTGTTTTTGCAGGACCGGCGAGGTCACTAGGAGGTTCTTTGAAGGCTTAGCAGGTCGCTGCGACGTGTTTGGGATCGATTTCAGGTCGCTGATCTCAGATTTGAGGTTAGTACCCCCTATTCTTGGTAACCAATCTTTTTGGTTTTATCAAGTGGCGCCGTCTGTGGGAAAGAGGGACATCGAGTCCTTGAGCGAAAGGCGTGAGAAACTTCACAAGCGAAGCATGAAGAACAGTAACATAATACCCAGAACCCTACACTATGGTTCTGTATTAAACAAATCAAAGAAGAGGAACGAGAAGGTGGATGTCAACGACGGAGAACCAATAGAAGACGGACAAACACCTCCTCAGGCGGAACCAGCAGTTCAGAGTTTGGGTGGAACACCGCCGCCCTCCCAAAAGTGGCGTGATGGAAAGGAACTGGCAGAAGATGTGGAAGCGAAGACGCCGGAGGTTGTACCAAAAAAGGTGGTCATATAGGGACTAAAGAGTGGAGAGAGTTACCCAAGGAAAGGCCCTGACAAATCAAAAATGGATTTCTAGATGGGCTTCTGGATTTCGTTCCTCTATAGAAACAAGAAGAATTGAATAGGTACCTAGCGGGCGAGTTGGTTCCTCTAAAGGAGAAGGTTGATGGACCAAATGACGAACAGGAGGAAAAATCAACAACCAAGAAAATGAAACAAAGCGGAAGATCTCTGTCTAGGAGATCTTCTCCTGGGAGGAAAGGTCATAGTAAGCGAAAAAATGAGGATTCTTCTAGCTCTACTTCATCCATGGAGTCTCATACTCCTAAATATAAGCATAAAAAGGACAAAAGAGTGAAGGTAAAATGAAACCATTACAAGCGCCGAGGTCGCCGGCATCATAAACATAACAGTGAGAGCGGAACCCAAACCTCGGGTACGGATGATGAATCTCAAGATAAGTTACGAAGGAATCGGAGTGGGTACCATGAAGGAAAAAGAGAGAATGAGGTGGGACCACAAAATAAGGCGTTTAGAGAGATGCAGGAGGCCTTGTTTAAATTGCAAAAATGAGTGGAAGAAGAGAAGTTTGATGAAGATAAAGGGCATCCTTTTTCGGATGATATGTTGCAGGCCGCAATGCCTAAAGGATATAAGGAATTAGAGCTTCAATATCGTGGGATGGCGGATCCAGTAGAGCATTTGCAGCTCTTCGAAAATGCGAGGATATTACATAGTTACAAGGATGATGTGGCGTGTCGGGCCTTTATATCAACCCTAAGAGGAATAGCACAAAATTGGTTCTATCAGTTACAGCAAGGAAAGATTACCAGTTTTCAGGTGCTACGAGCTGCTTTCTTGAAATAATTCTCCAGTGTGAGGAAGAATCCGAAGACAGCGCAGTTTCTCTTTACCATGGTGCAGCAACCCAATGAAATGTTGAAGCAATATGTTAACAGGTTTACCAGTGACACATTGGAAGTACCTACTGCTGCGGATTAAATGAAGGCGGGAGATCTACATCAAGGATTAAGGAGAGAGGACTTACGCAAGTATTTGGTAAAGAAAGAGGCGCGAATGTATGATGAGGTTTTGGAGAGATGCCATAAGTACATACAAGTGGAGGAAGTTGAGGAGGAACATCGGGTACGTTTTAACAAAGAGGTCGCAGACACAGGGGTTGGTATGTTCAGGAGGGAGATAAGAAGAGAGCCTAGAAGGATATTGCGCGGGCTCTTAACCTCGAGCTCTTCGGTTAGCGGAAAGCGGGAGATGAATGTGCAAAATTGGAGGAGCGAGGATTTTACACTATTGGCCTACCCGCAGGCTAAGGTGTTTACTATTATGAAGCGCTTGGTACCTAACGCTATAAAGTGGCCAGCAGATCGAACGCCAATCCCTACTCACCCCAAGTCTAATTTCTTTTGTTTGTTTTACAATAATTATGGACATTCCACTGAAAGTTGCAGGCATCTCAGGGAAGAAATAGAGAGACTTATAAAAGCTGGACATCTAAAATAAGTGATTTACAGGGATAGAGAACTAAAGGGATCAGGACGACCATTACCACCACCACCGCCGAGGGATCCGCCTCAGGATCAGGTCGTGAAATGACCACAACAGTGAAATCAGGGACATAATACCCTAAGGCGAAGTAAGGGGAGGATAAATATGATCTCGGGCGGACCAACGGATGGAGATTCCAACAGTGCACGAAAGAAGCATGTTAAGTCAGCTCGTCTGGGAACGTGGGAGGTCGCTAGTGTGAGTCGGCGACCTTAGGTTGAGGGGCCGGTCATCTCTTTTGGTTCTGATGAGCGGCTTGGACTGCAAGAGGACCACAACGATGCAATGGTAATCGAAGCTGAGGTGGCGGGTTACGAGGTCGGCATAATTTTTGTGGACAATGGGTGCTCGGTAAATATAATATATACCGATTGGTCGAAACATTGAGGGATGAGTTTGTAATATTATTAAGAGAATTTCAGGACGTGTTCGCTTTTGGAGATGGAGAATCGACAGGAGTACCTCCGGAGGTCGCACAACATCATTTAAATGTGGACCCAGAGGCGAGATCAGTTAAGCAGAAGAGGAGGCATTTTGGGCCCGAGTTGGATAAGGTATTTGAAGAGGAGGTGCAGAAGTTATTAAAAGTTGGACATATCCGAGAAATCCAATTTCTTGAGTATTTATCTAACGTCGTAATGGTGCCAAAGCTGGGGCAAAAGTGGAGAATGTGCGTGGATTTTCATGATTTGAATAAAGCTTGCCCAAAGGATCATTATCCTTTGCCACGAATTGATCAGCTGGTGGATTCGACCTCAAGATGCGAGTTGTTGAGTATGATGGATGCTTCACAGGGGTATCATCAAATACCTCTTGCAAAAGAGGATCAGCCCAAGGTGAGTTTCGTTACCTCTATGGGGACGTACTGTTTCGTATCCATGCCCTTTTGCCTGAAGAATGCTGGAGCGACCTATCATATGTTGGTGGATCGAATGTTTAAAGATTTGTTGGGGTCCACTATGGAGGTTTACGTCGACGATATGTTGGTCAAGAGCAAGAAAGATGAATCCCATGTGGAGGATTGGAGGAAAACATTTATTATATTAAGGCAGTATGGTATGAAGCTTAATCTGAAGAAGTGTGCGTTCGGTGTGCGGTCTGGGAAGTTTTTGGGGTACATGGTAATGGAAAGTGGTATTGAAATAAATCCAGAGAAAGTGCGAGCTGTTCTGGAAATGTCGCATCCCCGAACAGTACGGAATGTACAGGTACTTACAGGTCACATGGCGGGCCTTAGTCATTTTATTTATAGGTCCACAGAAAGAGGTGTCCCATTTTTTAGGGCACTTCGAAAAGGATCTAAGTTCGATTAGACAAAGGAGGCAGCATAAGTGTTTGAAGAATTGAATAAATATCTGGCGAGATACCACATTGACTAAGCCAATGCCTGGGGAAGACCTTATCTTGTACATATCTGTTGGGGAGGTTGTCGTAAGCTCGGTGTTGATCAAGGAAGATGTGGGCGCACAAAAACCTATTTATTATATTAGCAGGATGCTGCGGGGTGCCAAATTGAACTATTCCGAGCTGGAGAAAGGGGGTTTCGCATTGATTTGTACAACAAGGAAATTGCGGTCATACTTTTTGAGCCATAGGGTGAAGGTACGTACGAATTTAACTCTCAAGCAGGTACTTAACAACCCAAATGTATCCGGAAGATTGGTAAAGTGGGCCGTATAATTAAGCGAGTACGATGTTGTATACGAACCAAGGGTAGCTATCAAAGCACTGGTGCTGGCAGATTTTTTTGCAGGAGATGGTACGTCCATCTGATTCGAGCGATGGGGCGAAAGCATGGACGTTATATACTGATGGTTCAACCATGGTATCTGGAGCCGGGCTAAGAATTATGTTGACCAGTCCAGAGGGATAAACTCTGGAGTTCGCGATCAAGCTAGGATATAAGGCCTCTAATAATGAGGCTGAGTATGAGGCTGTGCTGCAAGGTATCAAAATGGCGGGCGATCTCCGAGCCATAAAGTTTTAAGCGTACCACAGATTCTCAGTTGGATAGCTTCGGCAGTTTTGATGGTTTCCTTTGAGGCT
>BMAC01000066.1:1311869-1350852 GCA_014905375.1 Phtheirospermum japonicum
TCCATTCGTAGAAGAAGGCGTATGTATTTTTCCTTTGCTGTATTGCCATAAATGGAAATGCAAGAATATTTTCGTTGAAGTTTTGGGCGATCTTTAGCTAATTCTTGTCATGTATGCTCAATCAAACCAAGCAAATTAGGATTTTCACCTCTAGCCAATTTTAGCTTTAAACTTAACCATCAGGTCAGGAAAATTGGGGCATTTGCCCTTAGCCAATCCTGGCTTAAACTGACAAACAGGTCATGGAAAATGGGGGCATCCGCCCTTAGCCAATCCTGGCTTAAACTGACAATCAGGTCAGGCAAAATGGGGCATCCGCCCTTAGCCAATCCTGTCTTAAACTGACAACCAGGTTAGGCAAAATGGGGCATCCGCCCTTAGCCAGTCCTGGCTTAAACTGACAATCAGGTCAGGCAAAATGGGGCATCCGCCCTTAGACAATCCTGGCTTAAACTGACAATAAGGTCCGAAAAAATAGGGCATCCGCCCTTAGCCAATCCTGGCTTCATCTAACAATCAGGTCAGGAATTTTCGTGGGCATCCGCCCTTAGCCAATCCTGGCTTAATCTGACAATCAGGTCATGAATTTTCATGGGCATCCGCCCTTAGCCAATCATTGCTTCATCTAACAATCAGGTCAGGAATTTTCTTGGGCATCCGCCCTTAGCCAATCCTGGCTTAATCTGACAATCAGGTCAGAATTTTTCATGGGCATCCGCCCTAGCCAATCCTTGCTTTAGAGAGATTAATTATTTGGCAAATAAGAATGAACTTGCATCATCATTATATAAATAAGCTTTACAGAGTCACATTACACATAAAATTTACGTAAATTCAAAATATTCCATGCTCGGGGTATTTCGGCCCCATCCATTTCCTCTAGCTTGTAAGCACCGCTAGCCAAAACCTCTACGACCTAAAATGGACCTTGCCAAGTGGCATCTAGCTTTCTCTTTTTTTTTCCCAGATCTGCCTTACGTAAGACCAAGTCCCCATCTGGAAATATATCCTCCAGACCATTTTGTTATACGTCGCCCGAACCCGTCCTCGCACATGTTCCATCCTAACCGCCGCCCGATCTCTTTTTTCTTCAATGAAGTGCAATGCGTCCTGTACTAGTGCGTTGTTTTGATTTTCATCAAAGTTCTGTATTCGGTGGGTTTCAAGGCTGATTTCCGCGGGGATAACGGCATCCATGCCGTAGACTAAGATGAAGGGGGTTTTCCTAGTGCTCTCCTTGGGGTTAGTTCTATAGGCCCAAAGGATTGAACTGATTTCTTCCACCCATTTGCCACCCGACTTCTCCAAGCGTGCTTTGATCCCGTGCACCAAAATGCGATTAGTCACCAAGACCTGACCATTTGCTTGATAATGGTAGACAGACTTGAAGTGTTCGTCTATTTTCATCTTGACGCACCAGGCTCTGAGCTTAGCTCCCATAAATTGCGTACCATTATCAGAGATCAGGACCCTAGGAATGCCAAATCGACATACAATATTTTTCTAGATGAAACCCATCACCGCCTCTTCCTTGATTTTTGCCAGAGCCTCGGCCTCAACCCACTTGCTAAAGTAATCAATGGCCACAATCAAAAATCTCTTCTAGGCTGGGCCATTGGAAATGGTTCGACCAGGTCTATCCCCCACTTTGCAAAGGGACAGGGAGAGCTCATTGTTATGAGCTCTTCCGCTGGTTGGTGAGTTAAGGGGCACATCTTTTGGCATTTTTCACATCGCTTGACAAAGTCCTCCGCCTCTTTCTACAGCAATGGCCAGAAATAGTCAGCTCGCATTATCTTACTGGCCAAGGCCCTTGGTCCCATATAATTGCCGCAACAGCCCTCCTGGATTTCGTTGAGGACATGGGTGCCCTCTTCTAAGTTTAGACATCGTAATAGAGGCCGCCCAAATCCCCTTCCAAACAACGTCCCTCTAATCAAGCAATACCGGGCTGACCAAGTTCTCACCCTCACTGCTTCCCTCTTGTTTTCCGGCAGCTCTCCCCTTTCGAGATATGTCTTGATAAGGGAACACCAATCCTCTCTTTCATCCACTGAACATACCTGCTCTTCCCCAAATTCTTGGTCCGCCGTCAATAGAGTGATTACTCTCTCCCGACAATCCACAGCCGAACTAGCCACCTCAGCTAAATAGTCTACTCCCGTGTTTTCTTCTCTAGGGATTTGAAGTACAGTTAGAGTCCTCATGTCCTTGGATAATTCCCTGAACTGAGCTAGGTATCTCTGCATGTGTTCATCCCTTGTCTCAAATTTTCCACTTATTTTTCTACACACGAGTTGCTAATAAGCTTTTGCGCATAACTGCTCAGCCCCCAGATCCTTTGCCATTTGGACTCCCCTCAAAAGAGCCCCATATTCAGCTGCGTTATAGGACAGGGTATAGTTTATCCGTATTGCGTACTCAGTAGCCACACCTGTCGGGTCGATCAATACTATGCCTTCACCACAACCTAGGTTCCCTATCGAACCATCCCTAAAAATTATCTATTCCTTCTTGTCCTCGGGAGAGTTTGTCATTTCCTGCATAAAATCAGCCAATTCCTGGGCTTTAATGGCTGTTCTAGCTTCGAAAGTTACATTGAACTCACTGAAATCAGGTATCCACTTGACCAGCTGTCCTAATGCCTCTGGCTTGTCCACTAGGGCTTTCAACGGTAGTTTGGTCTGCACTACTATGTTATGTGAGAGAAAGTAAGGTCGCAGCTTGCGCGTCGTGTCGATCAGAGCTAGCATTGCTTGCTCCACCGCAACATATCGAATCTCAGCATCATGCAATACTTTACTCCAATAAATCACCGGCTACTGTATTTTGCCTTCCCCTCTAAGCAAGACGGAGCTGATAGCCATTTGTTCTACACACAAGTACGAAATTAAAGGTTCACCCTGAATTGGCTTGGTGAGTAACGACATACTAGCTAGGTGCTCTTTCAACATCAGGAACGCTTCCTCACATTCATCACTCCACTGAAATAGAGCTTTTTTCCGCAAGGTCTGGAAGAATGGTAAACTTTTTTCAGTTGAGCAGGAGACAAACCTGCTCAGGGCATTAATTCGACCTGCCAGGCACTGCATCTCCTTGACATTTCTTGGTGCCTGCATTTCCATGATGGCCCTTACCTTCTCTGGGTTGGACACGATCCCCTTCTCTGTAACCATATACCCCAGGAATTTACTAGCTCTGACCCCGAATGCACACTTTTTGGGATTGAGCTTCATCCTGTATTTCCTCAAGGTATCGAAGGTCTCTCTTAGATCATCTACATGCGAGGATGCATTCGTGCTTTTGACTAACATGTCATCAACGTATGCCTCCGTGTTCCTTCCTAACTTAGTTTTGAACATCTTATCCACCAATCGCTGATACGTGGCACCTGCATTTTTGAGCCCGAACGGCATGACCACGTAACAATACATTCCTTTCGGGGTTATAAAACTAACCCGCTTCGAGTCTTCTTCTGCCAGCCTGATCTGATGATAGCCTTGTGAGGCGCCCACATGCTTAATAGCTCGCATCCAGACGTGGAGTCGACTAACTAGTCTATCCTTGGCAGAGGGTAATGATCCTTGGGGCAAGCACGGTTAAGATCGCAAAAATCTATACACATGCGCCAATCGTCTTGACTCTTGGGGACCAACACCGCATTAGAAAGCCACTCAGGAAATTGTATTTTCCTGAATGTGCTTAGCTTTCAGCAGTTTTTCAACCTCGGCTTCAATAATTGCCTCCTTCTCTGGACCAAAGTTACGCTTTCATTGCTTCACTGGCTTTTCTCCAGGACTGATGTTGAGCTGGTGCTCTACGACTGTTGGGTCTATTCCCACCAAGTCCTGCGGAGACCAAGCAAAGACGTCAGTATTATCCCTCAAAAATTAGACCAGGTCTACAAGGATTTCCGAGCTCAAGGTCGTTCCCACTCGCACAACCTTAGTATCACCCCCTGGGACCATCTCGAACATCATCAGACCCTCTTCTCTCTGAGCCAGCTCTGGCATCGCTTTCTTCACCCTAGCTCTCTTGTTTTGTCTTTCCTCTTCATTGCGCCAAATGCACTCGACATACATTTGACTGGACGTATATTGATCTCCCCTAACCTCGCCTGTTCCATCCTTGGCAGGAAACTTCAACTTCATATGGTATACCGACATCACTGCTTTGAACTGGCTCAGGGATGGTCGTCCCAGCATCAGGTTGTACGAAGATGGCGCATCTACCTCCAAGAATCGCACAGTTTTGGTCATCCTGTATGGCTCTTCCCCCAGTGTAACCAAAAGTCTTACTGCTCCCAAAGGTTTCAAAGCTCCCCTTGCAAATCCTACCAATGAAGTTGTCACTTCTTCCATCTCCACATCCGATTTCATCTTTCTATAGCAATAATATAACAGGATATCAATCGAGCTTCCCATATCCACAAATACCCTTCTCACATTACAATTTGCGATAGTGGCTGTTATGACCAAGGCATCCATGTGAGGAGCCAAGATGCCATTGTCATCCTCTAATCTGAAACATATGTTTTGACTCAGGGCAATCTGTCCCACCTCTCGCGATTTCCTGATCAGGTACTTCGCATCTCGGACATAGCTTTTTTGGCTTCGCCTGGAGTGTTCATCCCACTCACCCCCTGTTACCATTAGAGTCTCTCCTCGTATGGACTGGGTTTGATCACTCCGCCTCCCATTATATCTTTCATTATCTTGTCCCTGCCTGTTCCCTTGAGGTCGATCACGCCTACGGGAGTCAGACTTTGATTCTTCTCTCCTCATCTGCACATGCTCCTTGAGGTACCCGGCCTGCACCATCCTCTCCAGTTCATCCTTCAGATGAGTGCACTGATCTGTGTCATGCCCATATTCATTATGGTATCGACATAATCGAGCAGACCTTTCCTTCCTCGGTTTTTAAGAGTAAGTTATGCCTCTCGTTTGCCTGCAAGATCTCCCCTGAGGGGTCTCCAGGGGCGTGTACTTGTCAAAACGAGGCCGTCCTCCCTCCAAGTCTGGCCTAGATCTCTTTATCGACGCTCTCCTCTCTGTCGTACCGATCTTTTTCTTCTCTCCTTCTTCCTTGATTCTTACGGCCCCCTCCAAGTGAATGTACTTCTCTGCCCTCTCCAAAAGCTCTCAAATTTCAGCGCTAGCTTTACTACCAGCGACTGAAAAAATTCTCCTCTCTTGAGCCCTTGTGCCAACGCATGAACCAGGAGTTCTTCAGATGCCAACGACACATCTTCGCGTTCGTGAATCGGTTGATATACGCACGTAGGCTCTCATTCTTCTTTTGCTTCAGACTAAACAATTCCAGTGGCATTTTCTTATATTTCCTGCAGTTGGTAAACTGATGCTGAAATGCTGAGCTAAATCCATCAAAGTTGCTGATAGAACGCGGCGGCAACTGACTAAACCAGAGTTGGGCTGATTTAGTGAAGGTCACTGGGAAGACCCGGCATATGACCGCGTCCGAGAATTTGTGCACAGCCGCTGTGATTTCAAAACGGCTCAGGTGATCCCATGGGTCTGTTGTCCCGTTATACTCGAAGCCCATGGATCTATAGGAGGCCGGCACATCATCACGCATGACCTCCTCAGTGAACGGCGTGCCCCTCCATGCCGGCACTGCCTCAACGCTCGCCATCTTCTTCTTAAACTCTCTGACCTCTTTCTGCAGATTTTGCATCTGCTCTACGAGGTCTGGGTTAGATTGGCTCGATGTCTCACTATCAGAGGTGGAAAAATTCTTTCTCTATCCCGGAGGGGGGTCCAAACCGTGCGCTGGCCGCGTGACGGTTCCGCCTCTGATAGCAGAACTGTCTAGGCCAGGGGTGTTTTAGATGGCGGTGTTGAGAACTCTGTAAACTTTTTCTCCACAGCCACCTACACAGCCCTTCCGATGAGATCAGACAGCTGCCTGAGGAAAGTTCCGTTCAGCGACCCATCCTCAACCGGTGTGTGCTTGGTCCGACCGCTGCTGATGGTCCTGCCCCCCCTGGCATAGTCGGTGACGGCCCTATCAATTATGGAATTCCCCACGGTGCGGCAGAACTAGGAGTACCACCCAGTTCCCCCACCAGATTTCGCCGTAGTCCGTCTGAATCCATCCGTCAACTCACATATTAGCTTTGATTTTTTCCCACAGACGATGCCAATTGTTTCACCCAAAAATATTCAAACCCCCTTAGATTAACACTTTGCCTTACGTAAACCTGACCTGCACAAAAAAAACACGTCAGAAAAGGACCACCGGAGGTTTTCCGGTGGAAACCTCTCCAATGCTTAAGTCAGATAAGCATATTTGATATTTCAGTGTGCAAGGAAAAGAATACACAAGAATGTCATACCTTTCTCAGCCTTGAGGCCGAGGTATTTATAGTCTTCCCAGTAGGGACCCCATACGGGATCTCGGAAATAAAGGCCGTGAATCAAGGGCCGTTATGCAACTAATTTGGGACAAGTGGTCCCACTTGTCCCCTTCTGGGAGACCAAAACACCTGATCTGCCCTGAGCTTTCCCTCTTAGAATTATCTAGACCAGGACGATTCCCGGGCTACGGTGATTCCACTCTCGCTGTATCTCTGGCCTTTTTTGGGAAGACCAGGTCAGCTCTTCTTATGGACAGGGCTGGTCTAGTCTCCTGGTCTTCTCCTTAGTGATCTCGGCTCAGGTCTACCCCAATCCAGGTCTGGATATTCAGACCACATCACTATTACTCCCCAGTCAGTCCAGCAACTCGTCCTGTCTTCCCTATCAAGTCGGTTTCACCTCCCGAACCCAGCAACCCAAATTGCTCCTCTTTCAAATTGGGATCGTCTTCCTTTTTGACAATTAGACCAAAGGTGCTAACTTTAACCCTAATCGAACCATCTTTCACCATCTCTTCGCCAATTCCACCATCGCTGGCACCACCCGAATCTACAATAATAACAATAAACTCTCCCTTTTTAAAGGGCCGGAACGGAGTAGTTGTCACCTGGAAGGTTTGGGCTGAAAAGTGGGCCCAAGTGGTTTGAGAAGGATTTAGGCCGCTCGGGGATTATTTGGCTTGAGGCAGGAACTGATGGGTTGTTGGGTCTCAAGAGGTTGTTGGGTTTAGGTTGTGGGTAGAAGGTGTGGGTGCAAAAAGGTTAGGCCCTAGTCTAGGGGGGGTGTAATTGGGTTGGAGAACTGGGCCAAGAAAGATTGGGCCTTCGCTACTGGGATTGGGTGCCAAAGGGAGGGTTTTGTGGAAATGGGCCTGAGGATTTAGAAAGGGGCAAGCAGCAAGTAGGCGCATAGGAAAAAGGCAAGAGTTGACCAAGGGAGTTGTCAATGTCTTGTCAGCCGAAAAATTGGTGTCTGTAAAACTTACCCGAAAAAAACCAGGCAGCGCCTGGTGCTAATGAAAAGAAGTGGGAGAATGAAGCATAGAAAAGTATGGAAGGTTGACCACCTCAGCAAGAGGGTCTGACAAAAAAGACGGAGCAACGGTCGCCGGGAAAGAAGGAAAAGCCACCACCGGAAAAACAGGAGGCGCAGAACTAATGGAGGCTTTCGTTGCAATCCAAGGGAAAGGCGTCTGAAACTGAGAATAGGTATTCGTCTCAGGCATAACCCTAGCCGCAGCCGGGAAGGTGAAGTTAACCGTCGAGATAGACGGCGACGCCGTTGCATGGGAGGGGTGTGATACGGACTAAAATAATCATACGAGAAATTATGTGATAAACGTGACTTTTTGTGGAAAGCGACCTCATTTCCTAGGGAGGGTGTACCCTTGGGAGGTGGGCGAGCTGTGATAATTCGAGTAGATTGTTTTGTGAAGAGTAGCGACCTGTAGTATGAGGATGACTTTTCATACGGGGTCGCGATCTCTTGTGATTTGGGCTGAGTACTTGAGCCCGTTTGTGGATTTGATATACATGAGTTATTATGGGCCTAGTGGGCTGTATGCCCCGGCTTAATTGGAATATCTATGGAGAAGTTTGTTGTTTATGGGAACTTGCCATGTAGGAGGAGTCCTAATTGAGGGACGATTGTGGAATCCTGGTGTAAATGAAATTCTTATTATGAAAGGTAACCCTAGATATTGGGAATCTTCCCCTATCCCTATAAAACGAGCCCTTGGCTTCTTTCTTAAAGGTTAATGCTTATTTACGCATTTATTATCTGTGTGCAGTAATATTATTGAGAAAAAAGAAGTGTGTTTATCGCTTATTAACTTAAGCGTCGGAGGGCCTTAACGGGCACGAAATCCGGCCCGTTCTAGGCGCTGTTTTGCAGGAAGGCTATGTCGCTGTGACGATTGCAGATATCTTGGAGGTCGCTGTGTCACATTTGTAGTTCATCTAGGTCACTGATCTCTATTTTTGAGGTTAGTACCCCCTTTATTTGGTAGTTCAACTTTTTGGACTTATGAAATTGGCGCCGTCTGTGGGAAAGAGAGACATCGAGTCTTTGAGCGAAAGGCGTGAGAAATTGACAAACAAAACATGAAGGAGAAGAATATAACACCGAGAGTTCTGGATTACGGATCCGGGTCCAACATTAAGAAGAAAAAGAATAGATTCATACATCTTGGCGGGAAAGATGTCCCAGGGGATGAGCAGGAGTACCCTCGCACGAGCCCTCTGATTCGAGATGCGGGCAATACGCCTCCACCTTCTCCTAAAAAGCGAGATGGGAGGGGGCTGGCGGAAGAAGTGGAGAAGCAGACGCCTGGGGTAGAACCGCAAAAATCAATCCCCGAGGCAACAGGAGGGGGAAATCCGTCGAAGGAGATGCCTGATCAGGGCAAGAAGGGATTCTTAGAGGGGCTTATGGACTTCGTACCTGTCGAAAAACAGGAGGAGTTGCGTAAGTATTTGGAGTGCGAGATGAGCAAGGGGAAGGATGAGAGCAAGAAGTTAAACGTTGATAAAGAGGGCGATTCAACGGTTGGAGAGGAGAAGAAGAAGAAGGGACTTGGCAAGAGAAAGAAAGGAGACATCTCCAGTTCCTCCTCATCTGTAGATTCTCGTGTTCACACGCGGAGGGGAATAAAATTAAGGCGAGATCGTTACAAGGGTAGAGGTCGCAAGCATCACAAGGGCGATAGTGAGAGCAATACCCCTACCTCAGACTCGAGTAGTGACTCTGGGGGAGGTCGCGGAGAAGTGGCAAAGGTCATAAGGGGAGAAGAGAAGAGAGCGAGGTGGGGCCACACACTAAGGCCTTCAGAGAGTTGCAGGAGGCCATGCTGAAAATGCAGAAGCGGATGGATGGAGAAAAGTTAGAAGGGGAGGAAGGGCATCCCTTTTCGGAAGAGATGATGCATGCAGCGATGCCTCGACATTATAAGGAGTTAGAATTTCAGTACCGGGGGACGACTGATCCAGTCGCACACTTGCAGCTGTTTGAAAACGCGAGGATGATGCATAACTATACGGGGGCTGTGGCGTGTCGAGCCTTTGTATCCACCTTGAGAGGGATTGCACAGAATTGGTTTTACCAACTCCCAAGCGGTAAAATTACGAGTTATCAGGTGTTGTGAGATGCCTTCCTGAAGCAGTTTTCTAGCGTTAGGCAGAGCGTGAAGATAGCCCTGTCGCTCTTCACAATGGTACAACGACCTGACGAGACACTGAAACAGTATGTTAATAGGTTTACCAATGCTACCTTGGAGGTCCCTACCGCTACAGATGAGATGAAAGCTGGGGCTTTGCATCAAGGTTTGAGGAGGGAAGATTTGCGGAGGTCGTTGGTAAAGAAGGAAGCTCGCACATACGATGAAGTTCTCGCGAGATGCCATAAATACGTGCAAGTAGAGGAGGAAGAGGAAGAGCACCGACTGCATTTCGGTAGGGAGGTCGCGAACGCGAGGGAAAGAGTGCCTGAGAGAGAACCGAGGAGAGACCATAGAAGAGGCATGCGCGGACTCCTGGCCTCAAATGCCGGGGTCAGTGCGAGACAAGATCCGAATTTGAAAATCTGGAGGGAGGAGGATTTCACACCACTAGCTATACCACAAGCTAAGGTGTTTGGTGTCATGGAATGCTCAGTACCTGATCTGATACAGTGGCCGGAAGATCGCACGCCCGTCCCAACACATCCAAAAACTATCTCCTTTTGTCGATTCTACAACAATTACGGGCATCTCACGGAAAAATGCCGACATATCAAGGAGGAGATAGAGAGACTTATAAGGGCAGGGCATCTAAAGGAAGTAATCTACAAGGAAAAGGAGCCGAGCGAGCAGAGGAGGATGTTGCCTCCACCCCCACCGGGAGGCCCACCTCATGTGCAGGTCGCGAGACAAGGGCGTCAGAGAAACCAAGAGTTCGGAGGGCCCCGAGGCAATAAGGGGAGGATAAATATGATTTCGGGCGGCCCAATGGATGGTGATTCCAATAATGCGCACAAAAAGCATTTAAAATCAGCTCGCAATAGAACATGGGAGGTCGCTAGTGTTAGCAGGCAGCCACAGGTGATGGGGCCAATCATATCTTTTGGCCCCAATGAGAGGCGTGGGCTACAGGAAGATCATAATGACGCACTGGTGATTGAAGCAGAGGTAGCGGGCTATGAAGTTAGCAGGATCTTTGTAGATAATGGGAGTTCGGTAAACATTATCTATACAGATTTTCTTGAGCAGATGGAGGTAGATAAGAGGGTGCGGTCTGTGAATACACCCATATACGCATTCAATGGGGCACAGGTGAACACGAAGGGCGAGATAACATTACAAGTAGTGTTGGGAAAGGGTACGAGCCGAGTGAAGAAGGACTTGAAGTTTTTGATCATTCGTGGGAGGTCGGCCTACAATGTGATATTGGGGCGACCTGCTCTTAATACGTTTCAGGTTGTAACATCGACCTATCATATGAGCATAAAGTATCCGGTGGGTGACAAAGTAGGGGAGGTCATCTCTGAGCTACAGGTCGCGAGGTCTTGTTACCAAATTGCGGTCAGAAGGGGATTGATGGAAAATAAGCGAGAGAGAGAGTGATGATCGGCCGGAGGGGATACTTAGCGCGAAAAAGGTAAAAGAACAAGAGACCTCTCTCCAGCCGAATGAAGAGTTAATGGAAATCTCCCTAGAGGAGGACCGGCCAGAGTATGTTACGAAGATAGGTACCCTGCTATCTGGCGCATTAAAAGATGAGATGGTTAGCTTGCTGAGAGAATTTCGAGATGTATTTGCATTTGGGGAAAAGGAGTTGACTGGGGTATCACCAGAGGTCGTGCAACATCATTTGAATGCGGACCCAGAGGCTAGACCTATAAAACAGAAGAGGAGGCATTTCGGACCCGAGCTCGATAAGATCATTGAAGAGGATGTGCAGAAGCTGTTAAGAGCTGGACATATCAGGGAGATTCAGTTCCCTGAGTACTTGTCCAATGTTGCGATGGTGCCAAATCTGGAGCAGAAGTGGAGGATGTGCATAGATTTTTGAGATTTGAACAAGGCCTGTCCTAAAGATCATTATCCTTTGCCAAGGATTGATCAATTAGTGGACTCTACCTCTGGATGCGAGCTGTTGAGCATGATGGATGCTTCGCAGGGATACCATCAGATACCTCTTGCTAAAGAGGATCAGCCTAAACTGAGTTTCGTCACTTCCACCGGTACCTATTGTTTTGTATCCATGCCTTTTGGATTAAAAAATGCGGGGGCGACCTACCAAAGGCTAGTGGATCGTATGTTTAAGGACCTGTTGGGGTCTACCATGGAGGTCTATGTTGATGACATGCTGGTTAAGAGCAGGCGAGCTGAAACGCATGTGGACGACCTGAGGAAGACATTTCTCATATTACGGCAGTATGGGATGAAGCTCAATCCTAAGAAATGTGCGTTCGGTGTGAGATCGGGGAAATTTTTGGGGTATATGGTAACAGAGCGGGGAATCGAAGTCAATTCTGAGAAGTTGCGAGCTGTTATGGAGGTGCCTCATCCCCGCACCGTGCGAGAGGTACAAATATTAACAGGTCGGATGGCAGGTCTTAGTCGGTTTATTTCCAGGTCGGCGGAGCGAGGTGTCCCCTTTTTCAGGGCGCTTCGAAAGGGATCTCGGTTTGAATGGACGAAGGAGGCAGCGGATGCCTTTGAAGAGTTGAAAAAGTATCTAGCAGAAATACCGCTACTGACTAAACCCATGCCGGGAGAAGAGCTAATCTTATATGTGTCGGTGGGGGAGGTCGCCGTGAGTTCGGTGCTGATAAGAGAGGAGGACGGCGTGCAAAAACCCATCTACTATATTAGCAGGATGTTGCGGGGTGCTGAATTAAAGTACACCGAGCTCGAGAAAGGAGGTTTCGCGCTAGTTACCACAGCAATAAAGTTGCGACCTTATTTTTTGAGCCACAGAGTGAAGGTGCGCACTAACTTGGCTTTGAAACAAGTTTTGGGCAATCCAAGTGTGTCGGGGAGTTTGGTGAAGTGGGCAGTGGAGCTTAGCGAGTATGACGTGGTGTATGATCCCAGGACCGCCATTAAAGCACAAGTGTTAGTAGACTTTTTGTAAGAGATGACAAAACAAGTCGGTGAAGAGGTAGAGCTGAAAGCATGGACCTTATATACTGATGGTTCAACCATGGCCTCAGGGGCAGGGTTAGGTTTCGTATTAACCAGCCCGGAAGGAGAGAATTTGGAGTTTGCAATTAAGTTGGGATACAAGGCATCCAATAATGAAGCTGAGTACGAGGCTGTGTTACAGGGAATCAAGATGGCAAGCGAGCTGGGGGCTAGGAGGTTATGGGCGTATACTGATTCCCATCTAGTAGTTCGGCAGTTCGATGGTTCCTTTGAAACCAGAGAGGAGCGTATGGCAATGTATTTGGGGAAATTGCGAGAAGAAGCAGCTCGCTTTGAAGAATTCATGCTGGAACATTTACCGCGAGCTGAAAATACACGGGCAGATCAGCTCTCCCGAATAGCGGGAGCATTAATGACCTGTGACACTCGGAAGGTCACGTTGATGCAGTTGGATGGCAGCAGTATTGAGAAAGGAGTAGAGGTCATGGAGATCGAGGATAGGGATGACTGGCGTGGTCCCATTTGTGATGTTCTGCTCAAAGCACAGGAAGGTGTGGAGAGATTAAACACAAAGGATGCTAGAGTCGCAGCTCGCTTCTGTGTGATAAATGGTGAATTGTATAAGAGGTCGCAGTTTGGAGTTCTTCTGAAATGCTTGGCAAAAGAACGTGGGATGGAGGTGCTGAAAGAGATACATGAGGGGTACTGTGGGGATCATGCGAAGGGGAAGGCACTAATGAACATTATATTGCGAGCAGGTTTCTTTTGGCCTGGGATGAAGGCTATGGCTGGCGAGCTAGTTCGAACTAGCGAGAAGTGCCAAAAGCATGGTTCGATTATTCTTATACCAGCCGAGGAGATGATGGTGATGAGCTTTCCTTGCCCGTTTGCATAATGAGGGATTGATATTGTGGGTCCCTTTCCAAGAACCCCGAGTAATAAGGAGCATTTTGTGGTGGCCATTGATTATTTCACCAAGTGGGTGGAAGCTGAGGCCGTCACGGGAACTACCGAACAACACATAATAGATTTTCTTTTTGATAATATATTTTGTAGGTTTGGAGTGCCGCAAATTTTAGTCTCGGATAATGGGACCCAGTTTAATGGGCGAAAGATGCAGAAGTGGTGCAAGGATATGGGGATGAAGCAACGTTTTGCTTCCGTGGCACACCCGCAGGCTAATGGACAAGTTGAGGTCACTAACCGGATAATTGTGCATGGAATTAAGTTGCGATTGGAGAAAGCAGGCGGGCTTTGGGAGGACGAGCTCGTGTTTGTCCTCTGGGCCTATCGGACGACTCCCCGAACTTTTACGGGGGAGACACCGTTTAGTTTGGTTTATGGAATGGATGCGGTCATTCCTGCTGAGATAGTGGGGGAATCACAACGACTTTTAGCGTTCGATGTGGAAGAAAACGAGAGGCTAGCTCGCGGAGCTGTTGAAACGATTGATGAGATACGGGATAGAGCTGCAGCTCGGGTGGAACGTTATAAACAACGACTGCAGGCTGCCTTTAATAAACACATTAAACACCGTCGTTTTCAGATCGGTGATTTGGTTTGGAAGAGATCTGATGCCTTGAAGGCGACCAAGAAATTAGAGCCGAACTGGATTGGGCCATTCAAGGTAATCAAAGTGCTACGAGGAGGGGCATACATCCTTGAGACGATGAAGGGAAAGGTTTTACCACGAAGATGGAATGTGTGCCATTTGAAGAAATATTATGCATAGATGGAGCGCGGGAGAAGGTAACTCTGGACCGGAGGGCACTTCTCCCGCATGGAGCTCGTTTTAAGGAAAAAGTTGTTATTTGAGGTGGAAGAGGGTAACTCTGGACCGGAGGGCACCTCTCCCGACCTCGGGATTTATATTAAGTTGTTGTTTGGGGGGGAGAGGGTAATTCTGGACCGGAGGGCACCTCTCCCGACCTCGGGATTCATGTTAAGTTGTTGTTTGGGGTGGGAGAGGGTAACTCTTGACCGGAGGGCACCTCTCCCGACCTGGTGATTTGTGTTTGTATGTTTTTGGTGAGAGAGGGTAACTCTGGACCGGAGGGCACCTCTCTCGACCTAATGCTTGTTTCAGAAGTTTTTGTTTATGGTGAGAGAGGGTAACTCTGGACCGGAGGGCACCTCTCTCGACCTGGGAATGGATTATGAGTTGTGTTTTCTGTTGTTTTTGGGTGGGAGAGAGTAACTCTGGACCGGAGGGCACCTCTCCCGACCTGGCGACCTTAATGATGTGGTGTTTTTGTAAAGTACATATGGTGCGGGAGGAGGTAACTCTGGACTGGAGGGCACTTCTCCCGACCCGGCAAGTTGTTCAGAAAGTTGATTAATACAATGAATAAAGTTATGAGAAATTCTTTATGATTGAGTTTTACAAAATGCTTGTGATAAGGGCAGAGGATAAATCCTGCCAGATTATATACTATTAATAATTCCGACGCTTCTATTAGGTCGAGGAATGTTTAATTCCGACGCTCTCATTAGGTCGACGATTATTTATAATCCTTGATATTTTGAATAAGATTATGTTTGCATATAGTTGTGGTGAAAGTACACCCTAATATCTTTCTCATGTTAATAAGTTATTGTGTATTTTGTGATTGAATGACGGTAAGTGTGCTCGTGACGAGCTAATATGATGACGCTCACGGCGAGCTGAAATGATCGTGTGACGAGCTAATATATTTTGTTTGATATGAGATACTGTGTATGAATTTATAGTGTTTGCGATAATGATGTATTGATGATGTTTGAATAGTAAAGTGTTTGAATACATAAATAGCGAGCTGAAAGATATGAATGAGTTCTAAACAGTCTCCTCAGGCACAGGAGCAAGACTTGAGGGCGCAGGCTCAGGGGTTGTGGTGATGACGCCGCTAGACTCGGGCGCGGGCTCAGAGAGCAGATCTTCTAAGGGCGTTTGAAGCTCGCCATGTACTCCCGCGGCCAGAGCTGCTTGACTCTGACATCGTAACCACCACTTCGTGTAGATGGACTGTTTCCAGTCACCCTTAAAGAAGCTGAAGGGGGTCATTTTGTTGATGATGGCTTCAACGTTCGGGGTGTATGAAATGTTTAGCTCGGCCACCTCTCCCTTGACAATCTTGGCAGCCTCAGCAATCCATTCAGCGGCACCACGAGCCATTAAACCAAAGTATATCGATGAGTTTTCATAAGCCTTAATTAGCTCTTGACGATATGCATCGATAAACTTTCGGCCGTTTTCACTGAGGAGGAATGTTCTTTGGCCCTCGTAAATGCACTCTTCACGAGCTGTTTTGAGTAGCTCAGATTGTTTTTGTTGCTGAAGAATGAGCTCCTCAGTCTTTTGTGCGAGCTCCTCAGTCTTTTGTGCGAGCTCCTCAGTCTTCTGCGCGAGCTCTGCAGCCTATTTGTTTAGCTCGCTGCTCAGGCGTGCCGTCTCATCCTTTAGACTGTTGTTCTGAGTGACGGAAACTGCCAGCTGTTCATCATAAGCTTTCATCCTTTGGAGCGCTTTGTCTAGCTCCCCCTGTGTTAATGACAGTTGCCTGGTCCGCTGTTCAGCTCGGGTTGTTAGCTCGTCAACGGTTTGCTGCAGATCGGCCCCTGTTGAGCGAGCTACGAACTCCTCCGAGAACTTAACAAACAGGGGTTCCAACTGTTGAAGTGCTTGCTCGCGAAGAAGAGTTTTAACATCTGCGGCTGTATCCAATTTTGCCAGCACTTTGCTCAAATTCGCAGTGCTAGCAGAGGCTGTCGGCAGCCCTTTCTGGAGACGATGCTTTTTTGTTTTTGGAGGGCTGGGGCTTGGACTGCGAGCTTTTGGACCTTGCTCTTTGGGGCTGTTGGAGACGTTTGGCAAAGGTCGCTTGCCCCTTTTATTTCGGAGGACCAGCTGTACCTCCTCCTCTTCGTCGTCGACCGGTTCAGGTGTTGGTCGAGGGGCTTTTTTCAGTGTTGCTGGAGATGGGGGCGGAGCGAGCTGTGGAAGAAGTAGCTTGTTTCTTCTTTTCTTCGGGGAGAGCAGCTGCGCAGGAGTTGATGAAGGAAACTGAAAATAGAAAGGTCATGTTATAATTTCATTTTAGCACATTCGAATGAATATAATTGCAAAACCTACAATACCCACCAAATTCACGTTTAGAGATGGAAAGGTCCGACTCCACCGGGCGAGAGTCGATGCCCGCGTAACGGAACATGGCGGAGCGGTCGGTGATGAGAGCCAGGTCGAAGGTATGTCGGCTCCACTCCATGAGCTGGTCAAAATATTTCTGGTATAACAAGGGGTTTGCTTTGGAGGTTGTTGGTTTGGTTTGGGGAGGAGTATGATCTTTCAGCTCGGTTATAAAAGGCCAAGCTTCAGTGTTATGAATGAAGAAAAAGTTTCTCTTCCATTCGTGGACTTTATTGGGGGGACTGGTAAGGAATTTAGGTCGCCCTAAGCGATAGGAGAGATAGAAGGAGTTTTGTTGATATTTTACTTGGAAACAATAATGAAAGAAACCAGGGTTGGCACGGGCATTTTAATATTTACAGAGCAAGAGATACCCGGCCAGGTACTTCATGGAATTGGGAGTCAGTTGAAGAAGTGATATATTATACATTTTAGAAATTTCAACATAAAATGGGTGAGCGGGGAATCTAAATCCTGCTACCAATAATGAATCAAATAGTGTAATGTGATTAGGAGGAGGTCGCATTGGGTCGGCATGTGGGCTGTCGGGTAAAATCATTTTGGCGGTAGGAGGAAGGTTGAGTATACGTTTAAAATGTTCCAGCTTTTTGGGGTCAGGGAGTAGCCAATAGTTGTGTTTGATTTCTTTGGTTGTTAAGGATGATGAGGGTAGGTCGTCAAAAGAAAGAGAATCATCTATAGTTACAGGATTCTCTCGGAAATGTGCGGAGGAGGTGGGATTCCCCGATTCATGAAGAGGGATGACTTCTGGGATAAGGGGAACCTCAGGAGTGAGAAGGAGCAGATTGCCAGAAGGATTGTTGGCTATGGTTTGGGCCCGAAGTTCTTCCCATGAGACATCACCCTATGGCTCGTCGCGTAGGCCAGCGGAGGGTAATGCTAAGGGCTTTGACCTTTGTTCGATAATGAAGGGGTTTTCGGCGAGATCGGAATCGGGAGAAAGAGATTGGGTTAAGGGGTTATTGTCAGATGTGGCTGATGATTGTTTCATGACAGATATATTCAAGGCGAAATAACACAGCAAATAAGCATAACTCAGCAGATGCAGTTGAGATTTAAACATATAATTAAATTTAAAAAAGAATCTGGGGACTTACACATATTGACGAGCTTGTAGGTCGCTGGTGAGCGGCGATTTAACGGTGGATCCTTGAGCGATTGTGGTTTGGCGAGCTTTTCTGCAGAGCAACAATGGTAAAAATTTTAGTTGAGATGGAGTAAAATAGTGAATTGGGGAGACGAGACGGTTTTATATGGGGAGGCGGAAAAGATGATGTGACAGATAGGAGCGGGACTAATTAGGGTTTGCAAAGGGAATGTTTTGGGCCTTTAATTCTTGGGCCCACTGAACTTATTATATGCCGAGATTTTAAGATTGCGCCGCGTGGCGGGCCGCATTTAATGAAGAGTCAGTGGGATGAGACAGAAAGAAGGAAGGCGTGTTTTGACTTTATGGTTTGGTTATGATTACGGTCTTGCGTTTTTGAGGTCGGCTGGTACAGGGGTTTCCAGGTCGCTTTATGAAAAAGAGGGTTGAGCTCGTAATGATGCATCTCGAGTGCCACCTAAGTTGTTGCACTTGGGGACTTATGATTATTTCTGAGAAGGGAGCTCGATACCTTTTAGGTCGCGTGAACGTGTTGCGACCTGTTATAGCTCGGTTTGAGTAAATTGGGTGATTCTGATGCGAGCTTTGGTACGATACATTGCTGTTTCGCCTGTGTGCTTGTTTAATACCTTTGAAATTTTGTGTTTACATGTCCTACCTGATTTCATACCTCAATCAGCTAGAACATGGGGGACTAGCTGATACGGACTAAAATAATCATACGAGAAATTATGTGATAAACGTGACTATTTGTGGAAAGCGACCTCATTTCCTAGGGAGGGTGTACCCTTGGGAGGTGGGCGAGCTGTGATAATTCGAGTAGATTATTTTGTGAAGAGTAGCGACCTGTAGTATGAGGATGACTTTTCATACGGGGTCGCGATCTCTTGTGATTTGGGCTGAGTACTTGAGCCCGTTTGTGGATTTGATAAACATGAGTTATTATGGGCCTAGTGGGCTGTATGCCCCGGCTTAATTGGGATATCTATGGAGAAGTTTGTTGTTTATGGGAACTTGCCATGTAGGAGGAGTCCTAATTGAGGGACGATTGTGGAATCCTGGTGTAAATAAAATTCTTATTATGAAAGGTAACCCTAGAACAGGAGGCGCAGAACTAATGGAGGCTTTCGTTGCAATCCAGGGGAAAGGCTTCTGAAACTGAGAATAGGTAGTCATCTCAGGCATAACCCTAGCCGCAGCCGGGAAAGTGAAGTTAACCGTCGAGATAGACGGCGACGCCGTTCCATGGGAGGGGTGTGACGTGAGGGAAGGATCGTTGGGGCCTTGCGTAACCCTAATACCGTCCAAAATAAAACCAGGCGCCGCCGAATGGATCAGCACCGTTGCAGTGGGATCATGGTTGCCGGAGAGTGGAATCTGCGCCGTAGAAGATGGAAAATAGGCCACAGTCACCGGTAATGAGCCAAAAGTTAGCATGGGGACGGCAGGGAGATCGGTCCGAAGAGAGGCATTTTCAAAGTCGTGAAATGCCCCGGACGGTAACCAGGGGGTGTTTAACGATGGGGGAGATGAAACTCTCTTGTCGGGAAGTAAAGCGGGAGCCGTGAAAGTCGGGTCAGGTTGTTGGGTCATCTGCTGGCATTCGGTATCACAGTCGGGCATGGTCGAAGAGCCTGCTGTTGCACAAGAGGGAAGGCAGGCGCAGGAATATTCAAAGATGGGTCACCAGCTATGTGTATGGAGAACCGACGGGCATAGGCAAAGAGCTTGCTGTTGCGCATGAGGGGAGGGTGACGCCGAAATATTCATGGCCGATGGGGCAGCCATAACCGAGTTGAGTGAAGAAGTTATGGCATGCTGCGTGGTCGTCGATGAATTAGCCGCGGAATGTTGTGTAAGTGTCGGGGAAAAGGTAGCAAACGGTCGGCGGCTTGAGGGAGTGATGAGGCCGGTGAGGGTTTGTATTGGTCGGATAACGTTAGGAGGGAGGATGGAGTATTTTCTGCATTTTTTTATTTTCCTCCGGACCGATCTCTGTCACGGTTATTTTCATGATATCCTTGGAAATAGAAATCTAGTGTAAACAAGTTTTGGACAGTATCAATTGTTTAACAGCTATGTTCTATTTGCTAGCTTTGATTGGCCATGATTTATTATTAGTTCAAACATTTAATACGATTTTTTAATTATATTGGATCAGGACCCCTAGGTCTAATTTGTAGTCATAGGATTAGGCAAATGCATATTATATTATTTAAATTAATCCTGAATAAACATTAATAATTATTTAATATTTTGTGCTCCGAGCTGCTGTGAGGTAACACATATTTTTTGTATTTTTCTGTTCCTTCACCAGATCATGGTTATGCTTTTGTGTTATGGGGGTGATCGAATATTTCTTAACACTCTAAGAAATTGTCTCTGAAATAGTACGAAGTCGATTGTAGAGCGGTAAGTTTTCCCGAGTCATGTCTCTCGAGGATAGATATAATCGGTGGTCGGTGTTTTTACTTAATTTCTTGTTAATCTTAAGTAAACTAATCTACACTATGAAAGCATTAAGTCATTGATTTGGGTTTGAGTTTTTAATGTTAATACTTGAATTAAAATGAAAACTTGAAAACACTAATTAAAACTTTTGAAAGTAATTAAGTTTAATAAAACTAATTAAACTTAATTAAAATCCTCAAATAAATTAAAAGCTTACTAAACAAAATAAGGCTTGTAAATGAAAGAGAAAATTGGAGGGAGAATAAAACATTTCAAATTAGAAGAGGTCAAGGGCATTAAATGAGTAGAAGTCAAATAATTTAAAAAGGGGAAGTTCCATACAACTTTCAAGACCTAATGTTTGTTTGAACAAATTAGGTAAAAAGCTTCATGACATGCTTCAATGGAGTTTTATGCAAGAAGAAGTTTAAGAAAAAGCTTGAAGATAGAAATGAGAAATTGAAGAACAATGAAAACAACAAAAATCAAAGCCTAATAACCAACACAACAACAAAAACAATCAACAATAACAAAACATAATAATAAAGGGAAAGATTACTGCCAATTTATGCATTCAACACAAAAAACTTCAAGTTTGCTACAATTTTCAAAGGATAAATCAAGTCTTCAAATAACAAAATCCACAAATGAGGATATATCACCTTCTCCCACACTTGCTTAGAACAACTAACTACTAATGAAAACTAAACTAAACTAAGGATTAAATCTAGGGTTTGAAAAGATAGAGCAATGGAATAGTAAAAGTTTGGAGGAGGTTGAACTAGTTCAAAAACCACCAAGAGAGGATAAGGTTTGGTGGAGAGAGAGCTGGGATATTTATACATGGACGTAGGGGAAAAATCGTCAAAACGGGTCAAAATCACAGAATTTCATCCATCGCAGTCGATAGAATGACTAGCAGTCGAATGACAGTCAGTCGATCGATTACTTCATCCTCCAGCAAAACTTACTGCCGAGTAGTCGATTTAAGCTTGTTTAGTCGATCAACTGCATGCCAATCGATCGACTGACATGGATGCTCCCGGCCCGGTTTCTCGTTCCCACTCCCACGTTCACCGGTTGTCGCTCCTCGTTCGCTCTATGTTCCTTGCTTGTCCATTCCAATCTGAGTCGAGTGGGGTGTCCCCAAATGTGTGCGGGTCCCGTTTGATCATCCTACGACCAAAAGTATGAAAACGAGTAAAAAGCTACAACAACATAATAAAAACCGCGCGAATGATACAAAAACCAAAAACTACAAAATAAGGCCTAATCGACTCCTAATACCCATCAATGCAAGCGAAACACGTACAAACACGACACAAAAGGTTAACAAAAACACGTTCAAAAACGTGCAAATCAACCACCCCACAATTAGAATGATTGCTTGTCCTCAAGCAAAATTAAATGTAGAATTACAAAACTAGCCTGGGATGATCCTAAATAATGCACAAAAACCTAACTCGAGACGTCGCATGCTACAATGCTTGTTAGGTTGATCAAAAGCGACAACAAAAATGCGTTGACAAGAAAAGTTTAGATCAACTCTCGGAACCTAAAAATACTAGGTAACCCTCCAAGTCGGTCCCCTCGTCCTTGCCCCGGCTAAGGTCTATCTACGCTCGAACCGTTAATTGGCTCCCTACTAGCCCCAATCATCTACAACTCTCTTTGACAAACAAAATCTAAAAATGAAAAAGAGAAATGTGCAAGTGTTGCACGTTTAATTCATAGTAACTTCAAGGATCTATAACGTATCCTTGTTTATTCATCATCATAATATTTTTTTTCTTTATTAGGTTTTCTTCTCTTCTTTTTATTTTACAAAGAGGATACAACTACTCCGATCACTCGTTGCTACAAGCAACTTACAATGTTTTTCGATCGAACACATGGAGAAATTAATGATTCCAAAATACAAAACAAAAATCCTATAAATAGTGTTCGATGACGAGGATAGTTGAGGCACTAGTTCTTAATTGAGTTCAAGGATAACACAAAGCTAAAGCCAAACAAAGTTTCCAACATATCAAATTACTTAAGTACACTAAATCCGATCGAAATTCTAAACTTCCTAATCAAATCATCAAAACCTCGTCACTTCGCCAAGGTTCCAAGCAATATAAGACACACTACTCAAATCATCACAAGCAAGCATACAAAACTTAAAATCCTGAGACGAACCCTAACCACCCCACACTTAAAACCTAGCAACGTCCCCATTTCAAATTAAGTTAAAAAGCGGTAAAAAAGTTTAAGGGAAAAGAAAACGCCCCTATTTCCGAGCTTGTGATGATGTGGTCGTGCATAAGTCCTCACCGGGAGTCGAGACAAGCGATCTACAAAAAATGAGCAAACGGGGAGTTGCAAAAATAAGATATTTTTCTTGGGGTTTCTAAATATCTATTTTTTATTATTTTATTTTTTTGAAATTGGGTTGCCTCCCAATAAGCGCTACTTTAACGTCTATAGCTCGACGATCTTCAAGAGTGATGCTATCCGGTATCCAAAAAGAGGTGGCGATCATGCCATGCCTTGGTGTTCTCTAGAGGACACACCAGGTGACAAAAGACACCAAGGCGGGCAAGATGAGCAAACTGGAAGATCAACATGACAAAAGAGCGGGCTTGCTTTGGAGTTCGGAAGAGTGAGTAGTCGACCACCAAAACTTGATCGTCACAAAATGGGTCGACGTACTCCTTCGTCTCCCCGACTGCCATATCTCCTCTCTCGACTTTAGAAGTAGTCATAGTCGGGTATGAGAGAGTAGAATCCAACACATCCCCCACTACCTCTTGTTCAAGTAAACATAAAGCATCGGGTGGTGGCAAAAGAGGCTCGAGTGTCTCCACATCCTCCAAAAATGGCACGACTTCATCGTCCTTGCCAAGAGCAAGTGAACTCAACATTCCAAGTGCCGTTGGAAACCCCAAAGTTGACTCCCCTTCACTTTACACTACAACATTTTCAAGAAGCACGAGAGGGGAAACGCCGACTTCCGACCCTCTCTCCTCACCCTCTAACTCCACCTCCTTACACACCTTTTTCAAAAAACCGTCAAAAATTGAATTGGCATTAACAACGGTGGGATCCATCACATCAAAGATGGGCATCTCATCAAGACACATTATTTTAAACTCATCCACATCATTGGAAATTTGCTCTACTTGAGTCTCCATGCGAGCAAGGCATTCCACGAGCTCGGCTATGAGAGGCTCTAAGTCCGGGAGTTGGGGCATAGACGAATATTGAAAAAGTGAGGTATAAGGTTCATCACTCGAAGTATACGAGCTTGAGGTGGGTAGATTGTAAAAATCGTAGCTCGAAGAATATGAATCATAGATTGATGGAGCATACGAGTCAACTTTTGGGTACGAAGAAGGCGGGTCAAGTGGAGCGTAGGGATCGCCAAAACTGGGATCATAAGAATCACGAAGCGGTGAATAAGGATCCGCGCTTGGATTATAGGAATATGAAACCGGTGGGGAATAAGAAGGGCTTAGGCCGGAATAATCGAAAGGGTGGGCCCATTCTCGACTGCTCGAAGCATACGGGTCATCATAAATAAAGGGGACCCGATAGCTTGGCGAAGTGGTGTACGGATTTGGATATTCGGGAGTTTGGATATAAGGGTCATCATATGGCAAACTAGCTCAGTAGTTTGCCATCCTCGTTCGGATTAATCAAGCAGGCCGTGAGGTGATGATGCGAACCCGGTTGATACTTGATGCAAAGGCATCCTTTCATAGTCTTGTGTGTGGGCGGGCGGCATCGGATTCTTGAATGAATTGGTCATCGTTCGCCTACCTTGCATACAAAACACTCAACAAAGTGTTACGGACATCGAAAGTAAAACTAAAATCTAAACTAACTACCAACTAATATAACAAGAGAAGTAATTAAAAACACCATTAGCCTTAATCTATCCCCGGCAACGGCGCCAAAGTTTGATCAAAGATTTCTTAGCACTCCAAGAAATCATCTCCGTAATAGTACGGAGTCGATTGTAGAACGGTAAGTTTTTCCCGAGTTGTTTGTCTCGAGAATAAATATAATCGGCGGTCGGTGTTTTTACTTAATCTCTTGTTAATCTTATTTAAACTAATCTACACTAGGAAAGTATTAAGTAGTTGATTTGGGTTTGAGTTTTCAATGCTAATATTTGAATTAAAATGAAAGCTTAGAAACACTAATTAAAATTGGCTTGAAAGTAATTAACTTTAATAAAACTAATTAAACTTTATTAAAATCCTTAAATAAATTAAAAGCTTACTAAACTACATAAGGCTTGTAAATGAAAGAGAAAATTGGCGGGAGAATAAAAGCTTTGAAATTAGAAGAGGTCAAAGGATTTAAATGAGTAGAAGTCAAATAATTTAAAAAGGGAAATTTCCATAGAACTTTCAAGACCAAATGCTTGTTTGAACAAATTAGGTAAAAAGCTTCATACCATGCTTCAATGGAGTTTTATGCAAGAAGAAATTTAAGAAAAAGCTTGAAGATAGAAATGAGAAATCGAAGAACAATGAAAACAACACAAACCAAAGCCTAATAACCAATACAACAACAATAATCAACAATAACAACACATAATAATAAAGGGAAAGATTACTACTAATTTATGCATTCAACACAAAAAGCGTCAAGTTTGCTACAATTTTCAAAGGATAAATCAAGTCTTCAAATAACAAAAGCCACAAATGAGGATATGTCATCTTCTCCCACACTTGCTTAGAAAAACTAACTACTAATGAAAACTAAACTATACTAAGGATTAAATCTAGGGTTTGAAAAGCTAGATTAATGGAATAGTAAAAGCTTGGAGGAGGTTGAAATAGTTCAAAAACCACCAAGGGAGGATAAGGTTTGGTAGAGAAAAGGATGTGATATTTTTACATGGATGCAGGGGAGAAATCGTCAAAATGGGTCAAAAACATAGAATTTCCTGCATCCCAGTCGATTAACTGACTACCAGTTGATCGACAGCCAGTCGATAGACTGACCACCAGTCGATCGACAGTCAGTCGATCGACTGACCACCAGTTGATCGACGGAAACCTTTTTGATCGACTACTTCATCCTCCTGCAAAACTTACTGCTGCGCAGTTGATTTAAGCTTGTTCAGTCGATCGACTAGACTTGCAGTCGATCGACTGCATGCCAGTCGATCGATTGGCATGGCTGCTCCCGGCTCGGTTTCTTGTTCACGCTCTCACGTTCACCGATTGTCGCTCCTCGTTCACGCTAAGTTCCTTGCTTGTCCTTTCCAATCCAAGTTGAGTGGGATGTCCCCAAATGTGCGCGGGCCACGTTTGATCATCCTACGGCCAAAAGTATGAGAACGAGTGAAAAGCTACAAAAACATAATAAGAACTGCGGGAATGATACAAAAACTTAAAACTACAAAATAAGGCCTAATCGACTCCTAATACCCATCAATGCAAGCGAAACACATGCAAATACGACACAAAAAATTAACAAAAACACGTACAAAAACGTGCAAATCAGGGGTTTATTTCCAACTTTTTTCGATGAGAAGGATAGTGGAGAACCATCAATTGGGTCATTTTGAATGTTTGACTTAACCATTTTTCTGTTTTAAATGGATATAAAAGATTTATGAAGAATAAGATGTAATTTTGTGTGCTGATTTGCTTTGCCACTCTCTTATATGAAATAATTAGAGGCATTTATCGTATATCTAGTAGTAATAACATTCTTTTTTCAATTCAAATTTATTATTTTCTCTGTCATTTACAAAATAATGAATTGTGGTTTGCATTTTATTAACGAATATATTACGATTGAGGGTAATATCCAGGTGTATTTGTAATTCCGAAAGATAACTTGGGTTTTTATAATTCGATTAAAGCCCTATTTTGGAGACTTTTTTATTTTTCCTTACACACATTCTAATCTCTTGCTCCAATCTCTAAGTTATAGGTTGAGGGTCGCTGCGTTCGAGAAGGCCGAAGTACAAAAGTTTCTCCAAATCAAGAAAGCCAAGGCCGAAGCCGAGTCGAAATACCTATCGGGCCTCAGCATAGCCCCGAAAGTGTCAAGCGATCATAGACTGGCTTCTTGACAACGTCTTAGCCTTCTCCGAGAATGTTCCTGGGACCACGGCTAAGGACGTGATGGACATGGTTCTAGTGACTTAGTATTTTGGCACGATGAAATAAATCGGAGCGTCTTCAAAATCATTAGCCGTTTTTGTGCCGCATGGGCCCGGGTCTTTGAAGGATGTCGCATCGCAGATCTGTGAGGGGCTTCTTCAGGCAGAGAGTGTTGTTCATACGTAGTAAGGGTATTCTGGTCCATGAAGCTGATTATATCCTATGGCTTTGATAGTTTTAACTTTAAAGAGTTGGCTTGTAACTTGGTTTGGGAGCTATTAAGTTTATTTAGTAGGCTGATGAGTATAAATTAGTATTTGTATCTGTTTATATGTTGTTGATTAGTTGGCAACTAAGTTGACAATCTTTAAGTTCATCTTTATTTCTCTCCCCCTCTAAAACTATAGCCATTTTATATATTTGTCCATTGAATCAATATGAAATATATTTGGTGCACCTGCTTTCATTTCTTTTTTTTCTTTTAAATTTGTTTACTACTTAATAGAAGGGAGTTTTAAATATCCCTTCTGGAAAATAGACTTTCTAGAAGGTATTTTTCAAAAACCGCCATAAAATATCCATTCTGAAAACAGAATTTCTAGAAAGTATTTTTTAAAGAACCGCCGTTGTTTTTTATGGCGATTCAATAAAAACCGCCGTAAAAATCATCACCTTCTACGGCGGTTCGGGAATAATCACCGTAAATAACTACGGCGGTTCGAAAACTGCCGTAAAAAGCCTCCTGGAACCGCCGTAAAAAGTTGTTTCTACAGTAGTGAAAGTGTGGGGGTGCTTGGCAAAGGTAAGAATCCCAAAGCCAAAGCAAGTGAAGATAGAACCTAACAGTCGACTGTATTTTCATTGAATATGTGCATAATAGTATCGTGTATATGATTCTAGTACACAAGTCTTATATACTTGAGGTGACTGAAGGAACAACCATTGAGTCAAAGAATGCAGTGTCCTTTGAATACATTTATATTAGAAAAGGTAATGGTGATGGTTCTAACAAGAGAACTCATAATGCTGAAGATGAAGCAACACCTATTTTAGTTCAAGATGCATCTCAAGATGATGATGATGAACCAAGGCGCAACAAAAGGGCAAGGACTGCTGAAACATTTGGTCTGAATTTCATGATCTATTTGCTAGATAATGAACATCGTACTATTCAAAAAGCCTTGTCTAATCCTGATGATCTTATGTGAAAAGTAGCCATCAATGCTGAGATTGATTAAATCATGCAGAATCATACATGGAATTTGGTCGATCTTCCCCATGGTAATAAGTTTCTAGGATAAGTGGGCCCTAAGGAGAAAGTATAAACCTAATACCTCAGTTGATAAGTATAAAGCTATGTAGGTAGCCAAATGCTTTAAATAAAGAGAATGATATGAATTTTTTAATACTTATTCACATGTAACAAGAATTTCTTCTATTAGGGTTATTTTGACTATTGCTGCTTTGCATAATAATGAAATTCATCAAATGGATGTAAAGACTCTGTTTTTGAATGGTGATCAAGATGAAGAGATCTATATTGAATATCCTAAAGGGTTTGTAGTTCTTGGTCAAGAGAACAAGGTGTCTAGAGTTGTTAAATCATTGTATGGATTGAAATAAGCACCAAAGTAATGGCATCTCAAGTTTGATATTGTGATAATATCCAATGGCTTTCACATTAATGAATGTGATAAATGTGTTTATATAAAGAGCACACAAGACTCCTTGATCATCATTTCACTACAAAAAATGTTGTTTGTTGATCTCCCAGCAAACCCTTTACCAATCAATTTGCTGACGAGTACTGCCCGTCAGTATTTTTGGCATCAACAAATTGATTGCTGGCGGGATTAACGTACCCATCAGCAAATATTGACGGCATGCTGATGGGTGGCGCCGGTCAACAATCAAGCATGTCAGCATTTATAAAATATTATAAGAAAATAATTGGGCAGTCCTAGCCCAGCCCGACTTACAACCTAGCCCAGCCCGCGTAAATTCCAATTCCACATATGGCATGGGTGGGATTCGAATCCGCGACCTCTTGTAAATAGAGGAGCGGTGTTACCGTCTCGCCAAGTCAATTACATGTGAAAGTTTTTATATTTTTAATATATATTAGATATGTAAATTAAGTTATAAATTATATTTATAATTAATTGTATTATATTTATAAATGTGGATTATATTTGTTTCGACCCAAAATATGACCAACGTCAAGAACAACGCCTGGAACCTTGAACACCCTTTTGATCTGCACACAAAAACACGTTAGAAAAAAACCACAGGTGGTTATCCGGTGGAAACCTCTCCGATGCTTAAGTCAGTAAAGCGTATGAGGTTTCTCTTAGAAAGCAAAGAAGGAATGCACAAAGTATGACATACCTCTCTCAGCCTTGGGGCTGAGATATTTATAGTTTTCCCAGCGGGGACCCTTTTGCGTGATCTCGAAAACAAAGGCTGCGAATCAGGGGCATTATAAACAACAAACTCTGACAAGTGGTCCCACTTGTCCCCCTGCCAGGGGTCAGGAGGCCAGGTCTTACCTAATCCTGGTCTCCTTTCTATTAATAAACCTGTCTTCACCTTTCCCAGGCTTATCTCACGGGAGACCTTCCATCAGCTCAAATGACGTTGTTCAGCCTTACTTAGCTCAGGACAGCTCCTAGGCTAGGATGACGCTGCTCTGACTTATTCAATTCGTAAGAGAACCAGGCCAAACCAGGTGCAAGTCATCCTGAACTTCCTCCCTCGACTGTCCAGGTCTACCCCAATCCGGGTCTTGCCTATTCATGCCTCATCAATATTTATAATTAATGATATTATAAATACGTAACATTATATTAAATATATATTATATATAAATAATTATACATAATTATTATAAATATTTGATATTATTTTAAAATGTATTATAATTATAATAATATAACTTATATATATATATATATATATATATGTGTGTGTGTGTGTGTGTGTGTGTGTGTATTTATATATATTATTGACGGCCTATGCCCGTCAGTATATGTTGATGGCTTGTTGTCCGTCAGCATATCCCAGTTTTTTTTTGTAGTGTTTGTCTTTATGTTAATGACATGTTGATATTAAGTAGTTCTCGTAATATGATCATAAATATGAAAAACACGTTAAAAGACAACTTTCATATGAAAGACATGGATTTAGCTGATGTGATACTTGAGATCAAGATCATAAGAAAATTAAATGGCATAGTTCTTTTTCAGTCCCATTTTGTGGAAAACCTACTAAAATGGTTTAATGAGTTTAATGGTAAAATGGATAAAACTTCATTTGCTGATAACCTTGGTTTGGTGAAAAAAGGAAGGTAATCCAGTTGCTCACTTGGGATATGCTAGAATTATTAGGAGTCTCATGTACATTATCAATTATACTAGACTAGATCCAGCTTACTCGGTGAATATGCTAAGTATATTCACAATTAATCCGAACAGTAACCATTGGAAGGGGTTAACTAGAGTATTACGATACTTGAAGTATACTCTGAGTTTTGGGCTTCATTATATGAGATATCTAAAAGCACTATAAAGGTACTGTGATGCGAACTTGATGTCATAATCTAAGGATTCACAGTCCACGAAAGAGGTCAGGGAGGTTAAGAGGAAGATGGAGGGCACGGGCACGGTGCCGGCGCGGAGGGGAACCCCATTTACGGATACGGTTATGTGCGATGATTTACTGACTTCTTACCAGTCCATGGGCTTTGAATACAACGGAACAACAGATTCATGGGATCACCTGAGCCAATTTGAGATCGCGGCTACTTTGCACAAATTCTCAGACGCGGTCATATGCCGGGTCTTCCCAACGAACTTTACAAAGTCGGCTCAACTATGGTTCAGCCAGTTGCCTCCACGCTCTATAAGCAATTTCGACGAATTCAGCTCGACATTCCTGCACAAACTAGAGGTGCCATCAGCATCTGAGGAAAAATACCAGGAAGTACCAGAAAATGCCGCTGGAATTATTCATCCTTAAACAGAAGGAAAATGAAAATCTATGAGCATACATCAAGTGAATCGCAGATGCAAAACTAGAGGTGCCATCAGCATCTGAGGAGCTCCTTGTTAACGCTCTAGCACAGGGGCTCGAGAGAAGAGAATTTTTTCAGTCGCTGGTCGTGAAGCCATCGTTTAAATTTGGAGAGCTCCTGGAACGAGCAGAAAAATACATTCATCTAGAGGAGGCCTTGAAGATCAAGGAATATGGAGAAAAGAGAAGGGAGCGACCTGATAGGGACGACAGGACCCCAATGAAGAAACGCAGAACTGACCTTGTTGGAGGACGACCCCGTTTTCATAGGTACACACCTCTGGCTACACCTTAAGGAGAGATTATGTAGGCAATTAAGCGGCATCGTGATCTCAAATAGCCCAGGACTTATTCCCATAAACAAAGAAAAGAAAGATCTGATCGATTTTGCCATTACCATAATGTGTACGGTCATGATACGGATCGGTGCACCCACCTGAAAGATGAGATAGAGAGGTTGGTGCAGGTAGGGCATCTCAAGGAGTATGTACAGATGAGGAGGGAAGAGTCCAGATCTGACTCTTTCAGGCGAGACCGACCTCATGAAAATAAGCATGAGCAGGATAATGGACGAGATAGTGGGAGAAGGAGTGACCAGGATCAGGAGGTACGAGGAGAAATCTTGATGATTACAGGGGGTGAGTGGGATGAGCATTCCAGAAGAGCCTAAAATAATTATGTTCGCGCTGTGAAAGACCTAGCAAGAAAAGCAGTGAGGTCGGGCAGTTAACGCCAAGCCCGAACATATGTTTTGATCGAAGGATGAGAATGGCATCTTAGCCCCTCACATGGAAGCTTTGTTTATCACAGCTACTATTGTCAACTATACCATAAGGCGAATCTTGGTAGATACGGGCAGTTCAGACGATATCATGTTCTATGACTGTTTTCGACAACTGAACTTAAACTTGGATCTGGAAGAAATCACAACGTCACTTGTGGGCTTCGCAGGGGGAGCCTTGAAACATTTGGGAGCGGTAAATATCCTAGTGACATTAGGGGATGGCCCATTAAGACAGACCAGGTCGGTACGTTTTCTGGTTGTAGACGCACCCTCCTCGTACAATGGCATGCTTGGATGACCATGGCTGAGCCAATTTCAAGCTGTAATCTCTGTTTACCATATGAAGTTGAAGTTCCCTGCCCAGGACGGGGTGGGGGAGGTCCATGGTGATCAGTATACGGCAAGGCGCACATACGTGGATAGTGTTTGGTGCACTGATGAAGATGGAAGGTGTAAAAGGGAAAAGGTGGATAACACCAGACCTGGCCTACCTCAAAGGGAGGAGAATTTGATGACAGCTGAAGTAGTCCCAGGAGACGATAATCGAGTTCTCCGCGTAGGGACTACCCTCAGTCCTGAGGTGTTAGTAGATTTGGTTGCCCTGCTTAGAAACGGCGCAGACATTTTGCCTGGTCTCCCCAGGATCTTGTCGGAATAGACCCAGCGGTAGCCGATCACCACCTCAACATTAGCCCGATGATAAAACCAGTAAAGCAAAGAAAGCGTAACTTCGGGCCAAAAAAGGAAGCTATTATTGAGGCAGAGGTGGATAAATTCTAAAGGCTGGGCGTGTCTGGGAGATACAGTTCCCAGAATGGCTCTCTAACGCAGTCCTAGTACCAAAAATGGAAGAAGAATTGCGGACTTGCATGGACATCCGTGATCCTAACAAGGTTTGCCCTAAAGATCACTAACCACTGCCGAGGATAGACCAACTGGTTGATTCAACATCGGGTTGTGAACTCCTAAGTATGATGGACGCCTCGCAGGGATACCACCAGATTAGGCTAGCTAAGGATGACCAGAAGCGAGTTAGTTTCATAACTCCGAAAGGGACCTATTGCTACGTGGTCATGCCGTTCGGGCTCAAGAACGCGGGCGCCACATATTAACGACTAGTGGACAAAATGTTCAAAAATCAGCTCGGGCGGAACATGGAGGTCTATGTGGATAATATGTTGGTCAAGAGCGTGAAAGCATCCTCACACGTGGATGACCTGAGGGAAACCTTTGATACTCTGAGGAGGTATAAGATGAAGCTCAACCCTAAAAATTGCATGTATGGGGTAAGAGATGGAAAGTTCCCGGGCTACATGGTCACGGAAAAGGGGATAGAAGCAAATCCAGAGAAGGTTAAGGCAATCATGGATATGCAGCCCCCAAAAAATGTTAAGGAGATGCAATGCTTAGCCGGGCGGATAGCAGCCCTGAGCAGGTTCGTTTCATGCTCAGCAGAGAAGAGCCTGCCATTTTTCCAGGCCTTACGTAAAAGAGACCCATTCTAGTGGGATGAGAAATGCCAGGACGCATTTTAGAAATTGAAGGAGTACCTGGTTGGGATGTCATTTCTTAGCAAACCTGTACAGGGGGAGCTATTGATCTTTTACTTATCTGTGGTAAAGTAAGATGTCAGCACAGTCCTGATAAGGGGAGAAGGAAAGATGCGGAGGCCATTATACTATTGGAGCAAGATCTTACATGATTCTAAGCTACGGTACGTAGAGGTTGGGTGGGCCATGCTTTCTCTGGTCGAAACAGCTCGCAAGCTCCGCCCCTATTCCCTCTCGCATAATGTGGTAGTCAGGACTAACTTGCCCTTGAAAGCAGTCATGGATAAGCCAGAGGCCTCGGGACGCCTAGTGAAGTGGATAATCGAGCTCAGTGAGTTTGATATCAATTCTGACATGAATGGAAATTAAGGCCCAAGCGCTGGTAGACTACATGCAGGAGATGACCAGCTCTCCCGAGGAGACACCGGAATGGATGGTCTACACCAATGGATCTGTTCGAAACATAGGTTGTGGTGCAGGGGTAGTGTTAATAGACCAGGAAGGGGTCACTACAAAGTATGCAGTGCGCATGAATTACCCCCTTTCCAATAATGTTGTAGAGTATGAGGCCATGCTGAGAGGGGTCCGGATGGCAAGAGATTTAGGGGCAAACCGCGTATGTGCGCGGGTAGATTCGCAGCTTATATTTAAACAAATAAAAGGAGAATTTGAAACAAGAGAATAACACCTGCACAAATATTTAACCCAGTTTCGTGAACTAGCTGGCAGCATGTGCTCTTTGACAATCCATCAAATTCCCAGGGAGGAAAATGGCCGAGCTGATTACCTGGCCAAGGTAGCCATCTCAGCAACGGAATTTCAAGAAAGAGTGATCACTTTCTTGATGGCATACCGGGAGTTTGGAGAAGAGTAGGTACATGCTTTAGAAGAGGAGACAGACTGGCGTCACCTGATCAGATTATACCTAGAAAAGGGAAAGCTGCCAGATGATAAAAGAGAGGCAACAAAGGTGAGAATCAGATCCTACCGCTTCTGCCTGATCAAAGGAGAGTTGTATAGGAGATGGTTTGGACAACTTCTTCTGAGATGCCTGAGTTGGAAGGAAGGCGCCCACATCTCAAAGCAATTCACGAAGGCTATTGCGGTAATCATATGGGCGCTAGGACTTTGTCAAGCAAAGTCATGAGAGCTGACTATTTTTTGCCATTATTGGAAAAAGAAGCGGAAGACTTCATTAAGAAGTGCGACAAATGCCAGAGGATCTCCCCCTTGGTTCACTGGCAAGCAGAAGAGCTCATGACAATGAGCTCTCACTGCCCTTTCGCAAAATAGGGGATAGACCTGTTCAGACCTTTCCCCACAGCTCCAGCTCAGAAGTTCCTAATTTTCGCCATTGAATATTTTAGCAAATGGGTAGAGGCCGAAGCTCTGGAAAGGAATAAAGATCCTCAGACCCTAGTAAAGCTTGATGGGTGACCTCCCTAGTGAGTTGGATCAACCTTAACCCCTCCTCAGAGTTAAGGAACTCCATTTTCCCCTCCATACGTGCCCATGCCACGGCCTCGTCCGCTAGACTCTGAGCTTCAGCCAATTCCTCATCGCACCCTTCGGCCCTATCCACTTCAAGAAACTTCTTCTCTGCCTTGTTCACCTCAGCCAGCTCCAGCTTGACCTTCTTCAACTTGGCCCCTCTCTCCTTGCACAGATTGTACAACCTCCTCTCTTTCTCATGCAGTTTTTTGTGCTTCTTGGTCCGCATTCATCAAGGACCCCCTAGCCCTGGCCACCAAGATCAACCTCTTGGCCGCCACATAATGATAAGAGAGTTAATAAAATTTAAATTAAGGAGAAGGGAGGTAGCAAGGTAAATAAATTCACCCTGGCTTCATCTTGGCATAGAGATTCAATGAGGTCAGGATCAGACCACTTCTCCAAGGTTTCTCTGTCGGCACTTGGGCAATGTCCCTAGATAAATTGAACCGCTATTGGACCAGGGTAGTTCAGGAAAGAAGCATGGGTAAACCATGTATCATTAGGGGTAAGAACCTTAACCCCTGGAGCGGACTCCCCCTCCGTGCCGGGGTGAGCCCTCTTTTCCGGATGGCAAGTCCTTTATTCCCCCGATTTAGAGGGGATGATCACCTCTACATCAGGAGTAGGAAGGTCCCGGGAAGTTCCTGGCCCTCCTGCTTCAGCCCGAGGAAGCTCTACCTCCAGGTCTCGCTGCTCTGAACCCGCCTCAGCTTCTCTTTGACGAGCAGACAATATCCTTTGCATCATGTTTGCTAAAAAATAAAAAGAAGAAGAGAAGTGGATAAGTTAGTTAGATCGTCATAAGACTTAAATCAATTGAAGAGTAATGGGAGTTCAGAGCGGTAAATGTTTCTTTACCAATCTCGGGAGTTAAGGGACTTGACTCCTCCCAGTCGTTGAAAAAATCTAAAACTGGAGGGAGAAGAAGTTGGGAGAGGTGGAAGATGTTCTCATTTAAAGTTGAGATTATCTTTTGTATCCGAGGAGATCTGTACCCTACGGATAGGTGAGGTTGAGCGGGCAACTGCTCGATAGATCGAGGAGGGAAGCCCCAATCCCCTGAACAGTGCACGAAGAAAAACTTCTTCCTCCAGGCCTTGTTGGATGAAGGGATGCCGGTAAGAAAGCGAACACCAGCTCTGGCACATAGATAGAAGTAGCCAGGAGAGAAGCTCTTATCCTGGAAGAGCTGGTAGAAGGTTTGGGTTGTAGGATCAAGACCTGTGTATCTCATGGCCAAGTTGTAACTTATAATTATCCTAAAAGAGTTAGGGACAAATTGGTGCACCAGGATATTATACAACCGGGCTATCTCTAATATCAGGGGGTTCACCAAAAGATGCAAACCCACTTGGAACTGGTCAACGAAGAAAGTAAGGTGATCGGCCGGCGCCTGATACTCCATCACGCCCTTATGAGGATTTACAAATGAGAATCCCTCCAGCACCTAGTATTTATACCTCCAATTTTCTACTATTCTATCATTAAGGATAGAGCAGATATATGGTTGACCGGGAATAAGAGGAGGATACTCAAAAGACAATGACAAAGAAGGAATTGACACCGTCTGGGATGAGTTTACAGTAACGGAACTGGCGGAAGAGGAGGACGATGAAATTGACATTTTTGGAAAAGAAGAAAGATCGGAAAAGTACCTGGTGGTGAAGATGATCGGAACACAATGAACTTGGAGAAGAATACTTTATCGTTGTTTTGTAGAGAGATAGAGAGCAAGAGCATCTGAGTAATGGAGAATATGAAAAGTGAGGAAGAAAGAGGAAATCGCGGAGATAAAAGGGAAAGAAGATTTTCAGAAAATGGAATTCGAGGGAAAAGCGGGATCTTGATGGGATTTCCACATTTAATGTCTGTCAGAGGAACAGTACCCGAAGAGATGTGCTGGGGATTGAAACCGTCACTGACCTATAAATGGTATAATACCCAAGGATACGTGTCTGGCATGGTAACAGTTTCTGAAGGTAAAGCATCACAGCTAATCATGGTTATTCGACTTAATCAAAAGGCGGATTTTTTGGGATTTTTAGAGGTAAGGAATCTGTGAAGACAGGTAGAGACGTAGCTGACCTGGAATAAACTCTAGAGATTTAAAGGTCTGCCCCAACCATTTTAGGGGGGACTGGTTGGTGTGCCCTAAGATGGTCCTGATGTAAATACCAGACCTGGTTGGGTAGACATGGTTGAATATCGCCTTGATCCTAGCTTACGATGCTAGAGATTTCCTGATCTGGCTCACTCTGGATATTGCCCTGATCTGACCCCTCCCGTGTTAGTTTAGTATACTGGAAGGACATGTCTTAGTATACTTATACTGATTATTTATGATGATATGAAATGGTTTTATGGTATTGTTAGTTTAGTATACTGGAAGGACATGTCTTAGTATACTTATACTGATTATTTATGATGATATGAAATGGTTTTGCAGTCACTGTTTGCATTTTAGTTTATTTTATATAATCGTTCTAATGCAAATCTTCCATATACATACATTGTAGATGATATGGTGTGGGGAGTCACATGGTAAGATCATATCATCGGAACCTTGTATTGTATTAAATGCTCACGGCATAGATGGTCCTGAACACACCATTGATAAACTGTAGAATAATCTGAGAAGTCAGTTTGTCTTGATTGACTGATTATTCTAGTACACTCCATGTAGTGTATTTGAGGAAAGGATCGCGATAGGATATTATTCTCTGTCTCTGACCCAGATAGTGAGAGAATAAAGATCCACAGAGTTCAGGTTCTGAACTCATGTAATACTGGCAAGCATAAGAGTGCATTGCTCATTACTTTGACATATCAATGGGTGAGATCTTTTCGTAGATCAATAATCTCGATATCTTGAGTAATGTCAGTGCATGCTTGATGTTTCGATCAGTATACATGAGCACTGTGTCCTGGTGCGCCAGGTTGATAATGTTCTCTTGAGGAAACACAAGTTCATGTTGAAACCCCGCAGGTGGAATTTCTTTCGTACATGATAAAGCTTGTGTGGTACTACTTAAGGTTTAGAAGTTAATTAATTATAGTTGTAAGAGACTTACATAATTAATTAACGAACACTAAAGGAGAAGGCATATTCAAAAATATGTATTAAATTGGTAGGTCAGTTTAAATTCTTTAGTGGAATAAATGTAAAAATTAATTTATTTAATTATATCCTAAGTTTATTGGATATTAGAAATTAAATAAATTAGTGGGCCAGTTTAATATTTTTCTAGATCCCTGTTGTAGCCCAAATTAAAAGAGGACTGGAGAAAGAATTTGATATAAGGGCCCAAACCCAATAGGGTTTGGAGACCTAATTTTTGTTCATCTCCTCATATTTAAGGAGAGGGGAACGAGAATTAGGTCAAGACAACATAGCAGCCCCTCTTCATCTCTTTTCTCTGTTTTTCCAGAGAATCCACAACTCTATCAGTTGAAAATAGCCCACTCTATTTCTGATACACAGTACGGGAATACAATAGAAGATCTTGGAGTGGAATTGCTCAGGCTATTGTTGCTCACTAGTGCAGAAAATCTATTCTAGAAGAGTCAATCTAGAACGCCTCAGAAAAAGACGTTCTAGAATATAAGCCGGTGGCATTTTTGTAATAAAAGTGTCATGTACCAGAACGCCTTTTTTAACGGCGTTCTAGAATATCAATATACCAGAACGCCGTTAAAAAAGGCATTCTGGTATATCAATATACCAGATCGCCGTTAAAAAAGGCGTTCTATTATATCAATATACCAGATCACCGTTAAAAAAGGCGTTGTGGTATATTGATATACCACAACGCAGTTAAAAAAGGCATTCTGGTATATTGATATACCACAACGCCGTTAAAAAAAATGTTCTAATATATTGATATACCTGGTGTCATTTTAGTAATAAAAGTCATATACTGATATATACCCATTTTCTTCTAAAAATCCCCAAAATCGGAGCCCTCGTTCCATTTCCCTTCACCAAACCTAACAGCCCCACTCCTTTCCCCACCACCCACTACCGGCATCGGAGAGCTCTCCTCCACCGTCCAATAATGCCGGCAGCTCCTCCTGCTTCTCTCTCTCACTATCTTCTCTCCTCATCCGGTCCCAATACTTCCCCCATCCACCCCCTCCGCCTCACAGCCCGACTGGAAGCCCGCCCGCGCGACGTACTACGCCGCCGCGGATCCCGCTGACACCGTCGGCGGTGCATGAGGCTACGGTGACCTGCTGAAGAACGGGTACAGCAAGGCCACCGAACCGTCCTCTTCGAGAAGGGCCAGATCTGTGGCGCCTGTTTCGAGCTCTTTTCTTGATGCCAGATCTGTTTCGATCTACCCGACGGTAATCCAATTAGTTCTCAAGTTTCCGTTTTGCTCGCAACTTGGGAGTGGCGATATGTTGGCGGATCTGCGATTTTATCTTACGACGGTAGTGGAGGAGGGTCTGATTTGGGGCTGACGTCTGGGTCGGTGGTGGCTTTAACGGTAGGTGGCAGGCTCGGGTTGAAGATGGCGGCCTTTGAAGAAGGGGGAGGCTGCAAATTAAATTTTTTATTTTTATTTCTTTTTTATTTTTTTTCTCCAGTTTCGCGTCTTGTCTTTGCCTCTTGGTGTTTTTCCTTTGAGTTTTTTTTTGTTTTTCTTCTTGTGTTGTAATCACCGGGTGAGGGGGTTTTCTCATAGTGGTTACCGGAGTTTGAGTTTCGCTCGGGCCCTA
>BMAC01000066.1:1375623-1388731 GCA_014905375.1 Phtheirospermum japonicum
GGCTAGTCGGGAGTCGATTAACGGTTCGAGCGTGGATAGACCTTAGCCGGGGCAAGGACGGGGAGACCGACTTGTTGGATTTTTTAAGTCCTTTTAGGTTTCGGAAGTCGATCTAAATTTCCTTAGCAAATCACATTGTCGTCCTTTTAGTCAAAGCTAACAAGCAACGTAGCGTACGACGTCTCGAATTATTTTGTGCATTAGTTTAGGGTTGGTCGGGGGTAGTTTTGTAAATATACGTCAGTTTTGTTTGAGGACAAGCAACCGTTCTAAGTGTGGGTGGTTGATTTACATCTTTTTGTACATACTTTCATTACCGTTTTTGTTTCACGTTGCGTGTTTTTCGCTTGCTTTTTGTTGCTTTAGGAGTCGAGTTGGCCATTTTTCGTATTTCTAGATTTTCTTAGTTTTTGTACGTTTTATTATTGATTTTTGTAGTTTTTCACTTTTCCGTTTTCTTGGCCGTAGGACGTCCAAGCGGGGCCCACACTCATTTGGGATCGTTGATACTCGACTCGGGAATGGACGGACAAAGCAAGGAAGCGCAACGAACGAGGTTCGATAAACCGGCGGACACGAAAAGAACGAGAAATTGAGCCRGGCGCTGGCATCCAGTCGGCCGACTGGATGTTCAGTCGATCGACTGCCTACTTGGTCGATCGACTGAACCCCCAAAATCGACTGGATTCCAGCGACTTTTGGCATTTTGGACAATGCAATCGATCGACTGCCTACTTGGCCGATCGACTACTGTCGATCGACTGGGTCCTCCGAAGATCGACTAAATTCCAGAGCTTTTGGCCGCTTTTGACGATGCAGTCGATCGACTGCCGACATGGCCGATCGACTGCCAGTCGATCGACTACTTTTTCAGTCGATCGACTGAAAAGCGGGATTTTTGAAGTATTAAGTAACCAGACGTCATTTCAAGAATACCAACTTGCTCCTGCAGCTTTCTTCCCCAAGGAAGCTCTCCAAAACCAGAAAAACAATCTCCCTTTCATATTTTTACTTATTTTAATTTCTATAATTCCTAGTAATTAGTTATATATTAATCAAGCTTAGATCTTAGTTGTTTAATGTTCAAGCTTTGTTTTAAGTTCCCTTTTTGAAAAATCATTCAGCTTTCAAAGCTTTTCTCATTCAAGCTTTTGTGTAATCAAGTACATTTGGTAAACTCTTTCCTTTAATATAGTTTCATTTCCATGTTATTTTATCTTGATCTTGTATTGAAGTTTGATTCTTGCTTTGTGGTTGTTTTGATCATTTAAAATCCCTATCTTCATTTTCTAGCTTTCTAGCTTTTGAACTTATGCTTTTAAGTTGATAAGTTGTTTAGATCAATCTTTAAGTTTGTAAAAGTTTTATAAAATCTTCTTTTGCTTTAAAAACATTTAATTAAATGCTAAGTTAATTTTGTTGACTTATTCAAATAAGTTGACTTTAATTTTCCCTTTATTTCCCTTAATTTCAGATAATTAAGTTTTTATAGTTAATTAGTTTAAATTGATCGTTTTTAATATAAGCTTTAATTTCCTTTAAAAGTTTTAATGTTTTCAAATCTTATATTTCAATTTAAATCTTAGTTAAAAATTCAAAAACCGAACAATGACTACCGCTTTCTTAGGTTAAATTAGTTTAATCAAAACCGACGATAAGAACAACTGAGAAACCGAAAGCCGATCACATCCATACTCGAGAGACACGACTCGGGACAACTTACCGCATCTACAATCGACTCCGTACTATTGCGGAGACGATTCTTAGAGCGCTAGGAAATCCTCGATCACTAAAAACCACTGAAAGAGAGTCGAAATGCTGCTAACGTCGTTATCGAAGGTATATCTTACTTGGATCTCTATGATGTGGTGATGGAAGCTAATTTCGTAGATAATCTAAGAGAGTGTTTCATTGATACTGGAGCCAATTCTCATGTGTGTCTTGATTAGGATGTGTTCTCCAACTATACCCTAATTACTAGAAGGAACCTCCATATGGGAAACTCTTTACTGGTGAAGTTGCTGGAATCGAGAAGGTACTGCGGAAGATGACGTTCGGTCTAGAGCTGACTTTGAAGGAAGTGCTGCATGTTCTGGATATTAGGAAAAACTTATCTCTGGGTCCCTAATTTTCCAGCATGGGTTTATGATAATTTCTTAGTTTAGTCAGTTTGTGCTTACTAAGAGTGGAAATTTCCTTGCTAAGGGTCACCTTGAGAAGGGAATGTTCAAGTTGAATGTAATATCCAAACTCCCAGTTATTAATAATAAAGTTATTGCTTCTTCTTATATCATTGAGTCTGGTGATTTATGGCATGTTAGACTTGGACATTTTAACATGAAATCAATAAAGAAATTGGTAAATATGAATTTACTAAATAATGTGAAATTTGAATCAAAAAACAAGTGTGAGATTTGTGTTGAAGCAAAAATGTAGAGAATGCCTTTTCATTCAGTGGAAATAAGTTCTTCACCTTTAGAGTTAATTCAAACTTGTGCAAACTAGAGGGGACAAAAAGTAATTCATTACTTTCATTGATAACTACATAAGATATGCTATGTTTATTTTCTAAAATAAAAAGATGAAGTAATTGATGCTTTCAGAATTTTCATAAATGAAGTTAAAAATCAATTAAATACTCGAATTAAGGCAATTCGAAGTGATTGAGGTGGAGAGTATATTTCACCATTTGAAGAGTTTTGTGTTGAACATGGCGTAATTCATCAAAAAACTGCTCCATATTCACCTTAATCGAATGGCGTCGCTGAACATAAGAATCAAATCCTAAAAGAAATGATGAACGATATATTAATATGTTCAGGGTTACCCCCGAATTTTGGGGGGAGGCGATCCTTTCCGCTAACAATACTTTGAATAGGGTAACCCATAAGGAAAAGGAAAAGATACCATAGGAGCAGTGGAAAAAGTAAAGCTTCTGCTTACAGTTACCTAACAGTGTGGGGGCGCTTGGCTAAGTAAGAGTCCTAAAGCCAAAGCAAGTGAAGATAGGACCCAGAACAGTTGACTGTATCTTTATTAAATATGAGCATAACTATGTATAGGTTTCCAGTGCACAAGTCGGATATACTTGATGTGGCTGAAGGAACAACCATTGAATCAAGGAATGCATTGTTCTTCGAACACATTTATCCTTTCAAAGTAAATGGTGATGGATCTAACAAGAGATATCGTGATGCTTTAGATGAAGAAACATCAATTGCAATTGACGATGCATCACAAGATGGTGATGGTGATGAACCAAGGTGCAGTAAAAGAGCTAGGACTGCTAAAATGTTTGGTTCAGATTTCAGGATCTATTTGCTAGATAATTAACCTCGTACCACTCAAGAAGCTTTGTCTAGTCCTGATGCTCCTATGTGGAAGGAAGCCATCAATGCAAAGATTTAATGCAAAATCATACATGGGAGTTGGTCGACTTCCCCATGGTAATACACCCCTAGGATACAAGTGGGTCCTACGGAAAAAGTATAAAGATGATGGATTGATTGATAAGTATAAGCTAGGATGGTAGCCAAATGATTTAAACAAAGAGAAGGATACGACTTCTTAGATACTTATTCACCTGAAATGAGAATCTCTTCTATTAGAGTGATTTTTAGCGACAACTGCACTGGACAATCTTGAAACTCACCAACTGAATGTCAAAGCTGCATTTTTGAATTCTGAGTTAGATGAAGATTTATATGCAACAACCTGAAGGGTTTGTGTTTCCGGATCAAGAGAACAAGGTGTGCAGACTTGTTAAATCAATGTACGAATTGAAACAAGCACTAAAGCAATGGAATCTAAAGTTTGACACTGTGATAATGTCAAACGACTTTCCCATTAATGAATGCGATAAAAGTGTTTATGTAAAGACCACACCCAAATATTTTGTCATTGTTTGTCTTTACGTTGATGACATGTTGATATTAAGTAGCTCTCGTGATATGATCAAAAATACAATGAACATGTTAAAAGACAACTTTGATATAAAAGACATGGGTTTAGCCGATGTGATTCTTGGGATCAAGATCATAAGGAACTCAAAAGTCATAGTTCTTTCTCAGTCCCACTATGTTGAAATGGAAATGTACTTAAAAGGTTTAATGTATTTTATGGTGAAATGGATAAAACTCCATTTGACAATAACCTTCGTTTAGTGAAAAACAAGGGTGATCCAGTGTCTTAAATAGAATATGCTGGGATCATTGGAACTCTCAAGTACCATTTAAATTTTACTTGACCAAATTTATCTTATGAAGTGAACAAACTAAGTAGGTTCACGAGTAATCCAAACAATGACCACTGGAAAGGGTTAACTAGAGTCTTATGATATTTGAAGTATACTCTTAGTTATGGGTGATTATATGAAATATCCAAAAGTACTAGAAGGGCACTGTGATGCAAACTGATATCGGATTCTGAGGATTCACACTCCATTAGTGGGGATGTTTTTATGATCAATGGAGGTGTTGTGTCTTGGAGGTCCACCAAGCAAATGTGCATATCCCGATCCACAATGAAATCAGAATTCATAGTTATGGACAAAGTTGGTGAAGAAGCTGAATGACTTCGAAATTTTCTCGAGGATATTCCATATTAGAGGAAGCTAGTATCAACGATTTTGATACACTGCAATAATCAAGCTGCTATTGCAAGTGCTTACAATAAAATGTATAACGGTAAATCGCGACATGTTCATTAGAGATACAATACTTTTAGAGAATTGATCTCAAGAGGAGTGATTTTCGTTGATTATGTTAACTCAAAGGAAAATATAGATAATTCATTTACAAATAGTTTAAACTGAGATTAGTTTCAAATATTGCTAGAGCGAATGAGGATAAAATTAACAACTAAAGAACCGTCTTTAGTGGACACCAAAACCATGATGACTCGAGATCTCAAGAACTTGGTTCAATGGAATAACTAAAATTTAGGTTGTTCAGTTTTAAAAACTTTGTAATTAGCCTTGAGCTAACCCATCCGTAGAGAGCATAGCCAAGTGATATGCTTACTAAATGTGGTGAGGTTAAGTCTAAAGACTTTTAACGACAATCTATACTTATTGCGGCGGAGTATTGCAGGGGAAAATTTCATTTTTGGTACACTATGTTGGCCACTTTCCAGAAAAGATACGTGATGTTGGCCATCATCAAACAACATCCATTAAATTGGCCAATTCATCAAAAAAGGTACAAAAAAAACCTAATCGAGCTTTTTTTCTGACGTGGCGTGATTCAATACTTTCTTATCATTTTTCATTTAATTTTAAATATTAAATTGAAAAACAAATGGAAAAATTTTCATTTTTGGTACACTATGTTGGCCATATTGCAGAAAATGTACGTTAAATTGTCCAATTCATCAAAAAAGGTATAAAAAAGCTTTGATTGGATATTTTTTTTTTCTAAAGTGGTATAATTCTAGTTTCTTATCAATTTTCTATAATTATACAAAATAAATTAAAGACAAAAATATATTTTGCTCTCTCTTTTCTTTTTATGTTCTTCTTTTCTATAAAATAAATTAAAGAGAGAGCGAAACACATTTTTGTCTTTAATTTATTTTATATAATTATATAAAATTGATAAGAAAATATAGAATTTTATCACTTTGGAAAAAAATATCCAATCAAAGTTTTTTTGGACCTTTTTTTTATGAATTGGCCAATTTAGCGTACCTTAATGTGGCCAATATAGTGTACCAAAAATGAAAATTTTACCAATTTTTTTTTTAATTTAATATTGAAAATTAAAGGATAAATGATAAGAAAATGCTGAATCACGCCACGTCAGCAAAAAAGCCCGATCGGACTTTTTTTGTACCTTTTTTGATGAATTTTCCAACTTAATGGACGTTGTTTGATGAAGGCCAACATCACGTATCTTTTATGGAAAGTGGCCAACATAGTGTACCAAAAATAAAATTTTCATAGTATTGCAGGATACTCTTGATAGACAAGGTCACCTATTTAAGTGCAGGAGAGTGGCCACCTCGACCGGATCACTTAAAAACCCCAAGGGTGTTCCATGACCAAAATAGACACAATTTTAAAAATTTTAAGGAAAGAGTTTGCTCACCTCGACACTTTTCCTTATTCTATTTTTATTCGTTGCTATTTATTATAATAGATCTCTGTTAGTTTAAATCACTCCCAAATTATTATCCCAATTTTATTATTGTATACAAATTGTCATAAGTCCTCGCACATGGTTTGTACTAAAAAATATTGATGTTCTTAATATAAAGTTAATCCGTTTTAATATTCACATCTATAAGCTACAAATAATAATAATATTTAAATGAGGAGGTATGATATAAATTAATGTTATTCAAGAAAATGTAAAAATCAATATGATTGAGACTATTTTCATGCTTAATAACATTTCCCCCAATTTTGAAATAATTGGAGCAAAACAATATAATATATGAAGGTGAAATGTAAGTGTATATTCTTTTATAAATAATATTATGATAACTTATTTATTAAACCAATTTATTCTCTAGTTGTATTAAATATACTAATAAAATTATAATACGTTTTTTCAATTCTTCCAATATATATTTATGGATATGAGAAAAAATAACCTGAATCTTGACTATTTTTACACTTTTCAATCTATATGGACTCCTGCTCGACATAATTCTATTTGGTCGGTCAATATTCCCTTTAGTTCCAGTACCTCTTGGCTAGTTGTAGCTTCCCATATTCTTGATTACTGGTGGTCTTCCTCCAATTTAGCGATGAACCGATCCTTCTAGGCTATTGCATCCTTTTGATGTGCTAATTTCTCTTGAACCTTAGCGAACTCCTCCTGCATCTCGACTTTCTGAGAGATTGAATGACTGCTCCATGTAGTTAAACTTTCTTTTGCTAGAGTGATCAAGAGGGTAAACATCTATAACTAAGAAAATCTTATTATAAATACAGTCAAATGCAGTATTGGCACTATAATCATGTTGGGGTTATTACCTTACCAAAGTGATAAATGAGATGGTGGGTGAGTTCGGCACGGAGAAGACCTTGTGATTTTTCATGGTCAATAATGAGAAGTAGATCAGAAAGATATGGTAGAATTCTTGGCATTCTTTCACTTTTGACATGTGATTTTGTAGCATTTGTCAATGTTAGGTTACAGCAATAAAACCACGGGATCACAACAGGGATAATTCGAATTAATATAATAATAACAAATAGCAAGAACAGGAAATAAAATCAAATTTGAACCGTCGAGGCGAGCGAACTCTCTCCTTAAGATTCTTATTGCCCCGGACTACGTGCTCGCGGTTGAACGGAAATGAACCGCCCAAGATACAATGACGAACGGAGCTGGACGGAGCAGTCGAACCAGCAACCTGGCGAACGAGAACTGGGCAGACAACTGAGCAAAATCCTAATTGCAAACTATATGATGCGAGGCAAGTAGGATGATTATGAGATGCTTTATGATTTTTGGATGCTAAAATACACTGTAGGAGGGGGGTTTTTATAGTTGTAAAAGGATCACAATTAAGGTAGGAAATCGCAGGAATTAGGATTCCTTATACAAGTCTAATTCCTATTCTTTCTCTCCAAGAAAGACTGGAATATTCTGGAACTGGTCCAAAACTAAAGCCTAGGCCCAGCTAGACTATAGAACCACGAACCACGAACCACATGCGCGAGAAATCACGAGTATGGACGCGAAACACGAAACGCGAGCCACGGGCCACGGGCCCGAGCCCGAGCCCGAGCCGAGCCGGACGGGCGGGCGGGTGGTGGCGCGCGTGTGGGGGGTTCCCCACCCCACTCAACTTGTAACCAATCCCCATTTCACTTCATTTAATAAAGCCTCTCTTAAATGGGTCTCCTTCCTATGTGGGAATTTCCATATACCAAATGGAAATCCCACTCCCTCTTCAACTTCCATATTTACTTATTAAATGTCCAACTTTGAACATTGATTACTCACTTATCCCAACATGAATTTGTGAAAGTAAATATACCACATTCATCTACTCACAACGTAGATTAAGAATATGAAGCTCCTTTTTGAAAATAACGAACTTATCATATTTGGAATAATGGGCCAAAGTTACCAAAAATAACCTTCCAAATATCCAAATCCCCAACAATCCCCCACATGAGTGTAGATAAATGTTATGATGCATGTAACTCAATTGCTCAGTTTCCACATGAAACGTTACCACATGTGGACAGGTAGCTTTTGACTTTGAATCTTTCCGTAGTGAAATACCATCGGATAAACCCACGGCCTAGTTGACTGAGTCATTGAACTATTCCGAGTCCGAGCCTACCGAGACAATGATACTCACATAGTAACGCTTGCGCCAGTTCTGAAAGTTCTATGTTGTGTCCATTTTGGCCTTGGACACTCTTGGATTCGCAAGTGCTTCGGGCGAGGCGGCCAGTCCTCTACACTTGAATAGGTGACCTTGTCTATCAGAAGTATCCTGCTATACTCCACCTTTATAGGTATAGATCGTCATTAAAAGTCAAAGACTTACCCTATGCCACGGTCATCAGGATATCACTTGGATGCTCTCTAGGGAAATAAATTTAGCTCATGGCTAAGCACCAAGTGTTCGTAATAGAAAAATCCAAAGTTTAGTTGGCCACATTGAACCAAGTTCTTGGGATCTCCAGTCATCATGGTTGGGTTTCCACTAAGGACCATTCTTTTGTGTGGACTTTAAGCCCATTCCCTCTAGCATTATATAGAATTGATCTCGATTTATACTTTTCGTAAACGGATCCGCTAGATTCTCCTTTGACTTCACATAGTCAATGGACATAATACCTCTTGAGATCAATTCTCTAACGGTATTGTGTCTCCGACGAATATGTCGAGAGTTACCGTTATACATCTCACTATAAGCCCTTGCGATAGCAGCTTGATTATCGCAATGTATCATAATCGGTGATACTGGCTTACTCCAACATGGAATATCCTCGAGAAAATCTCGAAGCCACTCAGCTTCTTCACCAGCCTTATCCATGGCTATGAACTCTGACTCCATGGTGGACTGGGCTATGCAAGTCTGTTTCGTGGATCTCCAAGATACATCTCCTCCCCCAATGGTAAACACATACCCACTTGTGGAGTGTGAATCCTTGGAGTCCGATATCCAGTTGGCATCGCAATACCCTTCCAGAACACCTTGATATCTTGCATAATGCAGCCCATAATTCTGGGTATATCTTAAGTATCGCAATACTCTAATTAACCCAGCCCAATGAATGTTGTTTGGATTACTCGTGAACCTACTAAGTTTGTTCACCGAATAAGCTAGATCAGGCCTCGTACAATTGGTAAGGTACATCAGACTCCCAATGATCCTAGCATAATCAAACTGTGTCACTGGATCACCTTTGTTTTTCACCAAACGAAGATTATCGTCAAAAGGGGTTTTGGCAGTTTCACTATCCAACGCATTGAACTTCTTAAGAACGTTCTCAACATAGTGAGCCTGAGACAAAATTACGCCATTCGAATTTCTTATGATCTTGATTCCAAGAATCACATCAGCTAACCCCATATCCTTCATGTCAAAGTTGTCTTTCAACATGTTCTTGGTTTTAGTGATCACATCACTAGAATCACTCAGAATCAACATGTCATCAACATATAGACAAACAATGACAAATGAACCAAGCGTGTTTTTCACATAAACACACTTATCACATTCATTTATGCGAAAGCCATTGGACATCATCACAGTATCAAACTTGATATGCCACTGCTTTGGTGCTTGTTTCAATCCATACAACGATTTAACAAGTCTACACACCTTTTTCTCTTGTCCCAGAACTACAAACCCTTCGGGTTGCTCCATATAGATCTCCTCATCTAGCTCACCATTCAAAAAGTCTGTTTTCACATCCATTTGGTGTATCTCGAGACTGTGCAGCGCAGCAATCGCCAAAATCACTCTTATCGAAGTAATTCTCGTTACTGGTGAGTAGGTATCAAAGAAGTCATACCCTTCTTTTTGTTTAAAGCCTTTGGCCACTAGCCTTGCTTTATACTTATCGATAGAGCCATCAGCTTTATACTTCTTTCTAAGAACCCACTTACAACCAAGGGGTTTAGTCCCTTGAGGAAGATCCGCCAATTCCCATGTATGATTATGCATGATGGAATCTATCTCCGAATTTATAGCTTCCTTCCACAAAGAAGCATCCGGACTGGACAATGCTTCTTGAATGGACCGAGGTTCGTTATCTAACATATAGATCATGAACTCTGGACCAAACGTTTTTGAAATTTTAGTCCTCTTGCTTCGACTTAGTTCACCATCATCACTTGCTTGTGACGCATCTCGAACTTCAGGCGGCTCGTTTTCACGAGTTCTCTTCGAAGGAACCTCCCTGTTCCTATCCTTGTAAGGATATATGTGTTCAAAAAACACCACATTTCTAGACTCTATAGTAGTCCCCTCAACTACATCAGGTACCTCAGACTTGTGCACTAGAAATCTATATGCAAAGATATTCTTTGCATATCCAATGAAGATGCAATCAACCATCTTTGGTCCTATCTTCATTTGCTTTGGTTCAGGCACCCTCACCTTAGCCAAACACCCCCACACTTTAAGATGACAGTAGGCCGGAGCCTTCCCTTTCCACAGTTCATATGGAGTCTTGTCTCTACCCGTGTGGGGCAACCGATTCAATAAGTAATTGGAGGAGAGAATCGCCTCCCCCCACATATTAGGGGGCAGTCCTGAACTAATTAGGAGGACATTCATCATCTCCTTCAAAGTTCGATTCTTGCGTTCAGCAACGCCATTCGATTGAGGTGTATATGGAGCAGTTGTTTGATGAATTATTCCATATTCAGCACACAACTCTTGGAACGGAGAAATGTACTCTCCACCTCGATCACTCCGAATTGCCTTAATTCGTGAGTTCAATTGATTTTCAACTTCATTCTTGAAGATTTTAAAAGCATCAATTGCTTCATCCTTGCCACTTAAAAGATAAACGTGGCAAAACCTTGTGCAGTCATCAATAAAAGTAATGAAATACTTTTTACCACCTCTAGTTTGCACAAATTTCATATCACAAATATCAGTATGAATTAACTCTAGAGGATTCGAACTTCTTTCAACCGAGTTAAAAGAGGCTTTCACCATCTTCGTTTCAACACAAATCTTGCACTTGTGTTTTGAGTCAAACTTTATGTTATTTAGTAAATTCGCCTTTACCAATTTCTTAATTGATTTCATGTTAACGTGTCCAAGTCTAACATGCCATAAATCACATGACTCAACAATATACGAAGAAGCAATAACTTTATTATTAATAACTGGGCGTTTAGCCATTACATTCAACTTAAAGAGTCCCTTCTCGAGGTGACCTTTAGCTAGAAACTTTCCACTCTTAGTGAGAACAACTTGACCAGACTCAAACACTAGTCTAAACCCATGCTGGACAAGCAGGGACCCAGAAACAAGATTCTTCCTAATATCAGGAACATGCAGCACATCCTTCAAAGTCAATTCCAGACCAGACGTCATCTTTAGCAGCACCTTTCCAACTCCAGCAACTTCAGCAGTCGATGAATTACCCATATAGAGACTCCTTTCAGAAACAGGGGTATAGTCAGAAAATACCTCTCGATCAGAGCAAACGTGACAAGTAGCTCCTATGTCTATGAACCACTCTCTTGGATTGTCTACCAAGTTAGCCTCCATAACAACCGCGCAAAGATCTAGCTCGGACATCTCTTCAGTGATGACGTTCGCTGCATTCCGATTGTCCTTGCGTGGTTTACGGCAATCTTTCTTCGTGTGTCCAGGCTTACCACAGTTGTAGCAGTTGCCTTCGAACCTCTTGGCCTTCTTCTGATTCATCTTGCCTTTGCCTTGGCCTTGGTGCTTGATCTTTTTCCCAGAATCAGCTTCTGCCAAGTGAGCTTTTGCCTCCATCATTGAGGTCTTGTTGTACTTCGTCGTGGATTGTCTATTACCTTCCTCGACACGCAGCTTAACAATTAGCTTCTCCAAAGTCACTTGCTTTGACTTGTGCTTGAGATAGTACTTGAAATCTCTCCAACTCGGTGGTAGCTTCTCAACAATAGCCATCACTTGGAAGTTTTCACACACGTGCATGCCTTCAGCATGTATGCTTTGCAAAATCATTTGCAACTCTTGGAGTTGGCTCATCACAGTTTTCGAATCAACCATGACAAACTCCAAGAACCGTCCGACAATAAACTTCTTAGTGCCGACGTCATCCACCTTGTACTTATTTTCCAAGGATATCCATAGTTTTTTCGCGGTACTCTTGACCGAACTATAAACCCCATACAGCGCATTGTCCAATCCATTCAGGATATAATGCCTGCATAGATAATCCCCTTGTGTCCACGCATCAAGGGCGACTCTACGATCGAAACTCGTATTGTCAGCATTCACAACAGGTGCATCCTCGATCAAAAATCGAGACAAATTCAAAGTAGTTAAGTAAAAACCCATTTTTTGTTGCCAAGTTTTAAAGTTATGACCATTGAACTTTTCAGGGCGTTCGGCATGTGCAGCAACGGTGGCAGAAATCGCAGAACCGAACGGTAATAGGCCAGAACCGGGACCAAAGGTAAGTGGTGCAGACTGCGAGGGACCACCGACAAACGGACCAGACGGACCGGACGGACCGGTGCAGAAAGAGGGCATCGAGGGGCTTGTGTTCGCAGGCGCAGTCCCATTAGTCATGGCGGGCGTACTTGAAGAGGTAGAAGCAGGCAGCGTCGAGTTGTTCGTTGCAGACGTGGTATCCATTAATTCAAATTACAAATAAGAATCTTAAGATGTTAGGTTACAGCAATAAAACCACGGGATCACAGCAGGGATAATTCGAATTAATAGAATAATAACAAATAGCAAGAACAGGAAATAAAATCAAATTTGAACCGTCGAGGCGAGCGAACTCTCTCCTTAAGATTCTTATTGCCCCAGACTACGTGCTCGCGGTTGAACGGCAATGAAACTCCCAAGATACAACAACGAACGGAGCTGGACGGAGCAGTCGAACCAGCAACCTGGCGAACGAGAACTGGGCAGACAACTGAGCAAAATCCTAATTGCAAACTATATGATG
>BMAC01000066.1:1389012-1539902 GCA_014905375.1 Phtheirospermum japonicum
CACAAACCACATGCGCGAAAAATCGCGAGTATGGACGCGAGCCACGGGCCACGGGCCTCGGGCCCGAGCCCGAGCCCGAGCCGAGCCTGACGGGCGGGCGGGTGGTGGCGCGCATGTGGGGGGTTCCCCACCCCACTCAACTTGTAACCAATCCCCATTTTACTTCATTTAATAAAGCCTCTCTTAAATGGGTCTCCTTCCTATGTGGGACTTTCCATATACCAAATGGAAATCCCACTCCCTTTTCAACTTCCATATTTATTTATTAAATGTCCAACTTTGAACATTGATTACTCACTCATCCCAACATGGATTTGTGAAAGTAAATATACCACATTCATCTACTCACAAAGTAGATTAAGAATATGAAGCTCGTTTTCGAAAATAACGAACTTACCATATTTGGAATAATGGACCAAAGTTACTAAAAATAACCTTCCAAATATCCAAATCCCCAACAGTCAATTCTTGAGTTAATGCATGTCTTTCAGAAGCTGATGGCATGCTCCTTATGCTTACGACACTGAATGATCGACCAATTGTCTTGGGTCTATTCGTTCATATATGGACTTAGATTACAGATTCTTTGCACATTACCCTTCAGATTTGTAATGGGCTGAATGAGTTCTTATTATTTGCCACTTGACAATGGTTCATCCCGTGAGTGAATTTCCTTTGGAAGGATGCCATTATGTCGATGGTTTGGGATTTTTGGACCACTTGTAATGATGTGGTTTTTGAGAGTTGGGACCCCTAGGTCCAACAGGCCTTCTTGCTCGTTCGATGTCTTATCATGAAATTAACATCCATTGATAAAGTGTCTTTGAATAATTCTCTCAATGATTTGCTTACTACTAAGAATTAGAGGATTTCTTGTAACCTTCGGCTACCCACTCGTCTTATTTTGGTTCATTGGCATCTTCCCTTCTTGAGCTGGATGAAGATTTATACGGACTGGATTATTAATAGGTGTGTGAGTACTAGTTTGGCTGCAGATGTTTTTAGAAATTTTGGGGTTTATTTCTAAGGTTATTTGTCATCCCCAATGATACTTGTCATGCTTTTGAGGTTGAATTGGTGGCAGTAATGGTAACTATTGAACTTTATTATGACTAGGGGATAAGATTTGCTTGGAGTCAAACCCTTCCTTTGTGGTGGATGCTTTCGTTAAGATAGTGGATTCTTCGGTATATGGAGGGTTTGAAATTGTTGGCATCGTGTGTTGTACCTCAAAGGGCTCATGGAGTTTAGGATCTTGCACATCTTTTGGGAGGGTAATAAGGTAACAGATGGACTTATGAGACTCAGTTGATATTTTTAATGGTCTTCTACTATTCCTCAGGACTTGGATCTACTAGTAGAAGATGATATAATTAGAAATAGTTCTTTCGAGTTGTTCTTTAGTCTTGTTTATGGAAGACACATGTCGCCTCGGTAGAGAGCTTAGAGTTTGCTTTCTTTGGAGCACAACATGCTTATTGAAGCTTTTTTCAGTTATATGATCGACTTGTGGTCATTGCCAATTCATTTTTTTGCCTTTTTTAGTTCTTCTTACTAAAAACATTGGAGAGTACTCTTTCCTCTACACAGGTTTTTCCCACAATTTCGGGTATACTTTGTAAGGTTTCAATGAGTCTCTTTTAACATTTTTAGCCTGGTAGATCGACATCATGTTCCTAGTATTTATGCTACTTTCTTTTTCTCTTTTTAATATAATGCGATTTACTTAAAAAAAAGGATATGGTGGGACTCTGTCCTGCTCCTCGCAGTACATCAAGCTAAAGGATGCATCCTTAAAAAGCGTTCTTGGACTTATCTTGGCCCAGCCCTTTTTAAAGCCCGTGTGAGAGACAGGATATTCGTAGGACACTTGGGATTATCCTATAGCCCTTTGGAAAGGGTGATTAGTTTCTTCTTCTCCCTTTAGCGTGATTTTTGTAAGGTAGGGGAAGGAGGAGGTACGGCGGGTTTTTTGATGGCCTTAGAAGTCTTGTTTGTCCTGTTGGTTGCCTTCTTCTTCACGGCTAATGGTTTGGGAGCAGCTATTAATGAGGCACCATCCTCGTATGCCTTGAAGAGTTGATCTATAGGAGAACATGTTAGATTTTAGTATTTCAAATTAATAAATCAAAAGATAAGATACTAAGGTTGTTTACCAATACAAAAGATAGGTGAGGTTTCTTTCTTACTTTTTGTGGAGTGGGATAATATGTAGGGAAGTTGGTTATTTCATCTGCGCTTGTGTTTAAGAACGGGTTGTTATCATTTGGTTGAATTTCGAGTTTAAATAAAGAGCATTTATGCTCAAATATTGAATAATAAAGGATTTGTGCTTGCGCGATTTATTTCTATTTAACGAATCTTCTCGTGAGTTTTGCAGGGACAACCAATGTATATACTTAATTAAAATTCAAAAAGAAAATATATATATATATATATACAAAATACAAAAAAATAATAAAAATAAAAAATATAATATAAAATATATTACAGCGAACAGTACAATCTGACCGGATGGAGGGGTAAACCGATTGAACTAAAGTTACTGGAGAACCAACCGACCGGATAAGAGCACTATTCGATTGGACCAAACACACTGGATTCACATCCGATCGGACAGGATCATAATCTGATCAGACGACATCGCAGAGTTTATATAAGTCAGTTTTCTTTGACTCAGAATTTCACACTTCAACTAACTACTTTTGAGGTATTCCTAATCTCAAAATTATTGCAAATAAACATATTCAATTGGAGAACTAAACAAGCAACTCCATCCGTTCGGAAGAAAGAATCAAGTCCAATTCGTTCCCTTCAAACCTCAAGAACACGAATCTGTGATTCTCGAGGTAAAATGGCTTGAACTCGAACTCATTAACTTCTTGGGAACTGATTTGCAGGGATTTTGAAAGGTGATTGGTTTTTGGGAAAGTTTGGAGATTATTTTGGGTTGAATGTGTGTCGCACAGCAGGTGTTCGACGAAAATCCTGAAAGAGATTTTGTGCCTTCATTTTTGAATTTTTTCATCGCAATGGCTTTTGGTTCACGACCAAGGAAGGGAAGCAACTCGGGGAGAAGTCGTGGGAGAGGAACGAGCAACGCCGGGGGAGGCTTGGCCCCGTTCAATTTGATTGACGAAGGGGAGGTGACGTTATATAAATCTTTGATTGTGTGAGACGTTTACTCTCCTCGGCATATCGATACGGACTTTTTAAATTGTCAAATCGCTATGAATGATAAAACGGCAGAGAAATTCATGGCGGGCATTAAGACCCTCGACTTGGGAAAGTGGGCCGACCTCGACGTTATCTTTGGAATAAACAGCGACAAACCGGGGGACGAGTCTTTTCAGCACGATGATTATGAAAAGAAGGTTTGGTGGGAGAAACTTTCAGGAGCACCACCGGATCCCAGATGCCGTTTTAATTCTACTTCATTAAGGTCGAATGCCATGTACTTGACGTATAAGTTTTTCATGCAGGTGTTTTTGGGAAAGGAGGACATGACGCAGATCTCGTCATCTGAATTGTGAGCCTTGTGGATCGTGCACCACCAGGGTGATGCAAAACTCTATCCGCTACTGATGGCCACGATAGAGAACGTTCAACGAATGAACGATAGGAAGACGGCGAAGCTCACCTTGGGGACGTTCGTCACCGAGCTCGCACGACACCACAACTGCGACCCTTACGACGATTACATTATCTATCCGAGTGTGGCTATGCTGGTTGAAATCCGAACAATCAACGGTCGGAATATTACCATTTTGATTTTCTTGATGCCCTCAGGAATGAAAAGGGCCAAATCAGTCGAAGACACCGACGACGATGAGAATGATGACGATGATGATGATGAGGACGGTGACGAGGAGGATGGAGACGATGGAAACACAGGTTTCCAAGGTTACGCGCATGGAGACTATGGGGAAGGTCTCGAGTATGGTGGATACAGTGGTGGCTAAAGTGGTAACTATGGTGGTGGTTACTCGGATGAACAGTGGAGGCAGCAGTAGGACTTCTAAGCGAGTATGATGGATCAAATGAGGCAACTTAGCCTCAATCAAGAAGAGTACGCTCGGGACGCTCGCCAGGATGCGTGGGAGGCACGTGAGGAGGCCAGGACGTTTCATGGTTCCCTGGAGAGATTGGACGCCAACATGGCAACAACTAACCAATAAGTCGCTAGGTTGAACGACAATGTCGAAGCCAACCATGGGTACCTCGTCTCTATTGATGAATGCTTGACTAGGATTGAGCATCGCTACACACCACCACCTCCGGATGACATGGACCAGTAGGTGGGCCCGTGCCACAATTTGTATCATTTATATCCAAACTTTTCTGTTCTTTATTTTGTGTTGGGTTCGTGAGTGTCTGTACTAAATAATTGATTTGAATTTTTGCATGTTTGAACTGTCCTTCCCGTTTATTACTTATTTTGGTCAGCAACCAGGATATTGCTAATTTCTCTTTGCAGGGGGGTGAAATCGGCCAAGATTTGACCGGAAAAAGGCATCATCCGGTCGTATGGATAGTGACGGATAGAACCTACTGTCTTCTTGACCGATCGGACAAGAACATTCACTAATCGGACATGTTAATTACACTTCATCCGGTCAGAAAAGTGCTATATCCGACCGGATGAACCTGGCTGTATGCATGATTCAAATCATCTTAGAGAATTTATTTACTTTTTGGTTCTCTTGTGTAACTACGTACAAATTAACCAAATTTTTATGTCAGCTTCAGTTGAGATCATGCCCTTGCTTATTTGTGTTTGTACTGGCTTGCCTGTCAAAATCATGTATTGTGTGGTCTATCGTTGGAGTCTTTTGAGCTTGTTTAGTGGAAAAAAAAATTTCAGAACCTATTTATATATAATTATTTAAAATAACACTTAGTCGTTAGAAAATTTTGTGAAGCTTTCAAAACTCGATCACCTTGCTTTCAAAGTTTGAATAAAACCCTTGTAAGAAGCCTTGAGTGTTTATTAACATTGCATGCTTTGATTCGATAAGTGTCTTGAGAAGTCTCTAAGTCGCATATGTATATTTGGTTTTGAAAATGACGATAGGAACATATAAAACCCAATTCCGGCTATATTCAGAAATAAAAACCACTATAAATTCTTAATAATCCCCTTTGAGTCTTTATTCTATCTCTTTGTTAGCCATGAGCGTCATTATAGCTCTTATTTCAATTAAGTTTGTGAGATGAGAGTTTATTTATTATTGGTCTATTGAGATTGAAAATTGCAGGGTGGAAATTAGTGGAGTTTATGTATAAAAAAAAAAGAAAATTAAGGGTGTTTAAGTTCTTTAAGAGAATCCAGATGTTAAGAATAAAGCCTATTCGTAAAGGCAGGAAATGTGTTAGTTCGGGTTTTGGGGTTAGAAATAGCCTTAGTTATAAAAGGATAAAAACAATGGTACATGGTTATTTGGGGAGGATTGAGGAGCAAAACTATGCTCTATGCTTAAAAATGTTTGATTGAGTGAGTTATTGATTGCGTTTGTTCGCAAGTTAGCCACACATCTTTATATATGGCATACCTTACCAAAGAGCCTACATTACAACCCTAAAAAGTCCTAATCTGACTCTTGACTAAATGTGCACACATATGCGATGTACGAGTCTTTAATTTTCACGAGTCGTTGAATGCATATTTATGTTGATCCGAGCGTATACACTTACCTTTTGAAAAACAAGAGCGAATGAGTGCACCATAATATACGCATTCTTTTGATTTCAAGGTGATAAGGTAACACAAGCTTAGCTTAAGAGTTTTCGACAAAAGTGTTTATATTTGCAAAACTAAGTTATATGCACAACATGACTCTTTGATCTAACTGCCTTCATTCTCTCCTTATTTTGATTCTCTTGTTTGTTCGAGGACGAACAAACCAATAAAGCATGGGGTGGTCGATTCGTACATTTTTGTTACGCTTTTGTACATATTTTGAGTCATATTTGAGTCTTTTTATCGTGTTTATAGGATAAGAATAAGCTATTTTGCATTCTTTGGCCTTTTGCTTAACTTTATGACTTTTCATTCAATAATTGGTCATTCTGAACCATTTTTCTTGTTTTACTCTTACAGCTGAATCACTTGACAAAACCGGGAGATGAAGATAAAGGATTCAGCGCTCAAAATAGCCAAAAGAACACCTGTCCGATCGAATGAGTCCACTAATCTGAACGGATTAACCTTCAAAGCACACACCGATCGGATAAGCTCTACGTCCGACCAGACAACAGGACAAAAACTTTCATCTAATCGGAGTCATGAACAATCCGATCGGACTTATACGTTACAAATGAAGATTTTCGGTATTCTTCAGTTACAAAGCGGCTGTTGAGCCTTTAAAACTCAGAAATTCTCAGAGAATACCTATCATTTCATCCTTAGAATGGATCATACACCGTTAGAAGAAATAATTGAAAACTTACTCAACCTTTGACTTATAGCCCTTACAGCAAATTCTTTTAGAAGCTCGATTGGTTCGTGATAACCGCTGGAGATGGAGGTTCGTGAAAAGCTTCCAAGATTCAGCGTGGTTCGTTTCATCCCCAGAATAGCTGGATTTAGAAAAGATTCATCGTAGTATCGTGATAGAGTTTATTCACGATTTAGTAAACTTTAAACCTTTATCTCGTTAATTAGTTGGGTGATTCATGTTATATAGTAATCTTGTGATGGTATGTTTGGATATTTCTTATGAATTATTTATGATTAAGTTCTTGTGAGCAATTTGGTGATGAATTGCTTATTGTTAATTAGTTCATTCATATTACCGTGATTTGGATATTTGGAATGGTTTGCTCTAGTTTGAATCACTTTTAGATAACGTTTGGTGAATGCATATCAATTATTTGACGAATTATTTGAATGATATTTGGTGGAACGGTCTTTAGTAAGAATAGTTAATTGATAAGTTCTTGAATTGATTAAACAAACTCTTGCGAAGAGGTTGACAACCTCGAAGCAAGATAGGTTTTAAATCGAGTTTTCTTTCATTAAGTTCTTTCGAAATTTTCGGAACAAAAACCCCCTTTGATCGTGTGTTTAGAATTAGAACTTGTGTTTTATTCATAATAAACATCGGTGACTCCGTATTTCCACTCCTCGAGAGAATCAACCCGGTTTAACTTTCCAGTCTACAAGTGACACCGTTCTCTTGCGGGCGAACTAACTTATTTTCAAACATAGATGCGCATGGTTTTAACTTGGATTTTAATTTTGAAACACAAAAGTTCGGATCAATCATGGAGCTCATGGATTATGTATTTATGGATTTTATGGCTAGCTCTCCTCTAAGAGATCTCGTAGATTGGAAACACATCTCTTGTCTATTAGGAACACGTCTCTGAACACGTGTCTAAGCACGTCTTTGAAGACGTCTCTTATCTCTTGTCTCTTGTCAATATAAAGAGGACACAGGCCTCACTTTTTACTCTACATTGATTTTATCTTATATTTTAAGCTCTTGCGCGCTGTCGAGATGCCGCATATTTCTCTCGAACACTATCTGACTTGAGCATCGGAGGGCCTACGCCGGGGCCACCCAGCGTGGGTTCTGTTTTGCAGGTTATACAGGTCGCAAGGAGCCTTTTGGAGTTCTATTAGGTAGCCAATAGCTTTCTAGAGGTCTAATCAGGTCGCTGACTTTATATTTAAGATCAGTACCCCCTATTTCTTGAAGCACCAATCTTTTTGGCCGCCTCACCAATTTTTATTTAATAATTTCTAATAAGTTCAAGGTTTAATTTGATAATTCTAATTCAAATGCATGACTGAATTTATTTTATATTCCAAATGGAGCTTACATACAACCAAATCCAGTTATCTTTCAGAATTACAAATACCTACCTTCGTGTTGAGGGTGAATCTATAAAATATACTGAGTATTTTCTTTATGGGTTCAAATCCAATCAACACCCCATGCAATTATAACATGGAGTGTTTTTATTTTTAGAATGCATTAGGGTTCTTTTGTACTTGGATATCATGTTTGAAGATAGTCTAAGTAGTTAAAACTCTAGACATTTGGGTTTCGAACTTGTTAGCCTTTTTATTCCTGAACGTGGTAAAATAAATAAACAGATATATTAAACAATGTATAATTATATTTTATTTGAATTTTAAAATGGAAAAATAAAATTATAAACACACGCGCACATTTAATCAAACTTGGAATTATTTGGATTTGATTTGATTATAAAAAATTGAAGGAACTTTACTTTAGTATACAACTGAAATTTAAGTAACATAGTTATTCATCGGATCGAGAGAGCTGTTTCCTATAGTGAATTTTATAGGGCTCAATTATAGTATGGATAAGTGAAAATGCTTAGAATTATTTTAATGTTGTGTTATTTTTTGTTTGTAAAAGAGTATTAATTTATCATTTACTAAACAAAACTTGTCACCGATACACAATTTGTTAGAAATTTAAAAATATTATATATTTGTATCCCGTTTAAAATAAAGAGGAAATTACATAATATATATATGAATTTAGGTAACTTATAATGATATATATCCGACGGTCAGCCCAACCACGACAAAGTGGTATACTATTAATATCCACACCATGGGTTCCATGCCCTAAATTTGTTTCATGTCAATCGAAAGAAAAATTATCCTGTGTCCGTCAAAGATAAGTCTATAGAGTCTCTCTTGATGGTGCTTGTCAGCATCTTTGTGTAACTTTTGAAGTACTGCCACCGATGGAGATGAGACAAATACGCTTCTATTGTGGTAGTCTGCGTCCGCCTCTTATGGTGAATAAATCAAGTAGCAACCAGCAAAATAATAGGTAACTCCTATTTCAATTTTAAAACTTTAAATCCTAATCTAGATTTGTGCATTTGTTGGTTTGGTTTATATTTTAAATAAGTATGAATTGCAGAAAAGTATGATGTTACCAATATTGCAGCTGATGAATAATATGAAGAATTTAGTCCATTTTTAGAAAACCATATACACCCATTCTAAAAATTAATGAAAACTGTTCTTGAATTTTATGAATTCAATTATGAATTGATTACATTGAATGAATTGGTTTATTATGTCATTGAGGACTTATGAGGTGCATGCGAATAGAGACACACACAATTTTCAAAGAAATTGTTGAGTAATTTATTATTGGCAATAATTCCTATTTTATTATTTGTCTTTCTTGGTCACAAAATAAGTTAGGAAACTAGATTTAGGAATATATTGTGTTTCCTAGTTTATGTTTAAAACTTTATTAATTTCCTAGATGATTTGTTTTTATTTGTTTACCTATTTTAGGATTCTAGAATTGTTTATTTAAGACAATAGAATCCTAAAGCTACCTACGATCTTCACGCACGGGATTTTGAGTAGAGGAGATCGACGCAAAGCAAGATGAAAAGCAAGAGAAGAACAAGAAGACTGCTTGCAGCCATTGTTCGATATTGTCAAGCTATTTGAAGTTGCGTGACCAACGGAGAAGAGCTTGATCAATCTAGGCGACAAGTATTTAGTATCATGTGTTTTGATACTTTAGTTTTCATATATTACTTAATATTTGTGTATTGATCGAAAAACAAGGAAGTAATATAGTTCTTGGGTTTGTACACCCAAGTTTACAAGTACTTTTACTTGTGAACTAAATTTGTTTAAACCGTGTTCTTAAATTTATTTTTCGCTGCATATTATTATTTTACTCTGGTCGATGTTGTTAACCAGTGTTGTTAAACATTGATAACAACATCATAAATTTGAGACTTATTTTTTAAAACCTTAAACCTTCAAATCTTATAATTGGCATCTAGAGCGGGTTACTTAACCTTTTAAGTACTGATCCTTATTGTTTAGGTGCTATGGACGCTCAAGGCAACCCAAGGCCACCGATTCTCAACGGGGAGAATTATTCTCTCTGGAAGCAGAGGATGCGTTGACACTTAAAAAGCATTGATGAACGAGCATGGAGAACTATCCTCGTTGGATGGGAAAAGCCATGTGTCACTGATGGTGAAGGCGACACAAACCCCAAGAAAGAGGAAGACTGGACTGCTAACGAAGTGGCTGCTGCAAACTGGAATTCTAAATGCATCAACGCCTTGTGTGGTTATGTAGATGCAAGTTACTACAGAGTCATCAAGAATTGCGATTCAGCAAAGGACGCATGGGACGCACTCCAAAGGGTGTGTGAAGGAACTGCAAGCGTGAAGAAATCCAGGCTGAGAATGTTGTTGTCCACGTTTGAAGCAATGAGAATGGATGAGAAGGAGTCGATCATGTAATATTCCATGAGATTATCAGACATCACAAACGAGTGCAGAGAACTTGGTGAGGCAATAACTAACTCTCGTCTTGTAGGAAAACTGCTGAGGTCTATTTTGAAAAAATATAATATGAAGGTGGTTGTCATAGAAGAGTCTAAAGATGTTGATAACATTGAATTCAACACCTTAGTTGGAAGCCTTAAGCAGTATGAGATGGAACACCTTGGTTCCAACTTAAAAGAGAAGAATGTTGCCTTCTACTCAGACGCTAATCCAGACAACTACGAAGATGATGAGGAATTTGATTTCAATTGGATTCTAAAAAAGATGGAATTCACTACGCTTGATGAAGACGAATTGTCGTTTGTCACCCAACGTTTCAATAGTTTCTTGAAGAAGAACAATAGCCTTGGAGGTTCAAGTACGAAGACCAGACCACAGGTGTCTACACCAAAATTTACTAGACGTGCTCTTCCCAGATCTCAATCCACATCCGAACTCCCCAATGCATCCAACCCCACGAGACCTCTCAGTGAGGTGCAATGCCATGAATGTAAAGGTTGGGACAGTACAAGAATGAATGTCCAAATACTCTTAGGAAGAAAAGCATGGTTGCTACTGACTTCACTGAGGATGCAATGATTACGAGTCAACTGATCCTGTTCCATCCTTGTTTACCCATGTTGTGTGGGATGACGATGTCCATGTTGATATCTTTGAAACCAACATTGTGTGAATGAATGCTGAAACTACTGATTACCAAAAGGAGTATGAACTGCTAAGTGTTGAGCACCAACAAATGTTTGTTAGCTGGGGAAAATAGGTACTCAAGGTCAAGGCTCTTGTGAAAGAAGTGGAGAAACTGACCAAAGAAAAGGATGATCAGTTAGACATAATTGTCCGTTTGGAGACATCTCTTACCAAGAAGGATGCTGAGTTGGAAAAGACGAAAACCGAGTTGACAAAAGTCCAAGAAACCATTTCAGATCTAAACAAAGGCAAGGCAAAACTTGATGAAATCTTAGATATGAGATTCCCAGAAACCTCGAAGCATAGAATTGGTTTTAAACCAGATCAGCCAACGCAAGTTTCAAGTCAAGAACGACAATCTTCCAAACGCCACAAAAAGCGAAGGAGACAGTTCGTGTGCCATCATTGTGGTGAACCAGGGCACATTATGCCTTTTTGATGGAAGATCATAGGCGAGAGAAGACAATTTCAGAGAACTATTGCGGCTGTTAAATCCAATGTTGGTTTCTATCATACCAACATCAATACCAACACTAGGTTCAAACAAGTGTGGGTCAAGAAAAATAACGTCAAGTGTAACATGATCCATACCTCCCTGAAGTCCCACGTCCCTGGAGACTGGTATTTTGATAGTGGGTGCTCCAAGCATATGACTGGGTCAGAAGAGCTACTTTCCAACATTGTCAGATTTCGAGGTGGAAAAGTAAAGTATGGTGGAGGCGCAAATACCCGAATTATTGGTCAAGGAACACTCCATGTTCCCGGTGTTGTAAATCTGGAAAATGTGTTGTTAGTAGAAGGACTTATTGCAAATTTGATCAGCATAAGTCAATTGTGCGACGGAGGTTTTAGCGTCAAATTCAACCGTGAGAAGTGTGAAGTATACGAGGAGAATGGACCTTGTATTCTCACTGGTCAAAGGACTTCAGATAATTGCTACCAAATCCAAAGTGATGCTTTTTGCAAATTGTCCCAATTAAGTGATGCATAGTTGTGGCATCAAAAACTTGGACATGTGAATTACAAGATGATGGACAGGTTGGCCAAAGAAGAAGCTGTGAGTGGGCTGCCTAAGCTCAACACCAAGATTATTCCTGTGTGTGAAGCATGTCAGAAAGGAAAGCAGGCAAGAGTACCACATCCAATCCAACAAAGTCTCACTACATCATCTTGCTTTGAACTTCTACATATGGATCTCATGGGACCACTTGAGGTTGAGAGCCTAGGTGGTAAGAGGTATGTGCTCGTTATTATTGATGATTGTTCTAGATTCACTTGGGTAGAATTTCTAAAAGAAAAATCTGAGACTTTTGAGGTTTTCAAAAAACTTGCAAAGAAGCTTTGTGTAAGGTTTAATGTGAATATCGGTAGGATTAAAACTGATCACGGAAAAGAGTTTGAAAATGCATCTTTTTCAAAATACTGCACTTCGGAGGGTATAAGTCATGAATTTTCCTCACTTATTACCCCTCAACAAAATGGCATAACTAAACGTAAGAATAAGACTCTTGCTGAGATGACTAGAACTATGCTCATTTCTAATGGAATTGCAAAACATTTTTGGGCTGAAGCAATGAACACTGCATGTCATATTACAAATAGGGCTTATTTTAGACCAGGTTCATGTGCTACTCCCTACGAGTTATTGATGGGTAAAAAACCAAACTTGAGCTATTTTCATGTGTTTGGATGTATTTGCTATGTGCTCAACGATATAAATCATCTATCTAAACTTGACTCAAAGAGTGATAAGTGCATTTTCATGGGCTATTCCCAAAATAGTCATGCATATAGGTTGTTTAACCTTATAACTCGAAGCATGTTTGAGTCAGTAAATGTCAAGTTCCATGATCTAACGAGTGGAGTCAAACCTACCGAGGATAATGATCTGGTTTATGATCAAAATCCTCAAGAAAATGTCACTCCTCCATCAAATGATAGTGCAGGTATTGAGAACAGAGATGCAGGTGCTGAATCCAGAGAATTGAGAGATGTTGATACCAATGTTGATAATAGGATCTCAACATCAGAACCAACATCAAGCCAAGCCGCCGCAGAATCAGATTTTGACTCAGAAGACGAAGGTCCAGCTGATCCCATTGATCTTCATCAGAGAGATATTCCATCCAGAATCCAGAAAAACCACCCCGTGGGCCAAATTATTGGTGATTTAGATGAAAGGAGCCCAAGACGAAGACAGATAAATTTTAAGGAGATGGTCAGGTACGTATGTCTGTCTACTAATTGTTCTAAGATTCGTGAGTCTTTGTACCTTTCTAAAATAGAGCCCAAGCGAGTGGAGGATGCGCTCAAGTATGAGTTCTGGATTCGGGCAATGCAAGAAGAGCTGGACCAGTTCGCCAAAAATGACGTTTGGGATTTAGTGCCACGACGAGAAAATTCCCATGTGACGGGAACAAAGTGGATATTCAAGAACAAGACTGATGAGGCTGGCAATATTGTGAGGAACAAAGCTCAACTGGTTGCGCAAGGGTATACGCAAATTGAAGGAATCGATTTTGATGAAACTTTTACTCTTGTTGCCCGCATTGAGTCGGTAAGGCTTTTGTTTTCTGTTGCTTGTTATATGAAGATTTTATTGCATCAAATGGACATTAAGAGTGCTTTTTTAAATGGAGTCTTAAGTGAAGAAGTCTGTGTTGAACAGCCTAAAGGATTTTTGGATCCTCAAAAACCAAATTTTGTTTTAAAACTGAAAAAGGCTCTTTATGGTTTAAAACAAGCTCCAAGAGCTTGGTATGAAAGGCTAACTCAACATTTGCTTTATTTAAACTTTAGACGAGGGGAAGTTGATAAAACTTTGTTCCTTCTTAAATCCAATAAGCACATCTTAATCGTCCAAATTTATGTGGATGATATTATTTTTGGATCCACTAACGAGCAGATGGTCAAGGAGTTTGTTACTCGGATGTTCGATACATTCGAGATGAGCATGGAAGGAAACCTCTCATACTTTCTTGGTTTACAAATCAAACAGCTTGATGACAGTATTTTCCTTTCCCAGGCTAAATATGCTAAGAACTTCGTTAAAAAGTTTGGTGTAGAAAGTGAAACTCATAAGAAAACGCCACTAGGAAAAACTATGAAGCTGTCGAGAGACGATGTTGGTAAGGGTGTTGATAACACCATGTATAGAAGTATGATAGGGAGTTTGTTGTATTTGAATGCAAGTAGACCAGATATTATGTATAGTGTGTGCTTATGTGCTAGATATCAGTCTAATCTAAAAGAGTCACACTTAAAAGCAGTTAAAAGAATAATAAGGTATATTGCTGCTACAACTGAACTAGGTGTGTGGTACACAAAAGATACTGGTACTGAACTTGTAGGGTACACTGATTCGGATTGGGCTGGGGATGTGGTAGATAGAAAGATTACTACTAGGGGATGTTTTTTTCTGGGTAATAATCTAATCTCTTGGTACAGCAAAAAGAAAAATTGTATATCTCTTTCTACAGCTGAAGCCGAGTACATTGCAGCTGGAAGTGCGTGCACACAATTACTGTGGATGAACCAGATGATAAAGAACTACGGTCTGCACAGTAGTATCTTGACTGTGCTGTGTGACAATTCCAGTGCCATTGACATCTCCAAAAATCCAGTTCAGCATTCTCGAATCAAACACATTGACATAAGGTACCACTTTATTCGAGACTTAGTTGAGAGGAAGATTGTTAGTCTTGAGCATATTGGAACAGATAATCAGCTTGCTGACATCTTCACTAAGGCATTAGATTTCGAGACCTTCTCGCGTTTGAGAAGAGATCTCGGTATGTGCATTGTCTGAACTAATGTTGGTTTGTGATGTTGTGACACCTAATATCAACATCAGTCACAACATCTGTATACTTTTGCATGCATTTTTATCTTTATTTTCATACATAATCCTAATGCATTGAGTTTGATTGAAAGTGCAATAAGGTCCTGTGTTGCAATAAAAGTGATGGCAAAAAGAATCAACCTCTTCAATTAGGTGATTGTGGGATTTGCCCGCAGAAACTGGTTTTCTCCTATGTCAAAAAACAAGAGATTTTTAACAGCAATCTCTGAAGACTAAAAGATTCAAATCCCTTCAAAAATGAAGAAAATATGGATACAAAATGATCCAATATTTAAATATCACCTTCTCGAGAGATCTTGACGTAGTCAATAACTTGGGTTAAGGGGTAAGTTCCCATTGACTTCACCTGGGTCAATGTTAGTTTATAATGTTGTCAGCAATAAAAAGCAACATTGGATTAAGTCACTGAAATCTTAATATATTTTTGTATATTATTTTAGGTCATATTTTTTAGGCATCTCGTAGGACATTCATACTTTGTGAAGATGCCATATTGCTTTGCGTATTGTTGCTTGTGTTCTTTGTCTATATTGAAAACTCTTAATTTTGTTTTGAATGGAGCTAACTAAGTGTTTCAATGGAGTTAAAATCGGACGGCTGGACAGGTAATGACGAGGTGAATTTGGAGAGTGAATATTAACATTGAACAAGATTGGTACTACTGGGCTGATGGTTCAATTTTTCTAGCTCTGTACTCCGGCCGATTTTGTATTCAGGGCTATAAAATTTAATTTTGTTTTAAAATAAAAAAATAGAGATAATGGGAAGAGATAATGGGATTGTTATGTGGTCACGTAGCCTAATCTTAGGGGGAGTGGCGCTTTTTAAATGGAAATAAAAATCGTGCTTTAGACCAAAAATCAGCAAGTAGTGAAAATTAGAGATTCTTCCTTTTATTTTTGCTTTCTCTCTCCTTATGCAACGGTCACTTTTTGGGCATAAAAACCTGAATTTCTTTTACCGTCTAATCACAACTCAATAACCCTCTACGAATTGAAATCTTAAACTTCCTTATCTCTCTCCAATTCTCTCGATTTCCTTGTTTTCCCTTGTGTGTTTGAGACTCTGTAGAATGTCAAACCCGACGTCGCCTTCGTCTGTTCCAGAATTACCGACAGAACTCTGCCGCACCTGAGAACAGGTCCCTGCACCCTATGTGCGAGTTGGTGGCCTGGATATTCGTGCCGAAATCGGTGGTGGTTCCTCTTCCATCCCACCAATGGTAACAACATCGCCACCATCCTCAAAGGCGCCCAGTTCTCACGCTGTTATCCCAGTTCCATCACCGGTTGACGTCGTCCCTCTATCGCAGGTGTTCCCAGGACAGCCCGGGAATGAAATTGATGTTGATGATCCCCCCAAATTGGCGTTTGTTGCTGAAACTTTTGGACGCGTAGGGAATCCTACCTTGAAACGGTCAAGGCGCCTGCGCAACATTCCTCCCGGTGTTGTGCCGCCCGCAGTACTGAAGAGCAAGGCTGGGCCGCACCGCCATGTGCCTATTGAACATTGAACCTCTAGGAGGATGTCACTGTGATGTCCGATCCTGATGATGAAGATTTTGTTCTTGCTGCTCCGGTTGAAGGGTTCGAGCCGCCGCTTTCTTCTGCCCCAAGTCTGCCGGAAAAGAAGTTCACTCGTTGGAAACAGCTTGTGAGGAAGGCTGACAGGAGACCTAGCCCGGCTAAAGTCAAGGTCTCTCCTGGCTCCACTGCGACAGAGTATTCATCCCCTCCCTACACTATTTTGGATTTTATCACCGGCGAAGTCACCAGCTCCGCCAAACCGCCTGCCGATGTTTCTCCTTCGTCTCCGGTTCATGAGGATCAACTTGTGATTGATCCAGATTTTTTTGAGTATTCCCCTGATTCTTCGTTTGATGTGCCTCTTCGAGATATTCTGAATACTTTCAAGAAGGACAAGAAGAAAAAGAAAGTTGTTGTGGAGGAAGATGTTGTTACTCATGTTGCTTCCCCCATACCAACATCACATCATTCGCCGTCTGTTTCGTCCTCCAGCGCTGCCTCTATTCCAATTGCTTCTCGTGCTCCCACACCAGCTTCTTCCGACGACTCTGATCACTCCCAGTCCTCCACGGACACTCCTACTCTGGTCCTTGAACTTGAGGATAGGGATGCTTTTTCGGCGAAGTTTATTACTACTGAGGCTGCGGAGCTATTTGCTGCTTACCAGACTCGCCATATGATCGCCGAGCGGCGAGTCCCGGTTGAACTGTTTGAGAAGCACAACCTCATCGCTTTTCTTCAACACAAAGGTATGTACTCCACAGTTTCAACTGCCATGCCTTTTGTCCAGGATATTGTGGTCGAGTTTTATGCAAATCTTTTGCCGTCTATTGTTAATTTGGAGTCTGTGAACTATGGCAAATTTTTGTGCGTGGCCAAGTGTTCTCTTTCACTCCGGCTTTGATTGATGATTTGTTTGGCACTGAGCCATACCTGGGTGACTCGACTGTAGATGATATGAATGAGGTTGTTTCATTTTTGTCTGGTGGGTTGGTTAATGCGAGGTTTGAACAGCTCCCTAGTACTCGCCTGTCTTCTCTTTATTCTATTCTGCATAAGCTTGCTATTTGTAATTGGGTCCCCTCCAAGAACAAAACGTGTGTTACGCGGCCTCAGGCCCAGTTCTTGTTTAGGCTTGGGAGGGGAATTCCTTTTAGTTTTGTCCAGCATGTTTTTGACACCATTGCGAAGTTTGCCACCACGAAGTCTGCGGCCTCGTTGTGTTTTCCTTCTTTGATTTTCAGCTTGCTAAAGAACCAAGGTTTGGTACTTCGTCCCAATGATGTGCTCATGGGTGAGGCTGATTGGTTTGATTTGGGAGGTCAGCATGTTACCGGTGCCAGAGTCATTGATCTTCCTTGGCAGGAGGCGCTTCACGCCGATGTTGGTAGTGGTGTTGGGACGTTTGATCCCAACATGGTCCGCATATCTGCACAGGTCCTTCGTGCACATGTGGCTTCCATTGATTTGCAGATGACTCGGCTGAAGGCTCTTCGTAGCTCTCTCTTGAAGGTCTTTTCGCTTTCTGGTCAAAAAGGGGGAGAAGATGACGCTGCTGATGCTGTTGAAGACTCTGCTGAAGATGTTGCTAGAGATGATGTTGGTGGAGCAGATGTTGTTTCTGCCGAAGCTTTGACCAGTCTTGCTTAGGAAAAGCGAAGGAAGCGAATTCGCGCTCGCGATAAGGCTTTAAGGAGAATGATGAGAATGCAGAAGAGGAAGAGGAAGAAAGGGGTGAAGGAACTTCGACATCCCCTCGTCGTTCGAAGAGGGTTCGAAGTCAATAAGTTTTTTTTTTATTTGCTTTGTTAAGATTTTGAACAATGTTGATATGTAATGTTGGGTTGAATTTTAACAACATTGGGTGTTTTGTTTAGGGGGAGTTAGTATTTTATTTTCATTTATGTTTGCGTCATAGTATTTTGTCCAGAAAGGCAAAAGGGGGAGATTGTTGAGGAATATATTCTTGGCAATAATTCATATTTTGTTATTTGCCTTTCTTGGGAACAAAATAAGTCAGGAAACTAAATTTAGGAATATATTGTGTTTCCTAGTTTATGTTTAAGACTTTATTAGTTTTCTAGATTGTGTTTAGGATTTGTTTTTATTTGTTTACCTAGTTTAGGATTCTAGGATTGTCTATTTAAGACAATAGAATCCTAAAGCTACCTACGATCTTCACGCACGGGATTTTGAGTAGAGGAGATCGACGCAAACCAAGACGAAAAGCAAGAGAAGAACAAGAAAACTGCTTGCAGCCATTGTTCGATATTGTCAAGCTATTTGAAGTTGCGTGACCAACGGAGAAGAGCTTGATCAATCTAGGCGACAAGTATTTAGTATCATGTGTTTTGATACTTTAGTTTTCATATATTACTTAATATTTGTGTATTGATCGAAAAACAAGGAAGTAGTATAGTTTTCGGGTTTGTACACCCAAGTTTACAAGTACTTTTACTTGTGAACTGATTTTGTTTAAACCGTGTTCTTAAATTTATTTTCCGCTGCATATTATTATTTTACTCTGGTCGATGTTGTTAACCAGTGTTTTCAAACATTGATAACAACATCATAAATCTGAGACTTATTTTTTAAAACCATAGACCTTCAAATCTTACGGAAATAAAAAAGATGATATACCATATATGATAGAATATTTCAAAGAAATAAAAAAGAAAATGACAGTGGTGGTAGTCAGTAGAAAATGATATACCATATATGATATGCTAAACATTTGGGCTTTAATTTAATTTTTTAATTGTGATTATATTAGTGGTGGTTGATTGTGATTTAATTAAGTTGTGGGAAGATATTATTTTTATTATTATTATTATTATTATTATTATTATTATTATTATTATTATTATGGGAGATTAATTATTAAATAATTTGTTGGTTACATATTTTATTCAAATTGCAAGGTCTATTTATGTGTTCTCATCATTGTGCTCGTTTAGCTAGTTTAATTAGTGTTTTTGATAAAAGTGATTAATCTTCATGTTAAACTTCTAAGAATGGGAACTAGCATACAAGATAATGCATTATTTTGGAATATCATTCTTGAGTGATCTTAATGGAAACCGATGCCACTAAAAAGATTGGTGCTTCGAAAAATAGAAAGTACTTACCTCAAATATATAATCGGCGACCTGATGGATCTCCAGACAGCTCCTGCTGACCAGGTCAAACCTGCAAAACAAAACCCAAGCCGGGCGGACCCGGCGTAGGACTTCCGATGCTTAAGTTAGGTATTGTTCGAGAGAAATGTGCGGGAGCTCGATAGCGCTCAAGAGCTTAAAATATGAGATAAAATCAATGTAGAGTAAAAAGTGAGGCTTGTGTCCTCTTTTGTATAAACAAGAGATAAGTGTTCAGAGACGTGTTCCCAATCCAGGGTCCTCGTCACCTATATAAGAGCTCGCTTCTCCTAAAGGAGATCTCCCAGAGGAGAGCTCGCCATAAAATCCATAAAACTCACAAACTCTGTAATCCATGATAATTAGAGATGAGAGAATAATATGAGCTTCATGATTGCAAGGAGGGAGGGGTTGAGGTTAAGTTATCAAGCTTGTAAAAAAAGGGAATGGGAGATGTGAATCAGAACATGAGAGATGAGCATTGAATGTGAGATCATAAGATTGTGAAATAAGGGTGTGAATCCTCTATTTATAAGATTATTGAGACTTGTCCACCAGCTAGTAGGATTCCTTCACAAGGTAGGATTAAATTTCCTAATTATATTAATAAGAAAATACTCCCATACTAGGATTCTTATTTTCCATAATTCCATAATAACCATAAAACCTTACAACCTTATATGTCGGGGCCTAGAATCTTCTACCCCTTTCGTTGCTTTCCTACCTTATATAGTCGAGTCAATTTTTGATGTCGTATCATCTAGTCCCCCATATTCTGGCTGATTGAGGTATGAAAACAGGTAGAATATAATAAAGATCTCAATTAACCGACCTAAAACAGGTTAGCCAAAAAGTTATTTCAAACCATAAACCATAATAGCCCATCAAGGCCCAAGATCGCGTTAATCATAAAAAGCTCAGCTCTCAATACCGAGCTACTACTTAGTACCGAGCTGATATGATATCATTTTACTTGATGAGAGCTCGCAACCTCATATAAGAGCTCGTCACTCCTACACGAGAGCTCGCCACTCCCAAAACAGCTCGCCCCTCTATAAAAAATATTACTCCTTCTAAAAAGGGGGAGGTCGCCTCATAAACCCATATAAAACCTGCATGTTTAACGTCCTGGGTGTTTGTCAGATTAATACCATAAGCCATAAATCATCAACCCAAAGTGAGCGTCAACCCACTACCATAAGAACCATAAAAGCCATAATAATATGCATATATCTTCATCATGTAGCAATCATCGACATAAAATAGGTCAATCAAAACCTCCATCATAAAAACATCTATTTAAGCATTTCTTAGCATTACACCCTTTGCACGACAACTCGGCAGGTCGACCGGTTTTGCGGGGTAAATGGTGTTGACATGGTGCGACATCATCGAGACAAGGGAGAGCGACACACATTTAGAGGTTTCTAGGCATTTGTGTCGAGAAATCGCCATGTATGTGCCTTTGTTTTGTTTTACTAGAAATTAGACATTGAAGAAAAAACTAAGGAGGCACTAGCCATGAGAATGGATCATAGTTTGATCCAGGTGTTTAACCCAACCCAGGGTTGGGTCGACCTGGTTCGTAAGCAAGCATAGTTTTCCGTGCGGATCGAAGGTGGGTTATTAAGGTCTATGTTGGAGATGATTGATGGTTTGGGCGGACAGTTACGAGCTAGACTCTATGAGGTGCGCAAGGGGCTAGGCACTTGTGCACATTCCAGCTGTTTGGCTAAGTAGCGATGGGCGGTTATGCGAGTCCTTTCGGCATGTTGGTTGGAAAGGTAAGTTTACAAAGGAAGGTAATTCTCAAGTTCAAGACTCGTGAGATTCATGTCGTGCGAGCTGAATTGAGTTGTTTGGCGCTATTCCTTGTGGCGATCATGCAGGTTCCGATTGGTTATGGGTAACAGCGGAGTGGGGCAGTTTTCTCCAGCATGCGGTTAGAGAGCAGTTACGTCCCTGCTTGTACAAATAGGTGAGAAATCTTCACAAACAGAATAATAAGAGTGCGAGACTTAGATGCATATGAGGGCTTTGAGAGGAAACTACTCTTCAGGCTGTGGTTACCATGCGGTTACTGGCAACACACGAACGATGCGTGGCGGATCGCACGTCAATGAAGGAGAAGAATGAGGGTGTGGTCATGATCCGAAGATGATGGATTTTGGTAGGGTTTTTCGATGGTGGTTCCGGCCACCTGGACGACGTTGTGAAACTGTAACCGGAGATATGCTTAGCGGATGGGGTTGTCATCCAATATCTTTTGTTAGGCATGATCTTATTCGGCTTGGCTCTACATTTTGTGATTCGGGTTTGTCGGCCAAGGCCTTTCCGTGTATATGAAATCGAGGCATAGTATATGAGGTTGGGGATGCGTCAACATAATATTCTGTGTGTGTGTGTTAAGTCTTCTGCTTGCATAATTGCACATACGACGAGATAACTCGGATCCTCCCTGAACAAGAGTGATCAGCGAGGCAAACACGAGTGTTGGAGAGGAGAAAATAGGTTAATAACCGTAGTAAACCAGAACCGTATAAAACCACATATGACCATAAAGCCATATATCGTCTATGTAATGAGGTCGCATGAGGTCAACGAGATCGTAGCTAATATCATGATAATAAAGGCGAGGTCACAGGCTAAGGCCGCTGCTGATAATAAAACTAAGGTCGCAAGAGTAAAACTGAGGTTGCTTCTGAGGTCATGAGAAAACAACCGAGATCACAAGAATAAAGGTGAAATTACGGCATGGACAATGTGGTGTACATGTCTATCTCCATATATTGTTTGGTAGTTGGCAAAATAGCATCGCTTTGCCATTAAGAGGAGACGATGTTATTATAGTACGCAGAAATTAATTGTCCAATCCACACTTATAAAATGGGCGCGGGTTTAGTTGTAAACGTTCGAGATGAAATAACAAGATTATAAAGGGCATGGGCGAGGTTATTTGTCGGGAGATTGCCGATGTAGGTGATCAAGTCACACTGATGGATGAGAGGTTGGGCGAGATTGACACCAAGATCTGAGAGTTGTGTGATTGGGCCATCGCATAATAACCTCGACGTAAATCATGGCGTAAGAGGTATGTGAGGCAGGCGAGGCCATCGAAAATTTGGTCCAATGAGTGAAGCACCTGCGCCAGTCCGTAGACCGAGATGCGCAATGAGCCGGCTCGCTTTCAGAGGCGGGCAAAATCTCGGTGCTTAGCACCATCAGCTAGGCGCCCGAAGGTTTGAGATAAATACGGTAGATGAAGAAAATATAAAACCCTCCCTTTTACGAGATTTTTATGAGCGTACGTGATACGTAGTCATATTGATGCCATATAAAAATTTACCTCTCATCGAATATATAATTGTGTGACCTCTTTATTTTCAGGTAGCAAAATTCCACGATCAACTTTATGTGGATTTTTAGACGCACGATCTGATATATTGGTGACCTCCTCGTATTGAGCTGACCATCTCCGAGTTAGATGTCGGGCGACTCATATTAACCGTGCAAAACCAAAGTTAATACAAACTAAACAGGTAGACCTGCACTCAATCTATTAGTATACGATCATAAAATAATCGATAAGTAGGACGCGAGCATCGCAACCCTTACTTACGCCCATAGTTATTAAATTAACCTTTCAGGCCTAATTAACCCTCCATCAACCTGTACATCAAAACTCATATAATTGCTCCAATCTGTGAAGCGTGCTGGAGGCAGGCCAAATTTCAAAACCATTATTATAAAAGTTTAATTCCTCCTCCCGATAAATTTTATTATCATGGGCAAATTATCCAAAAGTTATAAGTAAATAGAAAACTTATCTTAAATATTGGCGATCCTGTTGCATTTGATTGACACGCGACCTTATCACTGTAGACTTCGGGCAGCAAAATAAATCAACCCTCAAACATCAATACAAATTAAAGCCAATTAGAATTTAAATAAGTCCCTTTAGTAAAGAATCAAACCCCATAGGATCAAATAAACCATACGTATATCCCCATTAAGACATATAGAATCAAATAAAGCCAATTAGAATTCTCCTTGTGTGATTAATCCCCCAACGTCCATTCTATCCTACACATTAAATAATTACAAGACCAACCTACCCAATTACATGCATGATTAATACCCCGTAGACCCTTATGAATTGCCACATAAGAGTTCTCAATTATGATAATTAAAACACACCACCAATTTTTAAAAGTCATAGAAAATTAGAACTTATCTGTGAGGGTTTCATGATTGATCAAGTTGTGTATTCTCATGTCTTTTGCTCAAGGACTCGATGTTCCTCTTTCACATAGACGGCGCCACTTGATGCGTCCAAGAAGATTGGTGCTTCAAGAATAGAAACTACTGACCTCAAATATATAATCGGAGACTTGATACATCTCCAGACATCTCCTACTGAACTGGTTCGAAGCTTAAGTCAGGTGATGCTCGAGAGAAATGTGCGAGAGCTCGATAGCGCGCAAGAGATTAAAATATGGGATAAAATCAATGTAGAGTAAAAAGTGAGGCATGTGTCCTCTTTTTTATAAACAAGAGATAAGTGTTCAGAGACGTGTTCCAAATCTAGGGTCTTCGTCACCTTTATAAGAGCTCGCTTCTCCTAAAGGAGATCTTCTAGAGGAGAGCTCGCCATAAAATCCATAAAACCCACAAGCTCCGTATCCATGATAATTAGAGATGAGAGAATAATATGAGCTCCATGATAACAAGGAGGGAGAGGTTTAGGTTAAGTTATCAAGCTTGTAAAGTAAGAGCCCGGGAGATGTGCATCAGAGCATGAAATGTGAGAATATAAGATTGTGAAATAAGGGTGTGAATCCCTTATTTATAAGATTATTGAGACTTGTCCACCAGCTAATAGGATTCCTTCACAATGTGGAATTATACTCACTATCCATAATAAGGAAATACTCCCATACTACTATTCTTAGTTTCCGTAATTCCATAATAACCATAAAACCTTATTACCATATATGCCAGGACCTAGAATCTTCTACCCCTTTCGTTGCTTTCCTACCTTATATAGTCGAGTCGATTTTTGATGTCGTATCAGAAACACAAGAAACAATACAATGAGGTTCGGGTACCAGGAGGAGGATTTGTGTTGACTTGACCAATTTTGTAAATTTTTATCTTAGGTTACTATTACGTCCTTTTTCTTTTTTTCCAAAAAATAGATATAATAAAAATGACACATAAACTGATTGAGTTGTCATTTCATTACATTCATATATCTCATGTTTCTTATTATTATTTTCTTAGTGCAATAAATAGAGCTATAATATAAAATTTATATTAAGCTCATGCTCACAGTTTTTTGTTGTTAATCTACCAGGCTAGTCGATACACGTGATATCTAAAAGGTGGTTGCGTATTGAAAGAGTGGTGTTAACTTGGAAGAATAAAGGATGATTTGGAGAGAACAACTTTGTCTTTCGATTATTAACATCAATAGTCACTTATGGATAATTATGGATTTGGTGGATATATTTTATATATTAATGAGTACTCTTTTAGCTTAGATGTTTAATACTACGTTTATTTATTATTCCAGGTACATTATATTATTGAAAATATCAAACTACATATTTATTTAGTTATAATTTTAATTGGTCATTAAAAATAATCTATCATAACACCTTATATTGTTGTATATAGATCCTAGTTTGGCTAATAATATGGGTCATTTATGATGAATGGCGTGACTATATATTTTGTCGCCACATATTCATTTGTCATGATGAATAAACTCGTTATTATATCAATGTCTTTAGTTACAATTCTCATCTTCACCACATAGTGATACATTTTCCATTACGGAATATATCATCACCATTTATATATAATTGGTTACATTGAATATCTCATCATTGAATCTTAATTCTTTATGAGACATTGCTTGTCATTATATATATATATATATATATATATATATATATATATATATATATATATGAATGATGACCCATATTTCATAACTATTAAACAATTATTTGTGACAGATTATATTATATTTGACAAATATTTAATGCGAATTGCGACAACTGTAGTGCCATTAGGATTCGATGAATATAGTCAATATAGATTATGCTTGTCATGAAAAATCAAACCTTTAAAAACAAAGTATAGGTTCATCATTGAAAACCTTAACACATTGTAACAATACAAAAGATGACAAATATATGATCATATAGGTTATGAATTATTCGTCACCAAAATTGTTAACATATATTGATAAAACTCATTAGCGTTTTCAAAAGTAACACATTAGTGACGAATAGCTATATTTTTCATTTAATACCTTTTATGAAGCGGCTACCGTGACGATCTCTATGACGTTTGAATTTCATCACATAATAATTTTGGTGACAAAAAAGTGGACTTTAGATGATGAATTTTATCGTCATGTTATCTCGAATTTCTTGTAGTGATTTTCGCCCTTGGCTCATAAAGTATATTATACTCACATAGCTCAATCGATCACTTCACCAGGCATCCTGACGCAGTTAGTTTTTCAAATGTTTAGTTCATTGGAAGCTTTGTCTATATATCACATTATGACTTAAGAAATGAGGGCTCAATCTCCGCACTGTAGTTACAACTGTGAGAGATCCTTTATCTAGCTCCAAATAGTGAGATTTAGTTCTTTCATCATTTGGCTCGTATAATAGATTGACTTCTGTTGGGTATTTTCTTCCCTGAGAAAAATCAAACTAATGGACACCTCCCCATAGTAATGTACTTCACGAGGTTCTTACCTGCCAGTGATTTTCTTAATAAAGGTAGCTCGGTGAGGAATATCTTCAAGTTATCAAATGATTTCTAGGCCTCATCTCTTCACTTGAGATTTGATCCCTTCCTTATTATTAAAAACCAGGGAGCCCGTTCTCCACTAATTTCATGATAAATAGACTTAGTCCTACTATCCGACCTATGAGTATCAATATCTCCTTATATTTACGTGTGGTTTCATCTCGAGTACTGCTCTTGTCTTCTCTGGGTTGACTTCATTTCCCTTATCTATCAACATGTACCATAGTAACTTCCCTTTCCTCACCCCAAATAAGCACTTTGTTAGATTTAGCTTCAATCCATATTTCCTCAAGATGTTGAATGTATCCCTCAGTTTAACCACATTCGTCTCATCTTTCCTACTCTTCACTAACATGTCATCCATATACACCTCCATATTCCTTTCTAATTTATCTGTGAACATCTTACCCATCAACTAATGGGAGGTAGCCCCGGAATTCTTTAACCCAAAAGACATGGCTACATAACAATATGTTATTTTTGATGTGATAAAGCTCACCCTTTAATGATCCTCTGTGCAAGCATGATTTGGTTGTAACTCTGAGAGGCATCCATTACACTTAACAGTTACACCCAGGTATGAAATCCACCAATTGGTTTATCCTTAGTAATGGGTAACATTTTAGGTCTAGGATATCAATGCATTTACGCCACTTCCACTTGCCTTTTGGTACTATCATTGCATTCAATAGACATTCAGGGAACTATATCTCTTTAACATGGCCTGCACTCAGCAATTTCTCCCATTCCTCTCCGATCACCTTATCAAGCTCGGCTTCGAAGTGTCGACCTTCTACTTCACCGTTATTATCTTGAAATCAACATTACAGTGGTGCACCGCAACCTCATGACTTATGCCATTAAAATCCTCATTTGAGAAGATGAATAAGTCCACACCCTCTTTCAAGTTAAATATAATTATATCTTTCATTTGTTTGTCTAACTGTCTTAGTAGCCTTGTCACCTTCTGTTCATCTCTTTTTACTAGTATTGTTTTTGATAGCTCCTTGTTTGGCCGAACACTCTGCCCTTCCTCTAGAATGTATTTTATATATATTCTCTTGGATAACCCATCGTCTTCTTCAATGGTCTATAGGTCGGTCGATCTCTTGTTGTATTCTCCTTTCTTCTGCACGAATGTCTGACATACATACCTCTCTTCCGGCCGGAAACTTTCAGCAACATGATAAGCATAAACACTACAGACTGGAAGGCATTCAACGATGGTTTTCCCATGATTATGTTGTAAGATGAGGCAACATCCACCACCATGAATTTGTTAGATATCTCTCTCCTCTTGGTATATTCTCCTAGCGTTATAGGAATATTTAGCTCGTCCATAGGAAGATTCTCAACTACGCTAAATCATTATATAGACATATACAACATGTTGATTTCCTTACATTGTTTTATCTTTTTGAAACATTCATAGAAGAACACACCCACCGATCTCTCGATGTCTATAAACACCCTTCTCATATCATATCATGTAGTTCCTATTGTTATCACCATGGCTTCCTCATGCATCTCTAGCATATCACGTGCCTCACTAATTTTAAACTGTAAAACATGCTCGCCACTTCCCTCATGCACACTTGGAATGCATGATCTCTTGATTCAATTCTCTTAGGGAGGGTCTTTCTTGTCTGATTGTATTCTCCACCGGCTAACCCCTTATAACTCTTGGATTTCTAGAAAATAAAACAAAGGTTATTTCTTACACCTTTCACTCAATGACAAGATGTCACACGTAATCCCACAGAAGAAGCGGCTCGATGTGTTAAAAAATATTAGCCACGAAGAATTGGGTCGGACCGCTGCAAACTACCTCAATCTTAGACCGTCCAACTTAAAAAAAAAAAGCACCGATGCTCTCTTGGTGTAGACATCGATGCTTAGTCGGAAAGTGTACGAAATCGATATATGCATACAAAGTATGCGAGAAAGTGATTAGGTTTGGAATAGGGCATGCATCCCTATTTATAAAAAAGTAAAAGACTTATCATCCAAATAAGAAATTCATCATTCATAAGAAAGATAGGTCTTCCCATACCAAAGGAGATATGTTCTCTCTAGGAGTTTTTTCCGAGTCCTAACATTTTGGGCCTACGAACCACATGATTCACACACCGAGATGACCATTCATCAGGTTGAGTTGGTCATTAATCAGGTTGAGTTACGTGTCACTAGATCTGTTCTTAGACAACATCGAGCTAAGTTTTGTTAGCTAAGAAAGGCTTCAGTTCGGCTAGGTCGGTTAACCTGAGCCAACATTATTTACCGTACTAATCTTAAAATATCTCTAATGTCTAGTGGATAGTCTAATCACATGGGTAAAGTAAATAATGGACTAATTTATTCTTCTCCCATTACTAGTTTTTACATTGTGGAAAGTTGATTTGATTTAGATATCGTGAAAGATAAATCACAGTGAACATACTGAATGAATCAAAATGGGAGAACATAGTCTATGTTTATTGATATTTGATAAAGAAAATATGAAAGTGAATATCAAACAATACTCATCATCTTCACATCGATTTATCCAAATAATATTAATCTCCACCAACAATTGTAGATGTTTAATTGATATTCTTCGCATGTCATCTAGGTCTTTTGAATGATTTGAATAAGGTGAAGTAAAAAAAATAGATTGAATTCACTATAATGCATAATTTAAAAATCAAGTCCAGAACACATGTCACCAAACTTTCCTCATAATTCAATCATTAAAAATTCACTATAGCCATCCCATTATGATAATTCACGTTACTATTTGTGTCTCTTATAAAGATGGACTTGATATTACATTCAGTATGTAATTAGTTATTCTTTTCAGGTATACATTTATCTATAAATAAAGTTAATCCAAAAAATTACAAAATAATTTTTTTACAAAAATCAGAAATATTATTTAAAAAAATATTTAGGAAAAATAAAAAAAATAAGTCTTACAAAATTATGAAATCAATATACAAATTATAAATGAATTTTAATTATCACATTTATTTCATAAAACTTTAAGATTTATTTTAGTCTCTTCTTCCTATTCTTTTCTCATTTTATATATTTAAATTTCTATTATTTATTTTTAGATTGTTTGTAATACTGATTTTTTTATTTTTCTCTTTAACTTTCATAATGATTAAAACTTATTTACAGATCAATCATTTGTTTTATAATTTTTTAAGGATTTTTGTTCTGATTTTCATAGAAACTTATAATTATATCAAAATTATTTTATAATATTTATGTTTGTTTGTTTTTGTATTTTTAACTTTCTTTAAAAATTATTTAATAATAAATTTTTTATATTTTATTTATATGATTTTTTTTAAGTATTAGCACTTCACTAGAATTAAGAAAATAATAGGATGTAATGGTGTATGAAAATATAGTTATATAATTATAATCTTTATAATTATGGAAATGACTACAATACCGTGAAGGTACCATACCTCCTAGCCCCCCTGCATTTACATCCCTTAGATCTTATCATTATCTATAACCACTTTGGATCTAAGAGTTCTAATTAAGTGGGGAATGGTACCTTCACGACACCGTAGAAGTCCCCTATAATTATATTACGAGTATAACAACGAAAATCTATAAAACTTTAATAACTGGAAATATTATAAGTAAATAATAGATTACAATAAAGAAAAAAGGAGCACACAGAAACATAATTGTAAAAAATATATTCTGTATATTTTTTTGATATCAGCTAGTCTGGTACAAAAGAGGTCTATATATACAGCCACAATTCTTAATTGGTCCTAATAATGTGCAGAACAAGGAAGGAAAAAGATTATTACGGGGGATTGATTGTAGCAGCAGAATACTTAACCAAAAATAGAAAAAAAGAAAATATCAATCAAAAAATCAAATCAATAAAAGTTGATTCCTTCACTCCCCCTCAAGTTGGTGCGTGAAGGTTACAAACGCCCAACTTGCCGATAAGAAAACGGAAACGTGCTGCTCCTAACGCCTTCGTAAAAAGGTCAGCAATTTGATATTCTGTCGAGATTTTGCATGGAAGTATGTCATTGGATTCAACGCGTTCTCGAACGAAGTCACAATCCATCTCGACATGTTTTGTCCTTTCATGAAAAACAGGGTTGTTAGCAATGTGGCAGGCTGCTTGATTGTCACAAAATAGAGGTGTGGCGGTGTTTTGAATTGCTTCTATGTCCTGGAGCAGCCATCGAAGACATATAATCTCACTTACAGTAGTCACCATCGCTCTATATTCTGCTTCAGCCGAAGAACGAGATACGACAGATTGTTTTTTTGTACGCCAAGAGATGGGAGCACCACCCAAAGAGATGAAATAACCAGTACATGAGCGCCTTGTCATAGGACATCCCCCCCAATCAGTGTCACAGTAGGCCTCGAGTTGAAAATCATTATTTGCCGAGAGATAAAGTCCTTGCCCTGCCGTTGTCTTCAAAAATCGAAGGATCCGCATAGCTGCCTCCATATATGTGTGGCTAGGGGCTGTGATAAACTGACTAAGGTAGTTTACCAAAAATTGGATGTCCGGACGAGTAACAGTCAGGTACAAGAGTCGTCCAATTAATCGTCGATATCGAAGTGGGTCGACGTGAGGGCTATTATCATTGTTCGTCAAGCGCAAATTCTATTCCATTGGAAAAACACTGGGTCGACTTCCCTGTAAACCGCTTTCCTCCAATATATCAAGAGTGTATTTCCTTTGGCTTAAGATAATGCCTTTCGCCGAGCGTGCAACTTCTATGCCGAGGAAGTATTTTAAAAGCCCCAAGTCTTTTATGCCGAACAACGTGTCCAAGTGTTTCTTTACACTTGCAATTTTATCATCATCATTTCCGACCAAGATAACATCATCTACGTATATTAGTGCTGCCACATAAGTTTTTTTTTTTTTGAAGATGAATAAGGAGTGGTCTGCTCTTGATTGCTTGAAATCGACATCAACCAAAGCCCGAGTGAACTTGTGATACCAATTTCTCGAGGCTTGTCGTAGACCGTATAATGATTTTCGTAGCTTGCACACGCGCGTCTCCCCTTTTTTCGCAAATCCCTGTGGTGTATTGTCCAATTTTTCTTGGCTGCTATAGCGAGAAGAGCACTCATCGTGACTAATTTTGCAACAGGTGCAAAGGTCTCGTGGAAGTCGATCCCTTCAATTTGAGTAAAGCCTTTTGCCACCAATCGGGCCTTGTAACGCTCAACTTCCCCATTTGATTTATATTTWATTTTATAAACCCACTTCGAGTCAACAACCCCTTTCCCTRGTGGTAGTGATTCTAAGGTCCACGTGCCATTTTGTTCTAAAGCCTCAATTTCCCTTTTCATGGCCTCGCACCATCGTTCATCTCGCACAGCCTGATGAAAAAACTTAGGCTCATCACGTGAAGTGATGGCCGCAAGGTAACACTTATGAGCGGTAGAAAACTTATCATATGAAACAAAATGTGATAAAGGATATACCTCCGAGGTTCCTGAACTGGGAGTGGGCTGCGAATGGTCAACGGAACTAGGCAGATCAATATCATACGACTCGAGGTGTTTAGGTTGTCTTTTGGTCCTCTCGCTCCTTCATGGGAGTTCAGTAGGAAATTCGGTTTTTTCATTCGACCTATTTTCATGGCGAGCCATATCGGTAGCGATGGGACTGAACTCATGTTCTTTGTCAATGTTGGGCCCAGACATGTGCGTCAACCCATCCGAACTATCCAGGTCTTGTGTGTGGGTTGGGATCCTGGTTTCATTTTGAAATGGTTCGAAACCATCAATAGCCCATTCTTGTGTTCCTTTATGGCCAAAGCGTTCCACTGTATCTTCGGAGTTCAAATCTTTGAATGGGAAAATGCTTTCAACAAATCTAACATCACGGGATGTATATATTTTTTTATTTTCCAAATCGTACACGCGATACCCCTTTTGAGAGTGTGGATATCCAATGAAAATACATCTTCTCCCCCTCTCGTTAAACTTATCTACCCCCTTCTTATTATCTTTTACGTAAGTCAAACATCCAAAAACTCGCATATGTTCGTAAGATGGCAACTTTTTGAATAAAATCTCATAGGGAGTTTTGTGTTAAAGGACTCGCGAAGGCAACCTATTTATAATATAAGTGGCCGTTAAAATACACTCTCCCCAAAAAGTGATTGGTAATCCTGACTCGAATCGTAAAGCTCTAGCAACTTTTAATATGTGTCTATGCTTTCGCTCCACTACCCCATTTTGTTGAGGCGTGTCAGTGCAAGATGTCTCAAACAAAATCCCGTTATCACAATAATAATCTATCATGCATCTAGATTGAAATTCAACCCCATTATCCGTTCGAATTCTTTTAATATTTTTCCCAAATTGATTTTTGACCATATTGCAAAACATGATTAAGAAGTGACTTACTTCGGATTTATTTTTCATGAGAAAAACCCACGTGCCTCTACTAAAATCATCAACCACGCTCAAAAAATAATGTGCCCCAGTTGAGGAGGGAGTTTTATAACTTACCCAAATATCACAATGGATGAGTTCAAAACAAGAGGTGGTGTGTATGCTGCTATTAGGAAAAGGAAGTCTAGTCAATTTAGCTCGCAAACAGGAGTCGCAATGCTCACCATTCTTTCCAAAATCATTATTAATATTATTAAAATGACTCGATCTCAAAACATGAAGCATGACCTAATCTTTTATGCCAAGTCTGTGAATCTACAGTAACTGACATTGCTACGCCTTCTCGATTCGTCGACTCCAAGTAGTACAGACCATTGCAGTGCCTACCCATCCCAATCAGCGTCCTCGAAGGTAAGTTTTGCATAACACAATAATCGGGAAAGAATGTGAGAACACAATTTAAATCTCTTGTAAGACGGCTAACCGAGAGCAAATTAAACTCAAACTTAGGAATAATAAAAACGCCACTTAGTTTCAGCCCATTGGGTAAGTTGGTGTCACCAACACTCACAACGGGAATCTTTTCTCCATTAGGAATTTTAACCGGTGTTCCAGCCCCAATTCCTATTTGGTTAATAAGTATTTCACTATCGCATGTTATGTGTTCCGTGGCCCCCAAATCAATTATCCAAGTCTTTAGGTTATTTATCTTACCGGCCATATTAACTGAGGATAATTTCTCTTTATCGGTGGCAGCTTGTGCATCCTTTTCCTGATTATTGAAGTAATTCCAGCATTCTGTGAATTTGTCAGGTGGGATGCCAGGAATTGGGCTGCTAGTAGTAACCATATGTGCTTTTGTGACATTTTTCTGTTTCTTCCATGGTTCCTCCCTTTTGCTATTCTCACGGTATCCCTTTTCTCCGGGCTTTGGATATCCGACAAGCTCGTAACATTCATTGATAGTATGATAGAGTTTCCCACAGTGCGTGCACTTCTTGGCTTCCCTGTGGTTGTCACGACGATCCCATGTCTCATTTCAACGCACAGTTTGGAAGGCAGAAGCGTCAATATTTGTTCTTACGACAAAGGTGATTTGTTTCTGCCTCTCATCTTCCGAGACGATGTGAAAGGCAGTTCCTAGGGAAACCATTGGCCTCGTGCTTAAGATTTGAGTTTTCACGGTACCAAAAACCTCATCTAATCCCATTAGGAATTCATAAAGACGTTCTTTATCCTTCATCTCCGTCAATTGTTTACCAATATCGCAAGTGCAATTTCTACACTTGCATTTTGGTATTGGTAAAGTGGCCTGGAATTCGTCCCACAAGCCTTTTAATTTTGTGTAATAGGCCGAAACTGACAGCTTTCCTTGTCGCGTGAGAGTTATTTCACGTTTTAACTCGAATGCCCTTAGTGCACTTGCACTGCCAAATCGTTTCCTCAAGTCCTCCCAGATTTCTCGAGCGGTCTTGGCATGCTTCACACTAGCACGTATTTCCTTGTTCATGGATGTTTGGAGCTAACCCCTTATCATGGCGTTGCACCGTTTCCATAGTAACCATTCTGACGAGCCTTCATCCGGGATAGGAATCGACCCGTCGACAAAACCATATTTGTTCTTTGCGTAGAGGGCATTGCTTATTTCGTCTGCCCAATCGAGGTAATTATCATCGCGAAGAAGATCGCTTGAGAAAATAATATTTGGATTATCAGATCCAGAAATGAAGTATGGTGACATTGCGTCAACCATGATTGATCCAGAAGATTTTTCAGTTGTTTCTTCGTCTTTCTTGGACATGATTAGAGAAGATGCGAAACGAAATTAAAAATATGGGGGTAAAAAAATTTATTTTGCGGAAGATGGTCGATCGTTTTCCTGCTCTGGTACCATAAAGAAAAAAGGAGCACACAGAAACATAATTGTAAAAAATATATTCTGTATATTTTTTTGATATCAGTTAGTCTGGTACAAAAGAGGTCTATATATACAGCCACAATTCTTAATTGGTCCTAATAATGTGCAGAACAAGGAAGGAAAAAGATTATTACGGGGGATTGATTGTAGCAGCAGAATACTTAACCAAAAATAGAAAAAAAGAAAGTATCAATCAAAAAATCAAAACAATAAAAGTTGATTCCTTCATACAAACTAAAAACTTATTAAATTTTGAAAAAAGAAATCATAAGGTTGGATAAAATGAATCCCGAAATACATTAAGTTGTAATTCTAAAAACAGGTATACTACGTGAGGGAAAAATTAATTTTCCTTGTAAATAACTACTCCTGTCATATTCTGTCTGTTGTGATTGACCATTTCAAGTGAATTAATAAAAATAATTAGTGTTATATTTATAGGTATAAAATACTCATAGTTTTTATTAAGAAAGTAAAAGTAACAATAACTTTTTTTTTTTTGAAAATTTAATAAGAAAAATAAAATTTTAAAATCTGACAATATAACCTGGAGTATATCTTTGTGGAACATCCTGAGTAATATTTTGCTACCATAAGTTTTAAAATTGACCAAGAAAACACGTAATTTGAAAACACCTAATTTCTTCTTCCGTAATGTCACATGTTGACACTAGATATTCTTGAATAGATCCTTGAAGATGCTCTTACAATTATTAGTATGTTGATGTGTTTCCACGTCGACCTTTTATGTCCACGCCACAAACGTTTGGCTGCTCAGAGGGTCATATTACACGTGTTTACAGCGGAATTTGAGGTCATCGGACGGCTGGTATGTAGCGACAATTATTTGCGAAATATCCTTTTCTTTTTGTCAGACGTAAATTAGGTCAATCATAGATAGGTAATGGGGAATTAACTTACGTAATCCAAGTTGAGGTGTACAAATTATAATATAAAATATTTTACAACTTTCCGAGGTCCAAAATATCCTCTTGGATTGGGAGGTTAGGTTTGTGTCCCCAAATCCCAATTTATGGATTTTGGAATATTACCATTATTGTTATTATATCTGCGTGACAAGTAATCACAAGTCAATTGTATTGTGTGGTGTTGGTGAAAACTGTCATTCGGGCTAAAGATATGGAGGTTAAATTCCCCAGCCTCCCCCCAGCTGTGTACCAACAAGTATGGCAGTCAGGATATAGGGTTCGAGACTAAGAATTAGTCGGTAAAATTACAAAATAGCCCGAATAACTTAGGTGTGATAGTAATTTAATACCACTAAATATACTTATTAGTAATTTTTCCCATTAATTTTAAAAACATAGCAATTTAGCTCAAATTTTACCCAAAAAAAAGTTCGCTGAATTCTTTCATTTTCGGCGAAAAAATGTTGACTTTGACCAAGTCAACGCTGATGTGGCAAAATATAATAACAAAAATTAAAAAAAATATTACAAAATCAGAAATTTGTTTAAAATTTGAAAATAATTTTAAAAAACTATTTAAATTAAAAATTAAACAAAAAGATGGAAACTATATTATAAAATTTCAGATTATTTTAAATTTCTAAAAAGCACTATTAAAATATAAATTTAAAACAAAATCTAGGGAAATATTTTAAAATCTGAAACTATTTAAATATAAAAAAAGATTATTCAAATATAAATTAGAAAAATCTGAGAATATATTATAATAAAATTCCGAATTATTTGAAGTACGTAAATATATATATATATATATACTAAATATGAAAAATATTTGTTAATAATTAGATTTTTTAATATGCAAAATATTATATTAAAATACATAATTAAAAATATCCAGAAAATATTTTATAGAAGAAACTATTTTGTATATGAAAAAAGAATGTTTTAAGATAAATATATAAAATTATTTTATAGTACCTGAAATTATTATAAATATTAAAAATATTTTCAGATTCTTTTTATAGATATTTACCCATATTCTGTTTTGATTTATATTTAAATTTTTCATTGCATATTAAATATAATTTCAAAAACTTTATAAAATCATTTTTCAAATTTTATTTTATTTTATATTTTAATTATCTTTTTTTACATATTTCGTAAAAATGAATTTTAAAAATATTTTTCAAGTTTATTTTTAACTTATATTTAAATAATATTATTTTGGCATATTTAAAAAATCTCAGATTTTATAATATATGTTCCATCTTTTTTAAATATTATAATTTAAAATATTCTTAAAATGAATTTCTAATTTTAAATAATTTTTTTAATTGTTAATTTTCCACATCAGCATTTACTTTGTCAAAATTGGTCAAAGTCAACATTTTTCGTGGGAATTGAAAGAATCCGATGAACTTTTATTTTGCGGTGAAATTGGGATTAAATTGCTATCTTTTGATAAGTTATTGGTAAATTTGCCACCTAATATATTTAGTGTTATTAAATTGCCAAGCACCACAGTTACTAGGGCTATTTTGTAATTTTGCCAATTAGGTCCAACGTTAGTAATGTTTTTAAACTATATTATATTACACAATATTGTAATCATATATTAACCGCGGGTAAGCTATAATTTATGCGTTGGGTAGGGTAAGTTAATAATAAAATTTGTGAGAGTTGCTTATTTTAAAAAGAATCTCCGCAATTATCATACTAGAAAATGTTTTTTCTATTATTCGAGTTAACATGAAAATAAGCAGCACATGACTATCAATAAGTTGACTTTGTCTTTTCATTCTTTATCAAAATAAATAATCAAATAACTATTAGACCCTTAAACATAAGGATGAATCTAGAATTTTATTCAAGAGGACGAATGTAAATAAATGATTTTTATCTGTTAAATATTGATGTCAGAGGGTCGATCTCTTTTTAATTTAAAGTTTTAATATAAAATATAATGTAAATTATATATAAATAAATATTTTAGATTCAGTAGAACGAATCTGTATAATTTGTCGAATACTTTCTTTGCAGATAAGCAGAACGAACTTGATAGCAATCATAGGTAGAGCCTGGCGCAAAGCGACTACACCAGTTTAACCTGGGTGGTGGTGGGGGTGATTTGGTAGTTCTAACGGGCAATAAAATCTAGTAATAAGTATCTATATCAAGATTTGAACTAAGAAGGGGTCGTTTCTGTTGGCGAAATGTACTAATACAGCGCCATAGAGCAAAGACAAGGCGAAATGCGAAGGATAGGAGGTTGTGCTTGCTTGGGAGAAGAAATTGGGGCACAAGAATTAACATAAGTACATCTCTTATAAAAAAGAGGCAGACGAAAGCTAGAAAATAGATTTGGTTCTAGTAAAAGAAACTTGCAACATAATTGTCTATTGTTAAATTAGGTCCAAACCTAAAGGTATTTTCTTCAATTTGTATGGTTAAACTATATTCAATATTTACTCTTTTTTCGTCTTTATAATATTTTGCAAGAAGATATTTCCTCTGTCTGAAAAGATAGGTGTGCGGTTATTTTACACCATTTAAGAAAATATTGATTAATATAGTTAAAGTGTTATTTTTTACGTCTATGGTCCTGTGGTTGATTAATTGTTTATTCCTTATCTACCGTATTTTGGTAAAAGCTAATGTCGGTAAACGTAATGTGGTTTTTAGGGTTCCCATAACCTTTTCGCCACCTCTTGGGTGCAACGAGTCCATTCTAATAACTTTATCACTTGCCTCATTGTCAAGTTGAAGTATCTTTGGGGGCTTCTTAGGGATTGCAATGTCCAAGTTATTTGAATATCTACTGTCGAGTTAAGGCGACTTAGGTGGATCTCTTGGCTTTGCTTATGTTGTGTTTGGATTTGGGGTACTTTGAGATCGACGTCGAGGCTGAAATAAATCTTTAGGTTGAATCCTTTTCGTTGCTTGATGCCCAAGAAACAGTCCTTCGGTAGAAGATTCGAGCTGATTGAATTATGCATGGGGATCATAACTTGATTTTTTTTTTCATCACAAAATTAAGTTATGGGTCACTATGTCTTCCATTAGTTCTCTTCAGATTGACGGTACGATCAGCCAAAGCCTAGACACGATCAAGAATAGGATTATCTCTTATTTACCAGGTCTTTTCACTGCCACCCAGCCCCTCATGGATCTGGGTTAGATTAATGAGGTTCTGCAGCCTGTTATTGGTCATAACTCAAATCTTTCCCACTCGACTGTCCCGAGTAATGCAGATATTCATGAAGTTGTCTTTGTGGCTGCTTCGAGTAGCGCCCTTGGCCCCAATGACTTTAATGGACCTTTTTCTCATAGGTGTTGGGATGTTGTTGGTAATGATGCTTGTGCGGTGGTCTATTTCTTCTTTGAGTCCTCCTCGCTTCCCATGGCTTGAATTCGAGCTTCATGGTACTCATCCCGAAAGTTAAGAGGGCCATCTGGGTTTAGGATTTATGTCCTATTTCTCTTAGTAACATCTCTTTTAATATTATTACTAAGATCATGGAGACTCGTCTCGTATAGTCATTGGCGATGTGATCTACGATTCATAGTTTGAGTTTATTACAGGGAAATAAATTCAAGACTCTATTATGGAGGCTTTGGAGACCTTTAATTATCTTAGTTCTTGCACCTTCGGTAAAACATGATAATGAAGATTGATAATCAAAAAGCGTTCGATAAGCTAGACTGAGCTTTCTTATTGTAGTTTTGTGTCATTTCAGGTTCTCCCCCATTTTTTTGGCCAGGTTGAGGTTGTTCTTCTCTCTCGGGCATATCCATTCTCATAAAGGGGTAGTCTGGCTGGATACTTTAATGCAGCGGGGTGTTCTTTAGGAGGACCCGCTCTCCCCGCTTCTTTTTTGAATTACAAAAGACATCATCGTCTATGCTCTCTGTCATGCCATGTATTATGGTATGATTGATTTGAATTGCATTGGTTATTCTCTCTACTTTCTAACTTACCTACTTTATGCAGATTATATCATTGTTATGAGCCACATTTCTACCCTAAGTGCTTGCACTATTTTGGATATTTTTCCATGTTATAGTGATAGCTCCGGGTAGGTTCTTAGCCCTGAGAAGTACAATATATTTTTTGGGTCTTTCATCTCCCCTTTTGTAATCAGTCGTATGAGTGAAGTCTCGACTTTCTTGGTTGGGTCGCTACCCAATACTTACCTTGGAGTTCCGATGTTTTGTGGTAGGACTCACACTACACATCTTCGACCGATTTTCAATAAGCCCATCGCTAAGTTTGGGCATTGGAAAAGGTCATCTCTCTTGTTGGTCGGTCATTTTTTTATGTTAAATCAGTAATCTCTATCTCCACAGTGAACTACATGCTCATTCTTAGATGCCGATGTTGCTTCTCTGCAAGCTTAAGACATCTATCCAAAATTTTGTTTAGACGGGGGATATTTCCAAGTGTAATCAGTTCACGGTTAATTGGGCTCATGTTGTTCACGACGCTATGAGGCAGAGTTCGGATTCACTCGGTCGTGATGTCCAACTCGACATTTCTTCTCAAGTTTGTGGCTAATATGCTTAATAGGAATACGATGGCTTTTTTCCTCTGTAAGCGCATTCTTAAAGATGATGGTTGTCTGCACACTCATGTTCCTTCTTCTATTTGGGGAGGCATTTGTAGACATCTCTCTAATACCTTGGAGGTATCTCGTTGGATTCTGGGTAGTTATTTTTGTGTGAGCTTTTGGTGTGAGGATCGGCTTTGTAACTCTAGCACTACCCGTATTTGCATTCCACTTAACTCAAGAGGTGGTTTCCTCAGACTATCGTAGAAAATTTATTTTTGAGGGTCTAACATTTTGTGAAATTTCTCTTTAAAACATTTACTGACATTATTATAAACATTCTTCATTCGTCGATGGTTTCGAGCACGTTTTATAAGCGTGTGTGGATGGTTTTGGAGAAGGGAGATTGTAACGCCCAAGTTTTTATTTCATTATAATTTTAAGCCCAATATTTTTTTTTTATTTAAATTCTATTGTTTCAAGTCCAATAAGCCTTTTATTCAAATCCAACTACATTATTTTCATTTTATTTTATTTTTACCAAAACCAAATTTAAACATTATTACTTTTATTTTTTTATTTTTACCAAAGCTCAAATTCAAACCCATAGAATTCTATTTAATCGAATTTAACAATTCGGTTACCAAAAAAAATTATATATATATATATATATATATATATATATATATATATATATATATATATATATATATATATATATATATATACATATATTATTTTTTTTATCATATTCTATTGTTTCATATACACTAAGCCTGCTATTCAAATTCAATTGAATATTTTCTACTTCTAATTTTAATTGATTTAAGAAATTCTATTTAATAAGATTTATAAAACGATTGTAAATTCTATTATATACCTAAATTTAAAAAGACTATTATATTGTAGTTGAACTCTTTATAAATTATCTTAAATTATTTTAAAATATCATTATGATTAAATTAATAGATTTTAATTGTATAAAATAACTTTAATTTCTAAAATTATTATGATTTGCTTGATAACTTAAAATACTACTGGATCACTTTGCTAAAATTATTTGATTTAAAACTTAAGAGTCTTTGAGTCGATTCTTTTTGGACTATAAAAACGAGCCCAATGACTTAGCCCAATCCACCAAACCACACCCTAACTTACCAAAAATAATTCCTTGTCTTTGGTTTATAAGCAAAAATCCTAATTGTCGTCCAACATTCACAAAGTTTCTGCATACACAGCCGCAAGGTAAAAACCGATTCTTGATTTCTATCTTTCTTTCAAACAACCAATTTCATTCATCCCCGCACCCAATCGACAACAAACAGCTACGAACCTAGTTTTTGTTCTCCTAAAACTTTACAAATAAGAATTTTCATCAACTCCTCCTAGTCGATTTTCCACAACCCAGAAATTCAATCAAACCAACATCTGAAAGGGGCCGAACAACCACAACAAATCGCCACCCGGAACCCCGACGAGCTTTCGTGGACCCAAGGGCCGGAGCCTTTCTCGAACCCACAGCCCGACTCCATCGTAGGCCAAACCCGAACCCCAAACCTCTACAGCCACAGCAACTCCAAGCCGGGCCGTCAACCGGAATTGAACCGCAGCCGGATCGCCACCCTGCTCGTCAAACCACCACGCTGCTGCCACGTTTTTGGTCGCCGTTTTTCCATCGCCGGGAGACACCCCAACTGCCAATCGCCACCAAATCCCCGAGCCAAAACCACCGAGCGGCCACACGAAGACACCAGCCGATCACCACCACTCCAGGCCGAAAAACCAAACCAACCGAAACAAACCCAAACCCACCGCCGAACCACCACCTTCACGGCCGATCCAATTCGCCGAGTCCTCTCCGCCGCTGTATCCCCGTGTCTCCCGCCGGCCGTAGACTCCTGTCAGCCGTACGCCGTTGCTAATTGTTGATGTCAATCGCGGTGGAGGAGTGGAGCGGGCCGGTTTCTGATTTTTCCGAGATAATAACCGCCTTGGATGTTGCTGTCGAGGAGAAGGTCCGCCGCCGCCACCGCCAATTTCTGGAGAAGGCGGAGAAATCGCTCGCCTCTCCGCCATGCTGCCACCGCCGCTGAATCAACCGCGGAGCCCAGCCACGGCCCTTGGTGAGTCGCCGCCGAGTTGTCGCCTGAGCCTAGAGAGAGAGAGGGTGACGCTTCAACTCCACTGCCCAATCGCCGATGTCGTCGCCGGTGCTGCGCCGTTTTCCATTTTCTGGCCGAAGAGAGGAGAAGAAAAGAGGAGAAACGGGGAAAGAGGAAGAGGAGAAAAGAAAGAAAGAGAGACGGACGGACGGGTTGAAGGAGTTTAGGGCTGACCACCCATTTTAATCCAATTTTTCCAAAATTTGCAATTAAACCCCCCATACTTTCTCCCTTTTATCCAATTGACCCCAAGACTTTCAATTTTATTTAATTGAGCCTCCGATTTACCCAAAACTTCAATTTTATCCCTCCAATTCTAAGAACCCGACTAAAACAACCCTATTGGCTTTGTTTTTCCTTACCGGACGTTCGATTTATGGATATGGTTTAATTATCTTTTCAATTATCCAAATCCATTTTTTTAAAGCAAAGCACTAAGTTAAATTATTATTTTAATGTAGGAAACGAGGGATCTCAAAAGTAGAATTTTCAAGCGCGAGCATCTACATTCGCATTTTCACGAAACGCATTCGAAGGTGGGTGATTCTAAACTCTTTTCAAAAACTATGTTTGTCTATGTTAAATGCAATTATATGAATTATCTATGTCTCAATGCAACATTCCATAGTAGCTTTCGAGCTAAAACAATGATAGTGTGTTGTAGCCATTCATTTATGATTTATATGATTTCTTTTTGACATTGTCGAACGTGTTCTATGTTTGTCTATGTTAAATGCGATTGTATGAATTATCTATGTCTCAATGCAACATTCCATAATAGCTTTCGGGCTAAAAACAACAGTAGCTTTTGGGCTAAAATAACAGTAGCTTTCGAGCTAAATCTATGGTTGGCCAACATCTATGAACGACTGACAGTGTGTTGTAGCTATTCATTTATGGTTTATATGATCTGTGTTTAATATTGACAAACAAATCCCCACTGAGCGAGTTGAAAGCTCACACCCATTATTATCAAACTTTTCAGGTTAAGGAGTTGGATGTGGTACGAGGCGGTGGATGCGAAGATATTACTTTCAATGCTATTTTATTTTCCTTTCTATGGATCGGTATCTTTAATTTTATGTCAAATTCAAAATAAAGTTTGAGACTTGTGTTTCTWTTTAAAACGCCTTGAATAGTCGAGTACTACTATTTTGATTCATTAAGTGRATCTCCTATTTTTAAATGAATGTTAAATTTTATTCACGCTTCCGCTCAAATTTATTGTGATTGTGATTYATTGAAAACTCACGCCCTTGATTTTGGAAGTTTTATTTATAAATAATCAAAATTTACACTTTTCGAAAATGGGGCGTGACAGAGATATTTTTGGTAAGCTTGACTATGTTCTTCATGAAAAGTTCCCCAAAGTTCAGTGGAGAAGCTTAGATTAAGTCTTTTCACATACCGGTTCATCATTCTATCAAAGTCTAGAAAATAACTTTTAATCATCTTGGAGTTTTTAATGTGACTTGAAGGCATGGCTTCATCGAGTACAGAAGAAATTGATCATATTCTCATGGATTATCCATTTGATTGTCACATTTGGGGTTAGATTGAGGATACTCTTGATATTCGGTTGCCTCTCTCTGGCGGCTTCACTAACCTTTGCGTGTTTGTTTTTTGTTGTCATTTTGTGTGAAGGTTCTCTTCCTTTAGAAAGTGGCGTTCATCTCGATTGTTTGGAGAATTTAGAGTTTGGTGTAACTCGATCTATAATGGAGTTTCTCCTTCCACCATAGCAGCCTTTATCATCATCAATTCATTTATTATAGAGTCCTCGGCACTGGACCATGATGCAATATCCAATCACATATCTGACCTTCTTTGTTTGCGTAAGTTGGGTGTGCATGGTAGGCTCGTGCCTCAACCTACCCTCGTCCCTGTGAAATGGTCACCCCCATTCCCAGGCTAGATCAAGGTTAACTCTGATGCCAGTGCTTCGGGATGTCTTGGGGAGTGCATTTCAGCCTGCGTCTTCCACAAGTGTTGGGATTTTGTGAAAGGTGGCTTCTCAAGATACATTTGTTGGGGTTTTATTATAAAGTCTATTTTGAGGTTGCGATGACTGCTATTGAGAAGGATGCAACTAGGGTTTGGAATAAAGTTTTGCTAGAACCCGATTCCTCATACATCTTTAATCTATTTGCCAAGTGTTGCCTTAATGTGCGTTGGAGGTTCTTAGCATGCTGGCGCCAGGTTCTTTTTCTTACTTCCTCAATGGAGTCAATGGTTTCTCATGTCTTTTAAGAGGGAAATCATGTCGCTAATGTCGTCTCCCAAGTGGAGTTTCTCGAGGGTTATTGGTTCTCTTTACCTTTGGCGTACCTTCTGGACTTGGTTCATGATGATATTTATTGCTGACAAGGCTTTCGTTTGTATCGCTAGTTGCTCTTTACCTGGTGTGCAGCCATTCGGTGTAGTGTTCTACAGTTGTTAGCTTGTCGATACTGATACTTTCTTTGTCTCGTTCAGTTTCTGGAGTCTTGATGACAACTACTTCTCGACTCGATATTGGGTTTTGAGTATGCTAATTTCGGATCACAACATGCTTGGTGAGGCATTTTCTCTTGATTTTTGAACAGCTTGTGGCCATTTTTGCTTTTTTTCTTGTTTCATCCTTTTTTGGTTATCCTTGATAAAGATGTTGGGGTGTACTCTTTTCTCTATGAGAGTTTTTCTTATAAGGGTGAGTTTACCTGGAGAAGTTTTAATGAGGCCCTCTTAGTATTTTTAATTGGAGTGTTCTTGGTTGTGATCCTTTTATAAACCACACATTTCTCTTTCATTCTGTCCTTTTTAATAAAGCTCATATCTTATTACAAAAAAAAAAAAAAAAAAAGCAGTTACTCTTGTCCCTTTAAGAGGGATACAATAAACTATTTCCTCTTCTATTTGACTTAAATACCCTCACTTTATGCCTACCCCACCCCACCTTACCCGGTCACTTTCACATTACCTAAGAGACTCCATGATTTGAAAAGAGCAATTGAAATTATACCCTCACACAAATCCTGACATTTCTAGACCCAAGAAATTTATATCACTGTCGTTACTGAGAATTCGACCACCTCCAACTCCACTGAAATTCGGCTGCCACAACTTCCACTGGGATTTTGGCCAATAACACCACACTAAAAACTCGACGGGCACAATTCACATTAAAAAAAATAACAAGTTTAGGACTTCTCGATATGGAACTCACGAGTTCCCGATATGTCGGGGCAAATTTTTCATGAACTCACGAGATCACGACATTCATGAACTCAGCTTCTAGTTTGGGAACTTTTTTCCTAACATGGAAAACTAAGTTCACGAATGTCATGAACTCGTGAGTTCCGACATTTCTGCACCGCCATATCGGTAACTAATTCAATGTTGGGAACTCAGAAAATAGATTTCCACCACCTCGTTAACTCAATTTCTAGGCTATATCATATATACATATTAATGAACAAGCATAATAATTACTTCAAATAAGCACATCTTGGGACATTAAAAAAAAAACTAGGTTTGGAAATATCGAGATTGGGGAAGTAATGTACTAAATTTAATTTAAGTTTTTTTTCCCAAGCACGTGTTTGTGGGGAAGAAAAAAGAGATCGGGTGAGGTGGGATAGTGGGGTGGGTGAGTTTATTATTTTTTTCAATTGAAGGGTATTTTGGTTTTTTTACACATGATTTGTAGGGAAAAGGTTTTTCTTATTATTTTAAGAGGGAAAAGAGTTTCTTTTATCCCATATGTGTACCAACATGCATTCTCCTATTTTATTATTATGATTATATTATTGTTTATCTTTTAATCATCATTAGTCAAAATCATTCAATTATTTTTTATCAATAAATAAATAGTAGAAGACATTTGTGCTCACTAAAATAGACATATTTCTTTGGCCTATTATGTATACTTTTCCCACCTTTTTCACCCACCTAGTGTTTAGGCACATTTATAGGACAATCAACCTTCAACTCTATCTCTCTTGTTCATTCACGTCGAGCGAGCTCACTTTATCCACATATGCCTTTACGGCTACACATTCTTCCTTGTATTTAGGTGCCTATGTATCTATAACCAAGGAAAATACAGGATTAACTCATTTACTCATCTTCATCCATCAAGAACACCTCCTCTATCTTGGTCCACAACTCAAGACAACCATAATTTTATCCATCCATATCTTTAGGCATCCATAATTTTCTTTATCCACAGCCCCTACACGATCTCGTGAGGAAAACAGAACATCCATAGCTTCTACTGATGGTTTGAATGGATCAATTTTTATTGAGATCTTGATCTAACATTGAGACTTTCATATCGAATCTATTTTGTTGAGCTCTCTGTCTAATATTTTGACTTTCATTTATAATCCATTTTTATTGGTTTATTTGGTTCTTCATCCACGATTCTTAGTATGGATCAACCCCTTTCTACCAACATGGGGTATGTGTTCTTATCTTTTTCTCTTTGTCTGTTTCTGATCTTTTATCTGGAATTCAAAGCTTTTGTAATGTTTTAATAGGGTTAGTTTTCACCGTGTTGATCGTATCTTGGGTTATTTTACATTTTATTAGGTTTTGTGATATTTTTGCTCTAATTCTACATATTTGGGTTGTAGTTACAAATACTGGTAATTTTGAGCTAGTGTGTGATTTTGTGCATTGTTTTATGTTTCATTCTGGACTTGGATCTTAGTTAATATGATGAGTTATCTTAGTGTCCGTGTTATCATTACTTAATATTACTAGTAGTGGGAATATGTATCATTGTTGATTGTGCATTTTTTGTGTTGTATCCATGCAGTCCTCGTGACTCCTCATTGCTTTTGAACTACATATGTAATGGGGAAGGAAGTTTTATATTTAATCATTTATCTCCTCTTTTTTAGTTCAACATTGGTGTCAAGCATCATACCGATATTCTATTATGGCAAATGGGATTGGTAAGTTATCAAATAGTTAGATATTGGTTGAGCTTGTGATGTAAGTATATTTCTTTATTGAATAATCTAGAGTGAAGGTGATGGAGATGATTGGAAAGAGAAGGGATAGACGAGAAGTGTCCTCTGTAAATTTAGGAAAAATTGGTATTAGATATTGATGATACTCGTACATTCACTATGTGCTACTCATCTCCCAGCTTGTACGAGGTGAAAGGTGATTATGTACATAAGGTGAATCAAATAAAGTGCACATGTTCATGTGTTAAGTGAAAGATTAATTGCTTCCCCTACCCTTTACATTCTTGTTTAATCTCAAAGTTCTCCATGAGGCAATGTTTATGTTTACACTCACAAGTATTTTCATATCGATACGTCAAAGAAGTGCTTCAGTTTTCCTATTCATCCAATAAACAAGGTTGCTGAGAGTAATATAGAATCTACGAGTGGGTGTTTATTCCCTACCATTTCAATGATGCTTCCAGGAAGACATAAGAGCAAACGGATTATATCAAGTGGGGAGATATTTTAAATTATAATTAAAAATTTACAGAGTACTACATATGACACCATATTGAGTATTTAAAGAAGATTATACGTTTATTCAAGCAAGGAGTATACTTTTTGAATTAAGAGTTTAGAAATGAGGATAAATCATCCTCATGAAGAGGATGGTGCACCAGAACCATCCCCTGGGAAATTACATCCCTGCATTAATAGTGTCTTATCATCTCTGCTTTGTGCTCCTCTTTGTCCATCTGCCACTTTAACTGCTCTTCCTACCAAATATCGATTGTCGTGTTCCAATGAAATTTCTCCTCCCATAGTTGAACATACCAAAGATCTATATTCTCATTCATTTCATCTGAGCCAAATGGAATGCATCAAAGTTCATCCATAAAGTGCCATCACCTCTAGGGCCTCGGGTTCTTTTTCGGATAGACCTAACTCATGAACATGGGATCTACCATCTTGATTATGTCGATGAGGTACACAACTCATGCCTTCACTCACCACCATGTCTAAAATAATTTCATTTATTGTGTCTTCATCCATCATCTCTACCTTAGAACATGTCAAACTTGACAATAATACCCTTTCTCAGACCATGAGCTCACGATGTTCAAGAGTGTCCATTCGGTAATTGTCAAACATCTTAACCACCATAAAGTTTGTCTTTGACAAAGAAAAACATTATTTCTCCTCAGTAGGAACCAAAGTTAGGCTCTCTTATTCTCTAAAAAAGAGTCGCTAAAGAGAGAAACTAAATCCAACAACATTTTTCTTGTGTATTCATAATTAACCAACATATATATATATATATATATATATATATGTGTGTGTGTGTGTGTGTGTGTGTGTGCGCGGGCGCGTATAAGGGTCTGTTTGGGAAGTAAGAAGCCCCTTTGACATATCTTCATCTTTCAGTTTTAAACCTCAAGGAAAACCGAGTGAGAAACCCTCTTATACAAATACTTCCCTTGGCCATTGTTGCAACACCATAAATGTGATCCAAAAATTCCCCATATTTACTCGCACACCTTGGGTAATTGGAATAGAACACAAATCTCACTAGCCCCGATCACCCCAATCTCACCTCTTGCAAACAACGTGTTTACGATCAACCTATGAAAATAATAGAATGTCATATTCTCAATGTGAGAGCCCTGGGCATGTGTATCATTATATGGCACAAACTCATCGGCGTCTGTCTCTGTCAATTGTTACCCAAGGTAATCTTGGGAGTAGCAATTGAGATTGACATAATCAACCTCATGATCAATAACTATGTGGATCATCTTAGTCTTCTCATTCATTACATTCCACTTCTTTCTATAGAGCTAAACATCATTTTTGTGGCATTGTTCTCATTCTCACTGATATACTATATCGTGCTCAATATCTCAAGAGTAATAGCTTGGGAGGTAGGCCATGTATTTTTCATAAATTTTCCCCAACTAAGAACAATTAACATTTCCAAAACACCCTCTCTTATTACTAGAGCCTCCATGCACTCGAGATCAGTAAAGTGAGTGTCCATGATTTTTCATTGGTTGAAGAACTCAAACCAGGTCGTGTGCTCCACCTTCATGACCGAGAAACCCAATTCCTGTTGTAAATTGGATTTATTCTAATTAAATGGTACAGAGAAAATTCGTGTTAACGATTGTATAGGCTCGTTCTACATGTCGTGTAGATAATTATAGCCTTTTGAATTTCTCAAATCAATTTATTGATGAGTGAGAAATGATGCTTGGAAGTTGAACGGTTGCTTAAGTGCAATTTCGTTTCTCCCACATTGAATGTTAGTAAATGTGGAAGGGAGTTTAAAATTGATTACATTTCTTTAGTGTACATCAAGTGGGCCAGAGAGTGTTGTGGGCTTTGTGTAAACAAAGCTCACGCGGGCTCTTGACTTGGGTTCGCCCGTCCGCCTTCGGCGAAGCCGAGCCCGGTCCCAGTCCCAGACCCGGACCTTGGACCTTGGACATGGGTCCTGGGCTCGGGCCTAGGACTTGGGACTTGGGACTTAGGACTTGGGTCTTGGGTCTTGAGTCTTGGGTCTTAGGCAATTGGTCCGAATTGGTTGGTCCGATTGTGGTGGTCCGTGTGTGGGGTCCTGGTTCGACCCAGGTTTTCTTTTTTGAACCTACACGCACCTGAAAAGCTGAGAAGCTTTTGAACTCACTCCTGACTGTTATAAAAATGGCTAGCTGACCGTTCAAACATTTCGAAAACGTACGAATTCAAACATGCAATGCATCTGCATGCTAAACCTGTCCAGGTTCATGCTGCCAGATGACTGCTTATTTGAATGACTTAATGACGCCTTTAAAGACGTCATTAACAGGGATGTAACCTTCCGCTGGCAACCCTATATAAGGATGAAGACTCCTTCACTTTCCATACACGAGAATATACCTGAAACACCTGGAAAAACGAAGAACACTCAAACACACTGCATATTGTTTTCTGTTTTATTTTTCTTTACTTAGCTCAGACCATATTCACCCAGTTCGCCGGAGCTCTGATATTTACGGTGCTGTACTATCAGAGATGAAGTCATTTCATCTTTGGAGACGAATAGCAAAAACCGAAGGGCACTACCGGGGCTATTTCGTCTTGCGGACAGAGTGCTTACTCGACTCGACTTGACACTTGTTTTAAATCTTTCTATTTTTGTATTTTCCAATTTTGTGATATTCTTTACATACCTTGTTTGTGCTCATATTTTTTAGTTTCTAATAATCGCAAGACGAAATATTGTAATTTGTAATATACTGTTTTAATATCCCTAACTTGAAAAATGTCGACCTCCAGCACTCCGATCAGTTCGACCGTTCCTGCCGTTACCTCTACCATTTCGACGACGACCACTGCCCATGCATTCACGAACACCACGACGATTGGCGACTCTACGCCAAACACGACCATGAGTCATGCTGACTTCCTCTTCAGCCAATGGGCCATTAACACCCTCTTGGAGACTTTGTCGAGATGCATCTCGGCAAACAACCCGAACTCGGGATCGTTCCCTTATGGGATGGGGACTTCGGTCCAAAATACGTCAGCTTCGGCTGGAATCCATCATTTTGGGATGTCAGGAACTTCGGTTCCGAACATGTTCGCAATGGCTCGGTCGACGTACTCACATGTTTCAGCTACACACTCAATGGGTATGATGGGGACTTTTGTACCAACTATGACCGCTCCGGTACACTCCTCACGGATCATGCCCGCCGCAGAGAAGCCTCCAAAATTCAATGGGGAAGGCTTCAAGAGGTGGAAACAAAAAATTTTGTTCTACCTTACGATGCTTGGCTTTGCTAACTTCGTGAAGGAAGACGAACTACCTACTCCGGATGAGTCTGAGACCAACTTCAACGTTCGTGTTGCCTATGATAACTGGCACAACGGCGACTATCTGTGCAAAGGCTTTTTCCTAAGTAGCCTAGAAGATAGTTTGAGTAACTTGTACTCAGACGCAAAGACCTCCAAGAATATCTGGGAGGCACTTGAGAAGAAATACAGTTCCTACGAGGCTGGAACTAGGAAATTTGTAGTCACGAATTTCATGGACTACAAGATGATTGATTCTTGCCCGGTTATGGAACAAGTTCAAAAGTTCCAAATGCTGGTGAATGACGTCCACGCCGAGGGGATGATACTTCTTGATACTTTCACGGCTTCTGCCATGATTGATAAGCTTCCTCCAAGCTGGAAAGACTTCAAGATGTATCTCAAGCACAAGCGAAAGGTGATGTCTCTTGAAGATGTTATCCGAAAGGTACGAATTGAGTCCGAAGTTCGAGTTCAGTACCAGAATTCAAAAAATTTGGTTGAACCTCGGGTGAACCTACTTGAACGAGGAGACAACTTGAAGAACAGGCCGCGTCCTGGCAACTCTAAGCCTAAAGCTCCCTCTTCTAAGAAGTTCGAAGGCAAATGCTACAATTGCGGTTACTCTGGACACATGTCTAAGAACTGTCGCAAGCCAAAGCATAAGAAGGCCAAGCCGAGTGCCCAACTAGCCGAGAGGGATCTGACTAGTGATGATCTCATTGTGTTCATCACTGAGGAAGCTAACATGGTCGATAACCGTGGTCAATGGTTCATCGATACTACTGCAACTGCCCATGTGTGTGCAGACCGGAGCTTGTTCTCCAAATATCATCCCTGTGAGGGAAGGAAGCTAAAAATGGGAAACCAAGCGTCTTCACAAGTTGCAGGTGTTGGCTCAGTTGTCCTAAAAATGACCTCTGGCAAGGAGATCACTCTGAATGAGGTGCTGCACGTTCCGGACATTCGGAAGAACTTAGTCTCTGGTTCAATAGAAAAGGAAAAAAAATACATGCAAAGCCTGTGTAACTAAGGTGATTGTTAATGAAAATTTAAACCAAATAGAAAAGGAAAAAAAATACATGCAAAGCCTGTGTAACTAAGGTGATTGTTAATGAAAATTAAACCAATTATTTGCATAGAGAATTCAAAATACAAATATCACTCCACTATCAATTGAATAGGTCAAATAATTTTCAGTATGTCTTAATTCCTAATTCCTAATTACTTGCTCTTGAACCAAGTTCACATGAAAATAATTACTTGATATTCCCTAATTCACACCTAACACCACAATCCCCAAATAATACACACACACACACACACACACACATAATAATAATAATAATAATAATAATAATAATAATAATAATAATAATAATAGTTCACATATATCGCAATTCACAACAATATACAACTGTAACCACCATTCCTAACGAAACTTCTCATTAATAAGAAGCATGAAGTGGCTGGTAGGCAAGCGGGAAATTTTGATTATCTTAAAAGTGAAGCCCGGCATTGACAAGGGCACAGCCAGCTACCTATGGCCTCTTTCAATTTGAATTGGAAYTGGCCCCTTACTATAAACCAACCTCACAGATCCCACTCAATCTTTTACACCGATGTATCGTACTCTCTCGACCCTCCCTTAGTCGTGGTTTTAGACTTGTATTTGAGTCTAATAAGTTTGTTTCGTCAAAGTTTGGAACACCTCTGAGAAAGTGTTACCTTACAGATGGACTGTTCAAACCCAGTGTAATGGCTATACGCTCAAAACCTATCATTAATAAAATTGCTTCTGATTCCTCTTACTTGACTGAGTGCTCTAGTTTATGGCATTGTAGATTAGGCCACATTAATCTAAATGCAATAAAACATTTGTCAAATCTCAATTTACTTAAGGTAAATGAATTTGTTAATAAAAGTAAGTGTGAAATTTTTGTAGAAGCAAAAATGGCAAAGTTACCATTTAAATCGGTGGAAAGGAGCACGACACCTCTTGAATTAATTCACACGGACGTATGTGATTTTAAGTTTGTGCAAACAAGAGGTGGTAAAAAGTATTTCATTACTTTTATTGACGACTGCACAAGGTATCGTTACCTATACCTTTTAAGAGGTAAAGATGAAACTATTGAAGCTTTCAAGAACTTCAAAAATGAAGCCGAAAATCAACTTAACTGCAAAATCAAATCTATCCGGAGTGATAGAGGAGGGGAATACGTAGCTCCGTCTGAGGAGTTGTGCAACGAAAGTGTCATAATTCATCAAACTACAGCTACGTATGCACCTCAATCAAACAGAGTTGCAGAACGCAAGAATCGTACTTTGAAAGAGATGATGAATGCATTGTTGATTAGTTCTGGGTTACCTCAGAACTTGTGGGGAGAAGCTATTTTAACAGCTTACTATATCCTCAATAAGATTCCACTTAAAGGAAGGGATGAAACTCCCTATGAGTTTTGGAAAGGAAGGAAACCTTCTTACAAATACCTCAAAGTGTGGGGGTGTTTAGCGAAGGTAGAAGTTCCTCTACAAAAGCAGGTGACAATCGGACCCAAAATGGTTGATTGTATTTTTATTGGTTATGTATTGAATAGTAGCACCTATCGATTTATAATTCATAGGTCAGATGTTCTGGACATGAATGTTGGAACTACCATTGAGTCAAGGAATGCGATCCTTGAAGAAATCTATCCTTGTAAGGATAAAGCTGCGTCTAGTTCAAACTCTGGTAATGCTGAAAGAACTACAAGTCACGAACTTGTGGGGGTTGAACCTAAGTCTCGTAAATGACCTGGTTCAGAACTTGAAGCTCTAACTCCTAGACGGAGCACTCGAGCTAAAGTTGCTAAGGATTTCGGTCCTGACGATGTGGTTTTTCTCTTGGATGAAGAACCAAATTCACTGAAAGAAGCTTTCTCACGGATTGATAGTTCATTTTGGAAGGAAGCTATACAAAGCGAGATCGATTCGATCATGCAGAACCATACGTGGATTCTGACTGATTTACCTGAAGGATGTAAACCTTCAGGTAGTAAATGGATTCTGAAATGAAAGTTCAGAGCTGATGGATCAATCGATAAGTATAAAGCTGTTTTGGTTGTGAAATGATTTCTCCAGAAGGAGGGTTATGATTTCTTTGACACATACTCTCTTGTCATGAAAATTACCTCTATCCGGGTGTTTCTAGCGATTGCTGCTTTGCACAATCTCGAGATTCACCAAATGGATGTGAAAATAACTTTTCTAAATGGCGATTTAGAAGAGAAAACTTATATGAAACAACCTGAAGGTTTTGTAAAACCTGGACAAGAAAGAAAGGTGTGCAAATTTGTTAAGTCTTTGTATAGCTTGAAACAAGCACCTTTACAATGTCACTTAAAATTTGACGAAGTGATGATGTCAAATGGGTTCAAGATAAATGAGTGCGACAAATGTGTATACATTAAGAATACTAACGACGGATTTGTTATAGTATTTCTTTATGTAGATGATATGTTAATCATGGGTAGCAACCTACAAGTGATTAACGAGATGAAACTCATGCTAAAAAGAAATTTTTACATGAAGGATTTGGGAGTTGCTGACACTATTCTTGGCATAAGAATCATAAGAACTCCAGATGGAATTATCTTATCACAATCTCATTACATTGAGAAAGTGATCAAAAATTCAATGCACACGATAGTCTTCCAGCAAAGACACCTATGGAACTCGATGTTCACTTAAGTAAGAACAGAGGTGACCCTGTTGCTCAGAAGGACTATGCTAGGATTATTGGATGTTTGATGTACATATATAATTGTACAAGACCTAATCTAGCTTGCTCGATAAACAAACTGAGTCGATATACAAGCAATCCGAGTAGAGCTGGAAAGCGCCTGTGAGAGTTTTGAGATACTTAAAGTATACTCTGAACTTTGGGCTACACTATGGTAGACACCCCAGGGTACTTGAAGGATACTGTGATGCAAAATGGATATCCGACACAAAGGACTCACTGTCAACAAGTGGATATGTGTTTGTAATTGGGGGAGGAGCTGTTTCTTGGAGATCCACTAAACAGACATGTATAGCCCGATCCACCATGGAATCTGAGTTTATCGCTTTGGAAAAAGCAGGTGAAGAAGCAGAATGGCTTCGTAACTTTTTAGAAGATATTCCATGTTGGGAGAAACCCGTGCCGCCGGTCATGCTTCACTGCGATAGTCAAGCTGCTATTGGAAGGGCAAGAAGTGGTTTGTATAACGGTAAGTCTCGACATATCCGTCGGAGATATAACACCGTGAGACATCTGTTATCGAGTGGGATTATCTCTGTTGACTACGTAAGGTCATAAATAATCTAGCGGATCCATTCACTAAGAACATAGCTCGAGATCAGATGTACAAGTTGCTTGAAGGAATGGGAGTAAGATATTATCTCTGTTGACTACGTAAGGTCGATATATAATCTAGCGGATCCATTCACTGAGAACATAGCTCGAGATCAGATGTACAAGTTGCTTGAAGGAATAGGAGTAAAATCCACATCTTAAAGATGATTGTTGTGGAAACCCAACCATGATGAGTGGAGATCCCACAAACTTGGTTCAATGGGAAAACTAAACTATAAAAGTCTGGGTAAGTAAATCTCTACGACCCTATTCCTTAAAGGAAAAAGTAGAGTTTATAATCTGTCACGTGGTGATGGCCGCTTCTACTGTATGCTTATGAATCCAAAGAAGTTGTCCATGGCCAGAAACGGACACAAACGTAAGAACGAAAGAAAATTTGAGACCTTAGTGGGTTGGTACTATTGTCTAGTATACACAAAGGGGAATAGTCCAAGAATTATGTTAACTAATCCGCCGGTATGCTCGGTAGTATTAACTAAGGAGGGTTCAAGGCCACAAGCCACCTATCCCTATTCTCTATTGTCTCTTAAGGACTAAGCTATGTATTTGCATTCATGTTTTTCGATTTGGAGTTTCTCACTCATGTGGGTGATTGTTGTAAATTAGATTTATTCTAATTAAACGGTACAGTGAAAATTCATGTTAACAAATTGTATAGGCTCGTTCTACGTGTCGTGTAGATAATTATAGCCTTTTGAATTTCTCAAATCCATTTATTGGTGAGTGACAAATGATGCTTGGAAATTGAACGGTTGCTTAATGGCAATTTCGTTTATCCCACATTGAATGTTAGTCAATGTGAAAGAGAGTTTAAAATTGATTACATTTCTTTAGTGTACATCAAGTGGGCCAGAGAGTGTTGTGGTCTTTGTGTAAACAAAGCTCACGCGGGCTCTTGGACTTGGGTTCGCCCGTCTGCCTTCGGCGGAGCCGAGCGGATCCGAGCCCGAGCCCGGTCACGGACCCGGACCTTGGACCTTGGACCTGGGTCCTGGGCTCTAGGCCTGGAACTTGGGACTTGGGTCTTGGGTCTTGGGCAATTGGTCCGAACTGGCTGGTCTGATTGTGGTGGTTCGTGTGTGGGGTCCTAGTTCGACCCAGGCTTTCTTTTTTGAACCTACACGCACCTGAGAAGTTGAGAAGCTTTTGAACTCACTCCTGACCGTTACGAAAATGGCTACCTGGCCGTTCAGATGTTTCCAAAACGTACGAATTCAAGCATGTAATGCATCTGCACGCTAAACTTGTCCAGGTTCATGTTGCCAGATGACTGCCTATTTGAATGACTTAATGATGCCTTTAAAAACGTCAGTAAGAGGGCTGTAATCTCCCGCTGGAAACCCTATATAAGGGTGAAGACTCCTTCACTTTCCATACACGAGAATATACCTGAAACACCTAGAAAAACGAAGAACACTCAAACACACTGCATATTGTTTTCTATTTTATTTTTCTTTACTTAGCTTAGACCATATTTATCCAGTTCGCCGGAGCTCTGATATTTACGGTGCTTTAATATCAGAGACGAAGTCGTTTCATCTTTGGAGATGAATAGCCAAAACTGAAGGGCACTATCGGGGCTATTTTGTCTTGCGGATAGAGTGCTTACTCGACTCGACTTGACACTAGTTTTAAAATCTTTCTGTTTTTGTATTTTCCAATTTTGTGATATTCTTTACATACCCTGTTTGTCCTCATATTTTGTAGTTTCTAACAATTCCCTCACTAAAAATTGGAATCTGCGGTGCCATTAGTATAATTCTGAAAGAAAATACTACAATATAGGCTTAATGCTCAATAAAACACCTAAATTCTACTAACTTTATTAAGATTCCAAAAATTTCATTAAGAAAAATACAATTCTCACGAATCACCACGATCATATCACATAAAAATTAACACAGTTATCCAAATAAGTATTATTTATAAAGCTGGAAGCCAATTGCAGTCAATTGGTTCTAGGAAAACACCAAACTATCATGCTCAACAAGTGTTCGATAAAAGTCCTCAATGAAAATCCAAAGCATCAACAAGTAATTTGAGTCAACAATCCTTCCACCATCAAAAAATTAATAATAACAAAAATTTTAGCACAAAAAAAAAAAAAAAAACAATTCATACCAGATTCAAGAAGAAAAAGAAAAAATACCATGCAATCGGTAAAGTCTAGCCCCAAAATCAGAATCTGAAAGATGAAAGTATGGAAATCGAAGGGATAATGTTGTTTAGGGTGCTAGAAAACAAGTTTTATGGTGGGATTTATGCAAAAATTCAAGGGAACAAACAAGTGGAAGGAGATATCTTGAAGAGTTTGAAATATTCTCCTCTCGTTACTACTGTTCTTATAAACTGACTAAGACACCCGACATGTATCCTAGCACCTGGTCAACTGCCCGCTTAGTTGTCCACTGCTATTGTTCTAAACAAAATACACCTGAACTAAAGGTTGAGTCTCTACTTGGGTGTGACTCTACCCATTTACAACAGATCTAAAAAACCGAACAGGTGTCAGCTCAAGGCTATTGAACTGGATGAAAATTAATATTTTTACAAGTAAAACTAATTTATTAATTTAAATAAAAGAAATTCATAACTGCTGGATTTTCTCCTAACTAGTACTAAGTCTCACGTCTTTATCCAATGCTGGTAAATGAATTTTAAATATCCATTAACTTGATAAATGCAGTATGCTTTGGGGTTTCTGGCTGGAAAAAATGTTTTAAGTTGATGCTTACAAACCATGAATGTTGACCCTTTTCGACCAAGTAACTCCATAATTCCCAGTAGTAACACCATTTTAATCACAAAATAGCCTGACCACCAAGATTCTAATTCCTAGGGAAAAACTTCAAACGTGAGTTGAATAAAAGAACTTCAGGTCCCAAAAGAAATTCTCTTTGGTTGATCATCTTATTGTGCCACCTCTTCCCTCATTACTTTTAAAATCTTGAATATTCCTAACACTCATCCTAAAACTCTTCTAACTCTAGGATCTTAAGCATTATCTCTGGACCCCGAGCTGTAAAATCAAGGTTAATCTTTTGCACCGCCCATAATTCTTTATGTTGTATACTTTGACCAAAAGATGGCATGACTTCCAAAAAAAAAAAATAATAAATGGAGGTTTCCAAGGGTTTCTGACATATAATATTCCCACAACTTATCAACAAGCTTAATGTTCTAATCCTTCAATATTGTGTTCATAGTCTTATCCAAGATTTGTTTAATCTCACGATTCGCCAAATCCACTTGGCCATTAGATTGAGGATGACATGAAAACTCCACATTATTCTTGAATCTATATCGATACAGGAGTTGTCGAATTAACCCATTCACGAAATGATAATCTCCATCGCTTATTGAGACTCTTAGGACCCTATATCGAGTGAAATGATGCGTTTGAAGAAACTTTGATACCACCTTCGCATCATTGGTCCTTAAAGGACTCGCCTTAACCCAACAAGAAACATGATCTACCAAAAAGAGAATAAACATACGTCCATAAGATGACAACGAGATCAGTCCTTTCAAATCGATGTTCCATGCATCAAATAACTAAACTCGAATCACGTTAGACATCGTCACCTACTATAAATATTTCCCAATATTTGACAATGATCACAACCATGCACAAATAAATAATAATCTTTATGTAATGGGGGAATGTAAAAATCACTTAGTAATACATTAGACGTTGTGTGATTGACTCTAAAATATCCTCCCGTTGGAGAGGAGTGTCATTGTCAAAGAATATTATCCCATTCTTTCTCAGTGCCGCATTGAAGAACTATCTGGTTAACACATCTTTTAAACAATAATGGATCCTCACACATATATGACTTCACATATCAGATAAATTTCTTCCTTTTGGTAGTATGACAAGTCTGATGGCATTACTTGGCGTCCAAGAAATTTATGATATATACAAACCAAGGATTTTTCTCCAACACCATAAGAAGTTACAACTTGTTTACATTTATAATGAATTTTGGTTCTTCATTTTTTCTATACTCGAGCCTCAACATATGATCAGTTACAACTTGTTTTCATTTATCATGAATTTCCATATCAAACTGTTGTAAAAGAAGGGTCCATCGTATCAATCAGGATTCGGATTCATTCTTTTTAAATAAATACTTGATGGATGTCTGTGACTGTAGATTATCAATGCCGTACCAATCAAATAGGAACAATATTTATCGAATGTGCACACAATCACCAACATTTATTTCTATGTTATTGTATAATTATGTTGTGCCCCATTAAGTGATATGCTTGTATAATAGATAGATCGTAAGATATTATTATTTTATAGTCCAAGTACGGCCCAATAACAAAATCACTCGCATCAAAAATCTTGAACGACTAAGTCCAATCAGGCACCACAACAATGGTGCGCTCACCAATTCTTTCTTTAAAGTCTTGAACGCCTTCAAAAATTTATCATCAAACTGAAATGGAGTATATTTTTTTAATAAATCACTTAATGGTTTAGCAAATTCTAACACAATGAAAGTTCCCATTACATTGTATGCCCAAGAAAACTTTGTATAACCTTCTTGTTATTTTGTGGTGGTAGTTGTTCGATTGTTATAATCCTTGCACAATCCACTTTTGAACCTTCCCTGAGAATCTATGGCCTAAAATAATGTCATGTAGTACCATAAAGTGGCACTTTTCCGAACGCAACACTAGATTAGTCTCTTCACATTGCTGCAAAACTAAGATTAGATTGCGCAAGCAATTCTCAAGAGAATTACCAAAAAGCAAAAAGTCATCAATTAATATTTCTATAAAAGTTTCAAGAAGACCATAAAAAGTTAACATTATACATCTTTGATAAGTAGCGGGTGCATTCCAAAGACCAAAGGGCATACTACGAAATGTTAATGTACCATAAGGACAAGTTTTGTTGATCTTTGGGGTCTACCATGATTTGATTATATCTCGAATATCCATCTAAGAAATAGTAATAATCCATACCCACTAACTTATCCAACATTTGATTAATAAAGGGGAGGGGTAAATAGTCTTTATGAGTAGTGGCGTTTAACATTCTATAATCAATACAAATACACCAACATGTGACTATCCTAGTTACTATCATTTCATCTTTATCATATTTTATAACCAACATTACCCATTTCTTAGGTACGACTTGTATCAGACTTACCCAAGAACTATCCAAAATTGAATTAATTATACCTACTTCTATCCACTTAAAATTTTTTTCAGAATAACCTCTTTCATAATAGGATTCAAACGATGTTGATGTTTTATGTGTGGTTTAAAAACCTCCTCTATGCGTATACATACAAATATAAGGACTTATACCCTTAAGATAAAAAATTGACCACCCAATAACGGACTTACATATACAAAACTCTAAGTAACCTCTCTATTTGAATAGATGTTAGAGGAGAAGATACGATTATCAGGTGGGTGTTATCATCATCTAGAATGCATACATGGTATGGTTTGGTAGTTTTTAATTTCAAAATTCTCCAACGAAGTTCCACAGACACCCAACCTTCACCCAACCAACAACTCGGGTTTAGTCTCGGGTGTCATGTTCTGCTACTTTGTCCTCGCAGACCCGACCTAACTGCTCATTTCTATGATCGGGTGTTGCGTTCTGCCTGTATTTGTTCAGTTGCATCCATGCTACCTGCTTGTGTCTCTACTCTTGGATTGTACTACATGTAATGCTTCAGATTTAAATAGTCGTGTTTCTACCTGAATAGAATCTAACACAACAATATAATTCAGTAGATCAATATGGTTACAATTAACATCAAATGGTAAACATGAATTATCTATCCCAAAATCCAATGGAACATTTACCAATGAGTGCTCAATGTGCTCTTCACACATTTATCCACCACATCCCAAAACTTCAGCTCTCGTCTGAAGAATGATATTTTATCATTTTATCAACTTAAAGCTTTCTTCATCCGCGACTCTATGAGTTAACTTTTCATTCCCCATGTCTATAGTCACACCACTCATGTCTAAGAACGTTCTTCCATGGATCAATGACACGCCATTATTCCCTTGTATGTCAATTACCACCAAATCTACTAGAAAGATGAACATATCAATTTTTACCAAAACATCTTCTATGACTCCCTTTGGATAAACCAATGATCAATCAACTAGCTGTGGATTTGCTGAAGTTGATTTCATATGTCCAATCCTAATTTCTAACAAATGTATAACGCCATAAATTTATACTTGCACCCAAATCACACAAGGCCTTTAAGAATTGGGAATTCCCTATGGTGCAAGAAACTATGAACCTTCCGGGGTTCTTGGGCTTTTGAGGGAGCTTTCATAGAAGAGTCGCACTATAATCCTTAGTAAAGTTCACCATATGTTTCAAATCTATCTTCATTTTTTTTAAACCATGTCTTTTAAGAACTTTGAATAATTCGACAATTGCTCCAATGCTTCTGCCAAAAGAATATTAATGAAATTCTTCTTAAACATCTCAATAAATTTAGCATCTAGATTTTTTTTTCTAAAATGTCTTGGATATGAGATGAGAATATTTATAAATAGAATATCAAATTTAAAAATCTATATTGGCTTCCCAGCCACTTTCTTGGCTTTAGGATTTTTTCCGCCTCAATTTTTTAAATTATCCCACCATACTTGTTCTCAATGATCGTTGGTTTGTTCTTGTTTTTGTTCTTTTCATTGGGTATTTTTGGACCTTCATAATTGGTTCTGCTTCTAAAGGTAATGGATTGGAACTTTGGAATTGTCTTAATTTGGTTCATCACTTGCCCCTTAATAAGTTGTGAACTTAATGCTCGATCGGTTACACTTTTCATCAATTTCTCTATAACCTTTCCATCCCTTTGATATGATTACTCAATTATGAAAACTTATCATCCAGTTTTTCTTTTAATTTCTCAAAATGAATCTCCATGCCTTGCATGAATGTATTTTACACAGTCTTTAGAGATTAATATCCTTTGACTACCTCTTATTTCTACTCTCTCACACTCCATTATGGATTGGAACTTGGTTGACTCATACGATCAATAAGAGTGACAGTTCTTTTGGCCACCATCTTAATAACGTGTGATTTCCCCTCGGTAGAACCAACATGGGTTGCTCAATGGGTTGAAAGAAATGATTCTTCAATGGCTTCATAAACATGTGATCGTGTTTGACTGAGCAACCCATTATACAAGAAAAAGAGTTGCTCAATTTTTGTAAACATGGGTCGACTGAGCTCTTGAAATCTATCCCAAACATCATAAAGTTGCACCGAAGCTCACTATTTAAAATTTTTCATTACAATGGTTACTTGTAATGATTTTGAAGGAGAGTAAAACTTCAAAATAAATTTATCCTCAACTTCCATAGAGGTGGTGATGACCCCATTGTCGATCATTCTCAACCACTACCTTACTTTATCTTTTAGGTAAAAGGGAAACAGGCATACACACAAAACATCATGACACACACCACTTATTATTCATAAAGAGCAATTATCCAAAAACCTCTAAAGATGTTCTTGCGAGTCACCATCATGCCCAAATAGCTTTTGTTGAACCATTTCAATCCAATCAAGCTTAATTTCATAGTCGATTGCTTTTATCAAGATATGTGCCATCTCTTTGTATATTTCATTTCCTTGGAAAGAAAATATAATAGGTGATCAGACCATAATGTATTAAGTACACATATAGAAGAAAATACCCAAATTAAGTAACAAAATAAAATAAAATATGCATAAACTAAAATATGCACTATTTATATTAATTTTATTTAAAATAATTAGTCCCAAAAACTTGTTTTCCTATTTTTAACACCACAAGTGTACATGTTATCAAATATAGTAGCAGCGAGCAATGTCATATTCCACAGAGACTAAGTATTTTTACTATGTATCGTAATTGTAATAGTGATGATTTTATTTAGACAATAATAAAGGATCAAAAGTTTTCAATAAAATAATTAAAACTTAAAATAATATTACTTTGAGAAAATCAATGAATAAATGGAATTCCGAGGTAATGATATTGGTTGATAACTTCTTGTTTCACAAATAATCGAATCTTATAATTACTACTTTGTAAAGCAATCCCTTAAATAATCTAATATCTATATGGAGAATCATAGAAATGTAGATTAAAGAACATGAATGGTCCTTTCGATAGACCAATACATGAAATTCAACTCCCCAAATGACATAAGATTCAAAGCTTTCACAAAACCCCGCAACCTTTTGTTATATGCTTAGACTCGTGTAAAATATCCACAAGCCTGAAAATGGTTTATCCACTTTTCCAAACATATATAAATATTCTTTTAATTGATGACTTATGCTTCAAGATCTTTATCGTATACAAATATCTTGTTGTTTTTGTGTGTTTTTAATAGTAGTAAATAGTTCAAATGTCATCATCTGTTCTACATCTAAGATCGAAGGTATTTAGCTAAACATGTTGAATTCAAAATACGATAAATGGTTCATAACTCATGTCTACAAATAACAATGAAAAGAGAGATAGAAATTCCACAAATCTGTTAATTAGTCTTGGGTTCTCATAGTTATTACACCATTGATGGAAGGATGGTGGTGATCCTCTCCTTCGAATAACCTTTCAAATTCTCCTTGTTTTGTGAACTTTGCTTCATTCCGTTGTATTTGGTCTATGGATGTGTGTGTGGCTATTTATAAGATTCCAAGCCCAAATTAAACCCACTCTCTTATGCTATAAAACAAAATCCACCACTACAAACCTGACTAACACCCGACCTATACCTTGGGTGCCGGCTTAGATCTTTATTTATGTTGCACACTATCTTTTACATTCAGCCAACACTCTAGAAAAACTTGGGTCAGGGCTCGGGTCTTCAGTTCTGTCTAGTTCCTGCTCACCACACCCGATCTTGGATTGGGTGTCATCACAGGTGCACCGGTTCAGTGGTCAATGGTCTTCTTTTCATGCCCATTTTGACTCATTTTCTTCCTTTTAACATTCTTCATGCATCCTTTGGTCGCCTAATTTGGGGTTGTCAATGCTTTCGCTCAAAAAAGCTAAAAACCTAACATTTTACAATGAAAAATAACATAAATGATTAAAGCATAATATTTTCCAAGAAATCTATATAATAAGAAAAATTACATGAAAAGTACACGTTAAGATGGTAAAATGTTATGAAATATACCCTTAAAAATATATAATTTTTCATGTGATCATTGCCTGTAAAAACTCAACTACTTTCTTGTAAAGGATGGAACTGGCAGCTAAGCAATACTTCAAGATTTCTTTTGAGAGGGCCAATGAGAATCTTAAGGTGATGGTATCCCCTGTCTAGGCTGAATTCAAGAAACTGAATTCAAACTTACCTCCCCATGATGGTTGCCAAGGTGACCATGTCCAGCTAGAAAGTGCTTTATGGTGGGAATTCACTATTGCGACTTCAGTCCTCACTAACCTATCCTCTAAGTTGGATGCCCCTATAACTGCTGTCTCATCTAATTTTGGTTAAACCACCTCGGTTAATCCATGGATTCCATTGAACAACCAATGCCCCTAGTTGTCTCATGTTTTACTGCTCGTTGTAATGCCCCAACTTTGTTAAAACAAAATTGGTTTATATATTAAAGAACTGAAGAAATCTTGGTGTCACATAAATGTCATTTATAAAATGAAAGTAAAATCTTAGAATTTCATAAGAAATTGAATTTGTCACTATAAGAAATCAGATGTTTGGTGACGATATTTTTTCCACGCATAAAATTCGTCATAATATGTTAATCAATAGTGACGTTTTTTTTAATTTCGTCATAGAATAACACCCTTCTATGATAACACTTTGTTGTCACAGTTGTTTAACGATTTTGTCATGAACACTTATATTTGATGACGTTTAAATGTAATTTGTCACAATATTAGGAAGAGAAAAAAAAACAAGAAAACAATGGTTCGAGAAACCCTTTTTATGACAAACATATAATAAAATGTGACGAGATTTGGGTGTCACAATAAGTTTCTGGTTGTGACATAATCATTTTTGTCACTAATGTCTGCCTTGAAGAATGGTGACGATATTTGGTGTCACAAAAAGTTTCTTTTCATGACAACGCCATAATTTGTCAAAAGTTCTAGAAAAATGGCGACAATATTATTTTGACACGAAAGAGTTCTTTGGTGAAGTCAAATATGAATTTGTCATAGTAATTTTATTCTTGTTACAAATTCACACCAGATTTAGGAGACTCTTCCGATAACAAAGTGATAATAATTAGAGATAGTTTTTGGTATCACTGCATATTTGTATTATTAAAAGCATCATATTTCTCATTAATTTTTTTAAATGTAATGTTAATTAATTTTAATTACTTTATATTATTAAGTTTCTTATTTTAAAATTGATTAAATAAGTTTATAAATTCAAATAATAGTTTTTTTTTAATTTCAAGTTTTGAAATTTATTTATTATTGTGTTATAACATTTTATATTTGTCTACAAAAGTTCTCAATTAATCTCTTTACCCGAAATCTCTTTTTGTGAACATCACATTTTGTGAATACCTTTTTTTTGTGTGTGAAATATTTATTTAGAAGTTAATCACAATTTATTATACTCTTGTATAATTTAAATATATTTTGATATTTATTTTATAATACTTCAATTATATTTTTCATTTTTAAAATACAACAGTAAGTATTCATGATTAAATGCTTATTTATATTGCTTTATAATTTTTAACGGCTCATATTATTATTCTAGAATATTCTTAAGTTTTTTAGTTTACAAATTTATCTTATAAATATGTAATTTTAAAAAAAAAATTAGTATATATATAATATATATATATATATATATATATTCTGGTTTTAAGTTTTGATATTTATTTAGTATTATTTTATAACATTTTATTTTGTTTATAATTTTTCTTTGATTTTTTATTTATTAATAGGTATTTAGAATTTATTTTATATTTATGAGAAGTATTAACATTTATTAAGTTTAAAAAATGAATTCTTGTTAAGTTATGTAGGGTTAAAATAAAGTTTAAACTTATTTTTGAATGTATATTTCTTTGTTTATAAATTATAATATCAGGACCACGTGGTGGAGTGGTTGGGGCTAGGTACAATTAAAACATTGCGGGTTCAAGCCCCATATCACTTAAAGATTATATTTTGACTCCTTAGAAAAAGTGTAAAAGTTGAGACGGTGGCTCTTCAAGCCCTATATCACTTGAAGTTTAAAATCGTAAAACAAAACCACGGTGGGACTTGAACCCACAATGTATAGCACCAATTGCTAACAAGGTATGATTCTAACAATTTAACCAACTAGTATTTGATGTTAATTTTTAGAAATAATATATAATTAACGCTTGTCTGATCACAATCATTCTTAATCTTATATAAATCAAAACTACCACATAATCTTTTCATAAATAAATAAAAACTCTAAGAAACTATTTAATAAATTATAGTATGCAATAAATAAATAAATAAATAAATAAATAAATAAAAAGCAAAATATAAATTTATAATATAGTACTAAATAAGATTCAAAACTTAAAATCATAAAGAATTTATAACACACTATTTTTAAATTTATATAATTATTTAATAAAAATGGAAACAAAAAAAATAAAAAAAATATAAAATAACAATATAATTCATTTAAAAATTATAATTTAGGTTAAATAAATATTTAATCATGAATAAACAATATATTTAAAAATAAAAAACATGACTTAGATTTTATTAAATATTATAAACTGAATCTCAAATAATTTTAAATTAAATAAAAAAAATTATGATTATATTTAAAATAATTATAAGTTATATATTTTTCTTATGTAATTTCATAATTTTCTTTGATTATTATATTCATTTCTTTAGAAATTATTTTAATTATGATAAGTTTGATAAAAAATATTTAATAAATCCAGAAAAAACTATTTAAAAAATCAGAAAAATCAAAAAATATTGTAAAATGATATAAAATAAATTAGAAAAATTAAATTATATTGCTAGTTTAACAAATGATTTTTTTTTTGAAATGACTGCTCAATAAATTATAAAATGAAGAAAATACAAAACATCAAAATATAAAATATTATAATATATTACTAAAAAAATCTTGTCGCTTGAAACCAAAAAGTATATAATAAGTTATAATTTAGATTCATATAATTATTTTATAAATTTGAAAATAAAAGAATTAAAAATATTATATACTATTAATATAAGTCGTTAAAAATCATAAAGTAATTTAAATAAATTTAAAAAAAAAATTTAATCATTACTTAATATATTTATAAAAATTAAAACATAACATAAAATTAATAAAGTATAATATAATAAATCTCAAAATACTTGTAAAACAGAAAGAATTTAAAAAAGTTTGATTAACTACTAAATTATTATTTCAAACACCAAAAAAGAAAAAAAAATGAATTTTATAAAATAAAGAAAACTAATAAAAAAAATGTATCAAAAAGTTAAATGTTGGGTCACAAAATTATTTGAGGGTTTTCTTAACAAAATATAAAATGTTATAAATTGCACTAATTTGATCTCAAAGCTTGAAATAACGCAATGATTTATAAACTATTATTTAAATTTATATATTATTTAATAAATATGAAAATTAAATATAATTAATTTATATAAAATAATAATATAAGTGGTAAAAAAAATTATGAAGTTAGTTAAATTAATATATAAATTACATATTTTACATGATTAATTACTTAATATATTTAATAATAAAAACATAATAGAAAATATTTAGGATTTTTTTCTTGGTAATAGAGTGAAAAGAAAATACTTGAAAAATAAAAAGAAAGTGAAAATAATATATATATAAGGGGAATTGAACTTCAAACCTATAAGTTAAAGGAAGACATTATAACCACTCACTAGGAGGCCCTCTTCATTTAAATCCTGCAATACATAATTTTTATACAAAACATACAGGTTGTCCGGACCAAGAAATCTTAAAAATAATTATTTAATAAGTTTCAAAAATAAAATCATAAAAATATTGTATAATAATAATATAAGTCTTTAAAAAACATAAGTCATTTCAATACATATATAAAATAAATATTTATTCATGAATAATTACTTAGTATAAATAAAAAATTAAAAAAATAATAAATATTATAAAAAATTATAAAATAAATCTTAAAATACTTTAAAATTTGAAAACAAATATAATAAATTAAATTAACGTCTAATTAATTATTTCAAAAATATTTAAAAAAACAAAAAGAAAGAAATTAATGAATGTTAAAATATTAAGTAAACAAAAAGAAAAAATGTATTAAAAAATGAGATGTCGAGTCACAAAATTAATTGAGATCTTTTGTATATAAAATATAAATTATTATAATAATAGTAATTACATATCAAAATTTGAAATAAGGCAAATTTAATAAACTATCGTTTAAATTTATATATTTATTCAATAAATATTAAAGTAAGTAATTTTAAAGCTTTATAGAATAATAACATAAGTCGTTAAAAATTATTAAGTAAGTTAAATGAATGTAGAGATAAATATTTATTCATGAACAATTAATTAATAAACTAATAATAAAAAGTAACAAAAGTTTTACAAGTATTATAAATAAAATTTAAAAATGCTTTTAAATTAGATAAAAATATAACAAAGTGTGATATTTTCAAAATAATTATAATTTTTATATTTTACTCTTATATGATTTTATAATTCCCTTCTCTATTACATTATGTCATTTTATAATATTATTTTTTTATTTTATATATTTTTAATAAATATTTAATGGTTTTAAATATTCTGTCACTAATTTAAAAAAAATCAGATTTAACTTGGCGATGAGGTATTCCGGTCTTGTCCCCACGGCACAGATTTTTTACTCTTTTTTCCAGGCGAAAAGTGCCGTGCCCAGTTATTTTTATTTAACTGCTCGCCCCGATGTCCATTTTTTGACGGGCATCCCTTCTTCCAATAAGGCTTGGCGGAAAAAAATTCGTTTTTGTTCACTGCTCTGGAGATTGGGGTTTTCCCACAAAGTCCATAACCCAACTTCCACCTCAGGTCGCCCTGACAGGGCACAGAACTCCCCGTTTTCAAAAAACCCTGACTGCCCTGAACCAAAACGTCTTTCACCTTACCATACTCCTACTTCCTTTCGTTATAAACTTTTTCAATTTCAGCGAAGAGACCAATCCCTTATCTTGCGAGATAGGTATATACTCGAGCTTATCTTGCGTGATCTCTCGTATTTTCTTGGATGATAATCCTGATTAGGCTTTATTTTTCTAACTCCAAACTTTTATGTGCAGACACAATGATGCGAAGAATGTTAACTGAGTGCCCTAAGCCAGCTCCTGCCACCTCCAGAAAAAAACCCTTGATGACTCTAGTATGGAGGAAGTTCAGCCTGAGGGGCCAGCTCGACGATTGAAGGCTTTTCGTCCCGACGTAGAGATCATCTCTCCTGCTAAGACTGAAGAGGATCTTAAGCTCCTTTCACGAAAAACGGACTCGTGCAGGCAAAAAGCCTGCTGCTCCAAGCCGGATAACCACTCCTAACCAGAGTCTGCCCATCAGCAATTCTATTCTAAACTGCTCTGGCGATGTTGCAGTTCAATACATCCTGGGCCAGTGTCAAGCTAGAGATCGCCAGAATCTGGAGAAATGGACTGATGCTGACCTGATTAGCTCACTCTGTCAGGATGAGGCGAAGTTATCTCCTTTTCCCTCTCAATTGAACTTTTTTGTTATTACCCATGGCTATCATCACCATTTTCTCATTACTGTTGGTATTAGGCTGCCGCCAAGAAGTCCATTCAGGTTGCTTGGGCTCGAGGTCACTGATGCCGGCTACCTTGGCGAAAGAGCATGCGGCCCTCAAGGAGAGAGGGGTGGAGATAAATAAGTTGAAAGAGGAGTTCGAGGCGGCTCGTACAGGAGAGAGCCAGGCCAGAGCTGAGGTAGTCAGCAAAGTAGAGGAAGCTCTGGTTCAGGGTCGTGAAGAAGGGAGGCCCGAATTTCTCAGCTCGGAGGAAGGCCTGAAGCTTATCTAGACCTCGAGGGAGACAGCCCTCCAGGCCTTTCTCCATTCCGAGGCTTTATTCATGCTCTTGGTTCCCGAGGCTAAGGTGTATTATCATCTTGGCCTTGACGTCGACGAGAGATTGTCTAAGGCGGGCTCCTCCACTCCATTTGACCGCAGCGAGCCCCTGAAGGAAGCCCCTGAGCCCACCGGCTTTACTTATGATCTCGAGGGCAACCGCCTCCACCTCCTAAGCGCTCCTGACTTTGCTGAACACATTATCACGTCTCTCCATGCTCCCGTTCAGGATCTTCCAGCTCAGCCAGACTAGGGTGTGACCTTGGCTTTTCCTGCCTCTATCTCCTCCCCTACCTTCGCAGGTCTGGGTGAGCTCCCTGGCAGCGTCTCACCGAGTGATTTGTCGGAAGAGAACTCTGGAGCAAAAGAGCGGGCAACAGGGGAGTTAGGGGTCTACGTGCCAAACGTCACAGATTAGGTCATGTTTTCCTGTGTGGCTTGTTTTTCTGGATTTATGAACCGCTTTATTTTTGTCTTTTCTTCATTTTCCTTGTAATGCTACTTTAGTATTTTCTTGTTTTAAGGAAACCCTAATGTCCTTAATGAATTTTTTGTGCACCTCTTTTATATATGTGTGTTTTCGATTGCTTCTTTTTTCACTTCATTATGTCTTCTTCAACATCACTCGAAATAGAAGCTCTCCAAAAGAAAAATCTTTCCTTCTTCAATGATTCCAACTTTTCAAAGAAAATGTTCAACTTAAGGAAAAACTTCTGCAAATGCGCAAACTTCTGGAACGGAAAAGACAGAAGTAACAATTTAACAAACGGGAATGGGCAGAGCTCCACCTGCTCAACCACCAACTCCAGAAGGAGAAGGCTGATCTCCTTGAATCAGTAAGTCGATTAACCATCGCTGCTAGCGAGGCGCATTCCGCGATCGACCGGGCACGCAGGTACCGTCAACTTCACCATGCGACTAAGCGCGAACTCTAGCGTGTTAAACGAGTTTTATCTTCTTATAAGAGGATCTCTTCCCATCCATGATGTTCATGGTGTTTTTTGCTTTTTCTGGAAATTTCCTTTAGACTGCTTTTTCTTCATGTATCTGTAATCGAAGTTGTGAAGTTATTAAAATCTCTCTATATTTCTAATTATTTTTTCATTCCCGGTATCTGTTCTTGATTTGCTGGCCTTGTGCTTTAAAAAGATCTTGGATAATCAAATTAGGTCTGCCGTGAGAATCCACCTTTAATATTTAAAATTGACAATCAGGTCAGAAAATTCATGGGCATCAGCCCTTAGACACTCCCGGCGTTTAAAATTTTAAACTGACAATCAGGTCGGGAATTTTACGGACGTCCTCCCTAAGCCCAACCTGGGTTTAAAGTTTTAAACTGACAATCAGGTCAAGAATTTTATGGACATCCGTCCTTAGCCCATCCTGGCTTTAAATTTTAAACTGACATTCAGGTCAAGAATTCTATGGACATCCGTCCTTAGCCAATCCTGGCTCTAAAATTTTAAATTGACAATCAGTTCAGGAATTTCATGGACATCCGTCCTTAGCCAATCCTGGCTTTAAAATTTTAAACTGACAATCAGGTTAGGAATTTTATGGACACCCATCCTTAGCCAATCCTGGCTTAAAAATTTTAAACTGACAATCAGGTCAGGAATTTTATGGACATCCGTCCTTAACCAATCCTGGATTTAAAATTTTAAAATGGCAATTAGGTCAGGAATTTTATGGACATCCGTCCTTAGCCAATCCTGGCTTTAAAATTTTAAACTTACAATCAGGTTAGGAATTTTATGAACATCCGTCCTTAGCCAATCCTGGCTTTAAAATTCTAAACTGACAATCAGGTCAGAAAATTCATGGGCATCCGCCCTTAGCCAATCCTGGCTTTAAAATTTTAAACTGACAATCAGGTCAGGAATTTCATGGGCATCCGCTCTTAGCCAATCCTGGCTTTAAAATTTTAAACTGACAATTAGATCAGGAATTTCATGGGCATCCACCTTTAGCCAATCCTGGATTTAATATATAAATTGACAATCAGGTCAGGAATTTAATGGGCATCAGCCCTTAGCCAGTCCTCCTGGGTTTTAGGGACTAATACTGCATTGGAAAGCCACTCAGGAAATTGTATTTCTTGAATTTCAGCAATTTTTTGACTTCTGCCTCGAAGATTACCTCCTTTTCAGGACCAAAGTTACGCTTCCTTTGTTTAAATGGCTTTTCTTCAGGGTTAATATTGAGACGGTGTTCTACGACTGCTGATCTATCCCTACTAGATCTTGAGGGGACCAGGCAAAAACATCATCGTTGTTTCTCAAAAAATGAACCAGGTCTACCATGACTTCTGGGCTTAGAGTCGTTCCCATTTTCAAAACTCTGCTATCATCCCTTGGGACCATTTCTACCATCATCAAGCCTTCCACTCGCCGGGCCATCTCTGGCACTTTGCTCTCCGTTCTGGCCTTTTTATTCTGTATCTCTTCCTCTTTACATCGAATACACTCGACGTATGCTTGTCTGGATGCATATTGGTCACCCTTAACTTCACCTGTTCCATCCTGAGCAGGGAATTTTAATTTCATATGGTATACCGATATCACTTCCTGGAATTGGCTCAAGGATGGTCGTCCCAGCATAACATTGTATGAGGATGGTGCATCCACTTCCAGGAATTGCACCGTCTTAGTTAATCTAAATGGCTCTTCTCCCAACATCACTAAAAGCTTTACTGCCCCTATCGGCTTCGGAGCTCCTCCTATAAATCCTACTAACGAAGTTATCACCTCTTCTATTTCCACATCTAGCTTTAACTTTTGATAGCAATCATAGAACAAAATATCTGTCGAGCTCCCTGTATCGACAAATACTCGTCTCACATTTCAATTGGCGATAGTAGCTTTTATGACCAGGGCGTCCATGTGAGGATCCAAGATGCCATTCTCATCCTCTGATCCGAAACATATGCTCTTGCTTGGGGTTATCTGACCCACCTCACGTGATTTCCTGACCAAGTCCTTTACAGCTCGGACATAGCTGTTTTGGGTTCACCTAGAATGCTCATCCCATTCGCCTCCTGTTATCATCAGTATTTCACCACGCATTTCTTGAGTTTGGTTTCCCCTAGATGCGTTTGTCTGGGCACCACTTCATATTTGCCTGGTCTGGGTTTGATTAGTCCAGTATGATCCAGATTTGGGGTTTATCTTTCTTGGCTCGCACAAACTCTTCGAGGTGCCTGCCTGTATTATCCATTCAATCTCATCCTTCAATTGTGTGCATTCATCCGTATCATGGCCATATTCATTATGGTACTGACAAAACCGATCAGGTTTTTCCTTTCGTGGATTTTGAGCATAAGTTTTAGTCCACTTGAGGTCAGGATGTCGTTCCATGGCCTGCAAAATTTCTCTTTGGGGCGAAGCCAGAGGCGTGTATCGTTCAAATTGGGGACGTCCTCCCACCTGGTCTGTCTTGGGCTTTTTCGTGGTCACCCTGTCCACTCTATTGGGTAGCTCCCGCCTTCTCTCCCTCTCATCCTTTAGCTTCAAAGCCTCCTCTAAATGAATACATTTCTCCTCTCTTTCCAGGATCTCTCCGAATTTTTGGGCTAGTTTTACCACCAATGACTAGAAGAACTCACCTCTCCTAAGCCATTGCGCTAGTGCATTCATCAGTATCTCCTCAGAAACCGATGGGATTTCTAACATAGCTTCTGTAAAACGCTTTATATATCCCCTTAAGCTTTCATTCTCTTTCTATCTCAAACTAAATAATTCCAACGACATCTTCTTGTACTTTCTACAGCTGGTAAACTGGTGTAAGAATGCATAGCTAAACTCAACAAAATTGCTAATGGAACGGGGAGGATGCTGAGCTGATTTCGTGAACATCGTAGGAAAAACCCGGCACATGACTGCGTCAGAAAAATTATGCAAAGTAGCCGCAATCTCGAATCGGCTCATGTGATCCCATGGATCAGTCTTTCTATTATATTCAAAGCCCATGGAGCGATATGAAGCTGGGAGATCATCCCTCATGACCTCCTCTATGAACGGAGTGCTCTGTCGCGCCTGACCTACCTTCACCCCAGCCATTTTCCGATTCACTTCCTAACTTCCTTCTGCAGATTCTTCATTTGCTCAGTGAGATCTGGGTTAGTTTTGCTTGAAGTTTCGCTTTCTGAAGCAGAAAAGCTTTCTTCATCTCCATGAGGTGGAGATCTGGTTGTTCGTCGGGTTGTACGCGGTGGTTCCGTCTCCTGCGGCCTTCCTTCCTTGAGGGGTGGTGTTGAAAGTTCAGCAAATTTTTTTCTCCACGGCCACCTCCACCGATTTTCCAATAAGATCTGATAATTACCTCAAGAAGGAATCGTTCAGCGATCCTTCTGCGTGTGTTTCTCCTTGGGGGGATTGAGTTGTGCCTGGCCTAGTTGTTGCCGATGGCCTTGATGTTTCCGACGCATCCCTTGGCGTAGCGGAGGACGACGTTCCACCCATTTCCCCTACCAGATTCCGTCTAAGCCCATCTGATGCCATGCCTTCTACTCACGTCTTAGCTTGGAATTTCCCACAGAAGGCGCCAATTGTTTCACCGAGAAAATAACCAAACCAAATCAAATATTATCATTAGGAATATCCCGATCACCCTGGAAATAAACTTGACATGCACCCAAAAAATACGTTAGAAAGGACCACCGGAAGATTTTTGGTGGAAACCTCTCCGATGCTTAAGTCAGTTAAGCGTCTCGTATATTTCAGTGAGAAATGAAAGGAATGCACAATAATGTCATACCTCCCTCAGCCTCAGGGCTGAGCTATTTATAACTTTCCCCAATGGGGACCTCTTTCGGGATCTCGGAAACAGGATCCGCAAATCTCGGGTCGTTATGAAAGTAATCACGACAAGGGGACCTACCTGTTCCATCCTGGAATATCAGATTGCTCGACCTCCTATAACCTTTCTAGGAGGATTCGGATCAGATCAGGATATGTCTCCTGAATCTAGGCTTCTTGACTGTAATCTCATACGAGAATTTAAGTCTAATCAGGATTATCCTGGGTTAAGGTAATTCCTTCAACTCACCTCAATTTCTTTTTCCCGACCTTATCTGGGAAAGTCAGCTCAGGACATTCACAAGGGCATAGCAGGTTAGCTTACTGGACACTTTCTTAATGACCCTAGACCAGGTCAACCCTAATCCAGGCCTCCTTATTTAGGTCATATCAGTACCAACCACGAGTGGACTATCTTTATCCTAAGAACCTACTTTTAAGAAAGCTCTGGGAGCAGCACCAGCTAATGTTGTGGTCGACATCACTCGTTTAGGTGGCACATCAGATTTCATAAGCAACGTAGGCGAAGATGAATTCAGTTACATGCTTGCGGATATTCTAAAGGAGAACAATGTGAATAATGAAGGTATGAGATTCGCCCTGGCGCTCGAACTGCTTTGGCGTTCGTAACTCTCAAAAAGGACGGGGAATGCAAGTTTATGTTTTATCGCAATCCCAGTGCCGATATGTTGTTGCAAGAGGCCAAACTTGACGTGGAGTTGATTAAGAAGGCCAAAATTTTCCACTACGGTTCACCAAGCATTTTGACAACTCTAAGATCAAGTTCCCATTGGTATTCAAGAAGGTGAGGCCGCCAACTAGGAAGCTCAAGCCCACTTACAAGGCATCGAGGCCCAATCTGTTTTAATTGTTGGTTGGTGCGATTTCTATTTCTATTATATTCTACTACCAATTTTGCTGGACGAATAAATGAATACCTGGGGTGTATTAGACTTTTCTTTGCACGATACTATTATGAGGATTTTTAAAGTTCATGTTAAAATATTTTGTTTCTTAATTAGATTAATTTTTGGGTGGGTTTAAAAAAAAAGGTCAACCACCTCTGCCATATATTCAGCTTCGCCGCCTGCCTCGCCCCCACTGCCACATCGCCACCGAGGTCTTTTGCAACCTCGAGAATAACGAATAAAACATCAGTAATGCCACAAAAATCACCAGAATCACCGTTATAAGTTTATTGCTCTCGTCGTAATATAATGATTATAATTCATTTCCCACTTTCTTAACTTCAATCCCGATTTTATCTAACAATTGACAAACCAACCACCTCCTATTTATTTACTTACCACCACCACTCCTCTGTCTGCCGTCACATTTATTTGTTTATTTATTTATTTTGGAATTAAAAATTTTTTTATCCATTAGCTAGTCTTGTTAACATGCTCGACTAAATAGTTCTACCTCCACATTTATTTGTTTATTTATTTATTTTGGAATAAAAAAAATTATCCATTAGCTAGTCTTGTTAACATGCTCGACTAAATAGTTCGGAGTTAAAATTCAAAATTAAAATATTTCTGCCTCGAGAACTCCCTGATGCTATTGTCTGATCTTCCATTTTTTTTATAATAATTATTATTTCATTGTAATTATTTTTACTTGATAGCTAGCTAGCTAGTTAAAAAAATTCTCATTATTTTTAATTTAATATTTGCTAATCTTTAATTTTTTATATGTATAGTCTCACGAAGATCACTTTCACCGATAGTAAATAATTTATTGAAAACAGAATGATGTGGAATGACTAAAGTACATAATTTATGGAAAACTGAATGATGTGGAATGATGACATATGTGAGGTCTTTATTTAATCGCCAAAAGTGTTACTACCGTAGTATCCTTTGCCGCGTTGCCATCAGCGTCTCTATCACCGACTTCCGCAAGCTCCACCTCCTCGACTTGTATGTTACCGACATGAAGTTGTCCTCAGCATCTATGACACTGGCGCTGGCGGCAGTGTCCTCATCCTCCCTCCAATTTCTAGAAGCAACGACCCCATCCTCTCCTTGGTCTGGTCTTTCATCGCCTCCCTCCATATGGACCAATTACAGGACAATTGAGGCCGCCCCAAAACCCCAAAAGTAAAGGTGCACTTATTTTGTTTCAATCATATTTTAGTCTTGGTGGAAGCACCAAAAATCTAATGAGGTAAGCTTCTGGTCTCCCTTTTTGGTTTTCCTCTCAATCCAGTCACCTGAACGATGCTTCTGTTTCTGTGTGATTAATTTTAAGGCTTTTCTAATTCCTAATTGATATTGTGGTTAATGTTAAGACTTTGGGAAAATGATATTTGTTTTTAATTAGGGTTTTGAAGGTTTTGATTATTTCTAGTTTGTGTTTTTTTTTAGGATTTGATGCAACAGGGTGATTGGTTTTGATCATTTCTATAGTGATTGATTTTAATTCTTATATAAAGTGATTTTTTCTTTATTTGAAACATTTATGGAGAACTACTTTAAAACAAAAATCTATGAATATAAGGTGTTGAAATTAATGTTTCAATACTAGTTTGATGTCATATTAAATAGAAACATGTATTGTGTTAAAAATCATCTCTGAGATATTGCACACTTTTTTACCCGTCACTTGCGTAAGTTATATCATGCCCCCTACTTTGGGAAGTATGTATCCACACCTGTTTACAAGATTTTGATTTTCCTGATTTAATTTTTTAATTTCACGGACTATTTATTTTTGCCCGTATGATGTTGTCTATTTTTTTCTTTTATAATAACTTACATCCTCCATAGCTGTTTCAGTTGTAATCAACATAGATATTTGATTAACACGTATTTATGCTCATTTTTAGTTGTATTTTAGTAACTTTTTCTTATTATTTTTTGTATAAGTTGGGTAGTTTAAACTTCAATTCGTATATTTGTGTTTCCAACTTATTTACCGCTTTTTGATCTATATTGTTGCAAAAAGGTGAATTATCTTTGTTTTTCGCCATACAGCTAAGTAACCAGAAGGGCTCAGCACATAAGAAATGAAGGATGATGATTAAGAGACAAGAATCTAGCGTTCCGGCGAAGAAGTAGCAAAGTTTGGAGGCTAACGGTTAACCTTACGGTTACCTTACCGTAAGGGAGCACTGTGAACGACACAGTAGAAGGAGGACAGAGAGCCTTACGGTTTGTCTTACAGTTACATTCTTCACTGTAAGAATCACCGTAAGAAGGCATCAGAGGCATTTACGGTAACTGCTTACGGTAGCTCCTTACCGTAAAGTGCTACCATAAATGGGCCCAGTAACAGACCTGTGTGACTTGCGGCCCAAGTCACGCGATTTCTATATAAACCACCCATTAATCCGAGTTCCAGGCGTACTTGTGACCCTAAAAACTTACCATAAACATAATCCTAGGGTTTGGAGTCGGAGAATAACATCAAAAATGCGAAGATCGAAGAGCAAACCAAGATTCGACGACGACGAGTTACGGAGCCTGTTTGAAGCCGTTCATCAGTTTCTAGACCGATTTGCAGCGTTCCCTCTTCGGATTAGTCGAGGAACTTTAAGTTTTCAGTAGCTAGAATAAGTACTCTACAACTTTACTTAGTTTCTTAATTTTATTTCTTAGTTTTCAAGCTTTTTGAGTATTAGTTAGTTAATGTTCTTGAGTTTTGCTTCCGTATTTGAATTTGCTGAATGATTTCAGCTATTTAATCTCTATTTATATTTAGTTTTACATGCTTATCGTTGGATATTCGGTGCTTGGATTGGTTGAGAATATTCATGCGATTGATTTTCATTAGTTTTTGTAGTTTTTATGCTCGTTTAGTAATAGTTAGGATCATAGTTGGTTAACGCTTGCGTCTTCATAATTCGTAACTGATTTATTTAGTTGGTTTATGATTTTTAGGCTGCTTCAATTTAGCTTTAATCTTTTAAAATCGAAGTTTAAATTATTAGAGAATTATTTTAGGTTTAAGTTAATAAAGATTAGAACTTTAAATTTAGTTAATCATAAGATTCAATTTTCGGTTGGTTATTTAGGTTAAATAATTTAGTTAATGTTAGTTGGTAAATAAGTAATTTAGAATTTAATAATCAATTTCAAACAACCCCCCCCCCCCCCCCCCCCCCCCCCCCCCCCAATTTGTATGAATTATTTGTTACGTGCGATTGAGAAAAACATCCAAAAGACCGAATAGTTGTCCTCGAGAGAATCGACTTGAGTCAAATTACCACCCTACAAGTGTCCTCGTACTCTTGTGAGCAAGCTTAAAAGATTTAATTTAAGAATATATATATTTGGGGTGCACAAAAACTTGGTTCAAAATTTTGGCGCCGTTGCCGGGGACAATGAGTAGGAATTAAGGATGTTTTTAATTTTATTTTCTTGTTAAGTTATTATTTTCTTTTTACTTTTGCACTTGTATTGGGTTTTTTCCACTTGGTACGTTGATTTGTTGTTGAGTTTATGCAAGTTAGACGATTACTTCAATGCGATCTTGCACCATTCATTGACATTATTCTTCGTTCAAACTCACCGAAACCACGACCCTCTTTCATTCCTGAGAACGATTCTTCAACAGCAACTGATTTTGTTTGCGACCGAGTACCCAGCACGATGGTAGGAGCACAATCGATTCGAAGCAATGATTCCCCACCAAGATCACCTCCACGCCCCATTCGAAACGGGTATGGTAGTGAACCAATCATTTTACAAGGACAACCACAACCCCAATCTTATTGGGCTAATTATCAGCACAACGTGGAGAACATGAGACAAGACGCGGGGAGAAACGAAGGAGTTCACCAACAGCATAATGAAGAACCAAATCGCCAACTTAACAATGTAGTCAATCACCACCCCAACATGGCGAATATGAGGCAAAATGAAGAGAGATACGAGGATCTCAATCGTCAACACAACATTGAGAACGTAGCTTTTAGGAACGATGATTTCTTTTAGAATAACGAGTATGCTAACAATCATAGACGCGTACATGCTTGGTTTGGAAATCAAGACCATGGCTACGAGCAAGACAATTTTGAGAGGAGATATGAGCGCGGGAATAATTACGAAAGAAACGCATATGACAATCGCTACGAGAGAGCTAATGACCGAGTTAGAGAACCAAGGGGAGATCGAGCACCTAGACAGCACGATTTGGCACGTCCAAAGGTTGTACCTTTTAGGTCAGCAATTGTTCTTGGACCAACCGCAAGGGAAGTGGAGATCAAACCACATCAACTTAATTTACTCCTGACTTTCCACGCAGGTGCCCATGAAGACCCTTTGGCATTTTTAAACTACATTGTTGATGAAGTGGGTAGATTTGTGGTTCACGGCCTTAATCAAGAGGAGGTGCAAATGATTTTTTTCCCCTATATCATGAAAGACAAAGCAAAGTCATGGCTACTATCCCTAGAACCTGGTTCGTTGACTGACTGGGATATGATCAGCGAGAAATTCTTAAATCAATACTATTCGGCCCAAACTACGGGGCATCTTCGGAGGCAAATCGCTACCTTTGAACAGTTGGAGGGGGAGCTATTTCATGAAGCATGGGAGAGTTACAAGACATTTTTGCAAGCTTGCCCCGACCATAACTATTCTCCGGAGATGACTAACCAATTTTCCTTTGATGGATTGTTGGACCATGGAAAAAGGGAAGTTGAAATAACAGCTGGAGGAGACTTCGGAGATTTGACGGCCACCAAGGCAAGACGAGTTTTGGAAAAGCAAAGAGAAAAATCTAGACAAACCAACTCTCGGCCTCGTAAATTAAAGATTAATGAGACTTCCAGTCCCGACCCTAATTATGATGATGATAATTTAGTCAAGGCAAAATGTGGGATAATATTTGACGAGGCATTAGCAGCCTGGAAAGCCGAGCGAGCGAGCAAGGTCTCTTCCAAGAAGACTACCACAACGTGTTACCAATGCGGATCCCCCCAGCATTTAGAAGAAATATGTTCGAACAATGTTGAACAGCAAGAAGACGTTAACCCAATCCAAAATTACCAAAATCAAAGGAGGTTTACCTCGCAACGTGAGAATCCTCTCTTTAAATGGGGCCCCGGAAGCCCAAATTATATGCCACCTGATCCGCAATATCCTCCACCATAACATGCTCAAGCACCATTAACACCACCCCAAAATAAGTTCCATACGCAAGGGCAGGTGCCTCCAACAAGTCAATCAACTGATCAGCTTTTGGTTCGGCAGCAGAATCAAGTGGCCGAAACTATTAAAAACCGAGATGAACTCGCGGATGTTCAAAATGATATCACTGATATGAAAAAGGCTATTCATGATAATACAGCGGGGCTGAGGAAACTTGAAGTAGCAATTGGTCAATTGTCGGACCACCTAGTTGGGCTCTCAAATGAGAAGGGTAAACTCCCAAGCCAAGTAGAGCAAGCGTCGACGGTTTATATCCTTCGCAGTGGAAAGAAGATTGACAACGGGATAGTTAACCAAAATGAGGAAGTCGAAGTTAAGGACAATACACCACCTCCCACTAAGGAGGATGTTTCTAACCTAGTTGATCAGCTGCATAAATCCTCTAATAGATATGTTCCTGGATCCATTCAAGGGATGACTCCGAATGACGCACTTGGAAAAAATGATGCTCTTAAACCATCACCACCAAGGCAATCGACAACACCGATCAAGGATGCTATTCCTTTTCCAAGCTGTTTGCGTCCAGCTAAAGAAAACAAAAGATTTATGGAACTGTACAACCTAATGAAGAACGTAAATATTAACTTGCCACTTCTGGAGTTAATCAAGGCAATGCCCGCCTATGTGAAATTTTTCAAAGAACTTGCTTCAAAGGAGAGACGCTTGGCGACAAATCAATATATATCATTGCCAAAGGAAGTAAGTGCAGTTTTCAAAAAGCCATTACCACCTAAGGAACTCGATCCTGGAAGTTTCTACATTAATATCTCCTTGGCTAATGGGCAAACAGCAAAATGAATGTTGGATCTTGAAGCAGGGATTAATCTCATGCCTTATTCACTTTATCAAGAATTCGAGATTAGGCCACCGAAGCCGACGACCATGCGACTACAGTTTGTCGATCGCTCAATTTAGCTACCTTTGGGAATGGTTGAAGATGCTTTAGTGTAGGTTGGAGAGCTAGTAATTCAGGTCGATTTTGAAATTTTGGACGTTGGCGAAGTACCGATTGCGAGCACGGAGCATACCATTTTATTGGGGCGTCCGTTTATGTCTACCACCCATACCTTGATTGATGTTCACAAGGGCAAAATGACAATGACCATTTTGGGCGAATGAGTGATGTTTTCTCTTAAATATATTCAAAACACTCCTATCTCTTCCATGCGAGATGATTGTTCGTTCTTTGATCCTGTTGCTTCATGCATTCATGATCTAAAAGGAGTCGCGGTTTTTGACGGATTAGGCAACAAGGACGATGCCACATTTCCGAGGGAGGTGGGAGATACACTGTTCAGTGAGGAGTTTGATGAGTTTGACGACAATGAGCATCTGAGTGGGGAGGATTTGATTGAATTGCTAGGAATCGACATAAGAGACATTATTGAGAAATTTAAAGATTTTAGTGATCAAGTGGATGTTAAGAATACAACACCTAAAATAGAGCCAAAAGCGGAGTTGAAGCCACCACGAAATCATTCAGAGTACATTTCCCTCGACCCCAACAGAAAATTTGCCCGAGAAAGGAACAAGGATAAGGCATACCACAACGATTGGATGAGGAAGAAGAAGTTTAATGATGGGAAGTTCTAGGTTGGCCAACTAGTGCTATATAATTCCGATCGTAAGTTTGATCCAACCAATCTTAAAGCAGCCTGGAGTGGACCATTTTTAATAAAAGATATGGATGAGTATGGAGTAGCCACTCTATACGATGAGCGTGACAAGTCGAATTTCCAAGTCCACAAGCATCGACTTAAACCTTATTTTAAGAATTATATGAAGAATTGTGATCATACGAAGAGAGAGTTCGTGGGCCCACCACGAGCTAGAGATTGATCAAGCAAATTGCGTCAAGAAGCGACGTTAAATGTTGCGCTTCTTGGGAGGCAACCCAAGCGTTTGTTTTTCTTTTCTTTCTTTGATTTTCCTTTCTTTTATTTTTTTAGTTTTTCAAGAAAATTGCTATGATATGTTTTTGCAAGGTTTTTGTGTAGGGAAAGATGGAAAATTTGCCACTTTTTGAAGATTAACGGTTGCTTACGGTAACTCGTTACCGTACGGTGCTACCGTAAGCATATGATCCAGAGGGGACGGTAAGTGTTATGGTAAGATCTAATGGTTAGCCTTACCGTTAAGATTACCGTAAGCGTCCCAGTTTTTGCGCATTTATGGGAATTAATTAAGGAATTCTTGGGAATTTATTTATTCTAAGGCAATTTTAATCTTTGTTATATTTGGACGGTTTTTCAAGTACTCACATGTCTAGATTGCCTACCTTTTTAGAGTTCTAATTAAAATAGGTAAGTTTGGTTGATATACCTTAAAATTATATTTGGAGTTGAATTAGGATTCCTACTCTTGAGTCCCAAGACATCTATAAATAAACATACTATAGGACTCCTCGATTCACAATTTCTTTCAAACCTTCAAGCCTCTCTTTTATATAAGCCTCTAGATTGCAAGCCTAATCCACTAATGAAACGCCACCAGCAATAGAGCAGCGCCATGGAAAAGTTGCAAGCTGAGCTCGATGACGCTAGGAAAGAAATTCAGATTTTAAACAAAAGACTCGATGCATCTTTGTTGAACGAGGCCTCAATTGATTTCGACATTCTCTCTCTGGAATATCACTTGGGGATAGCAATGAGAAAGCTTGTGACGGTGGAGGAAGAAAAAATTGATTTTCTCAATGAACTCATCGATCTATATGAGCTGACCTTCAGTTTTGCTGCATTTTGGAAGCAAGAACTTGGGGACGCCGACGCTAAAAGCACCGAGCTTGGAAAACTTACAGACCTAGTGATTAAACCCTTCGATTTGAATGAACTTAGTGAACTGTGATTAGCAATTTTCAATTCAGTCAAGTCTTTAAGATATTTACGTTCCATTTTATTTCGAGTCTTATGTTTTATTATTTTTATATTTATTGTCGTGTTAATTTATCATCACACGCTCGCATGTTAATGAAATTTATATCTCAAGTTCGTGTGTTTTGATTTATTTAATTTCTGTCGAACAAATTCAATTTTTCGTGAGCTTTGCAGCCCGGACTTAATGGTTACACTTAACGGTAGGAGTAACCGTAAGGTTAACCGTTACCCACCAACAGAGGGCATTACGGTAAGAGTTAACGGTAACACCCTACCGTAAGGGGTTACCGTTAAGTAAGATAAGGCCCGGCCCGTATTCAAGGTTATAAGTTTACCGATACCAACTTCTTCTATATTGTTTAACTGTAACCCTACAGATCCACAACCCGTCTTCACCGTAGAAATTCGATTTCTGTAACCATACCAATCTCACCACCACAATTTATCAATTGATTCACCACATTCACATCACACAACCGGACTTCGGTTGAATTCGACGGAGGGCGACAACAGCAGGCGATGGAGAAGGGTTTCAACATCTCGGGTCCAAATTTGCTCGTATTTGGTGTAAGTGTGGCTCAAATAGACTCCATTGCATGTTGGATTGGGGAATTGCAGGTTTAGATAGAGCTTGGGATGAATTGGAGTTGATTTGGGTTGGTAATAGTCGGCAGAAAGTTTGCACACAAGGTGCTCGACGATTCGCCTTACGGTAGCAGTTACGGTTACGAAGCTACCGTAAGGAGGCTACTATTAGGTTCTCTGATGCGCATTTTTCGGAGACTTTTTCGTCGCATTCCGGCGGAATTTCGGATATGATGGCTTCCTCCTTGCACAATAAAAGAAAGAATGTAGCACAGAGTGTTGGAGCTCCTTTTAAGGTTTATGAGGACGAGGCAGATTTATATAGGTCTTTGATGAGCCGGAGCATTGTTCCGCCCGTAATTATAGACATTAACTATTGGCTTGACCAGGCGGTTAACAACAATCCTTTCGCCGAGAAATTCGTGGGGTACATTAAAAACCTCGACTGCATCCACTGGGCGAGAATGCGATACCCGGCCTACGAGCAACTCATGCTAGAGTTTTATACGTCCTTCGAGATTTTGGGCGATTATACTATGTCGTGCCGTTTTGGAGGCCGAGAGTTTAAGTTCTCGAGCGAGGAAATTAATTCTTATTTTGGCATTGACGGTCGGATGACACTACGGGAGCGCGATATTCATTATTGTGAGAGAGTTTTTTGGGATGAGATCACTGTGCTGGGTAGTGCGGCGATGACTCGGTACGCCTTGACGTATGTGGAGGACAATGCACTTTATGCTGCTTATCGTTTTCTGGCCCGCTGTGTTATCGACAAGGAGGAGCCGATGATAGTTAATAAGGATGAGTTGTACGCTCTATGGTTCATGGTAAAAGGTAAAAGAGTGTAGACATATCCTCTGATGATGCAGAGAATTAAGAACGTGCAAAAGATCGGCGATGAGAGAGGCGTTGCTATGACCCACGACGCATTTATTACGAGATTAGCAAAGATTTGTGGATATGAGCCTAGGGAGGGTGACATGCGGCATATCTATAAGCCGTTAGAGTTCGATTGGAGGATAGTTCGAACCCCAGGACAGCCGAGGGGTGAGAGACGAGTAGTGACGATAATGGGGCCCCACATTGTTGATTCGGACGATTCGGACGACGAGCAGATAAAGCAAGTGGGTGATAATGTTGGATTTGATACTGATGTGAGTCGAGAGACGACTCAGGTTGTAGATGGCGGTGCTTCTACATTTCGAGCTTCCACCTTTCATACAGAGCCAGTTATGGAGCCCCGTGCGGAGCAGTCGTACAGAGGGGCAGGAGGATCATCTTCTACAGTGCCGCCATATTTCACCGCCTTCTTAGGAGAATTCTGCGACTTTAGGAATAATATTTATGATAGAATTTCTGGTATAGAGTACGAGGCCCACCGAGCGATGGAGGATGCGCGCCTTGCTTTTGAGCAGACTCGTTTGGGTTGTGAGGAGGCTCGTTTAGGTCATGAGCAGGCTCGTTTAGGATACGAGGAATCCCATTTGGGACATTAGGAGGCACGTAGGGCTAGGGAGGCCAGTGAAGCAAGTAGAGATTTGTTAATTACGCTGACGGACGATTTTGCTAGATTCTGATTGGATGCGGCGAATCATTGGGCACCGGTACCGCCTACAGATTCTATGGATTATGCGCCGTATCAGGGTCCTCCAGATCATATGCCTCCTGGCGTTTTATTATTGCACTATTTATTTCCTATTTCTGTTTTTCTGTGTGTTTAATTTTGAATATTTTTATTGTTATTCGTTTTCATTGTTAGTTGTGTTTTTCTTCGTTTTTAGTCGAGCAAATTCAAATCACGACAATCGAGATGATTATTTGGTATCACGATTCAACATGGAGCGGCTCGACCATTTTGGTTATTCAGGGACGTTTTTCTTACCTCTCTTTTCTTTACTTGTTTTTATTGGCAAAGCGGGAGTTTGCTTGAATTTTTCTGAGGGGGGGGGGGGGGGGGGGATGGGGTGCGAGGGGAGCGATTTGTTATTCTACTTTATGCTTAGTTGAATTCGTGTTTTGTGATATGTAATGCTTAAACGTGATTTATCGTGATTGATCACTATTTCTGAGCTTATTTGTGTTTGTATGGCTTGCCTGTCAAAGTTAACTAAGATTAGATTTGATGTTCTTGTCTTTGAGCGTGTATAAGTGCATAAAATTTTTCAAAAATTATTATTTATATATTGTAAAATGATACTTGTACGCAATCGATTTCGCAAAACCTTAAAATCGGCGTCAATTCAAAACTTTCTCATGCAAAAAAGCCTGTGAGTAGCCTGAGTGATTATCATCATTGCATGTACTTGAATAAGTTTCTGTTTTGAGATCTCTTTGAAACCGCTGTGTGTAGTTGACTTTGAAAATGAGGTTAAGGCACAAAAAAAACCCTATTCCGGCCATATCCATATATTTTTAGCCACTATAAATTTCGAATGAGCCAATCATAGCCAAATAATCCATTTGCTATAGCCATGAGTGTTTTTAGTCGACCCCTACTAACCATTAAAAGCGTGGGGTAGGAGTTCTATTTTTATTGGTTATTAGTATTTTGGAGATTTTTTAGGAATTATGATGTTTATGAATTTTTGTAATTATAAGGACCACCATCTAAAAAAAAATAAAATAAAATAAAAAAAAAGACCCCATAAAAAAATAAAAGGGGAAAATAAAAAATAGGGAAGAAAAACGAAGGATGGTGGATAGTGTTGATTAATTGCCTACGCGCTAATTCAGGCTTGTGTTTATTTTTTTTTTATTATGAAGCCTAATCTTTAGAAGGCAAAAAGTTTGTGTAAGAAGCGTATTATGAGCTTCAATTTCATTTAAGTGGTTGGAGCAACAAGTCAGTAGTAGAATTATGAGTTGAGAAATAACCTATGTTTAAAGGCTACGTTATGAGTGTTTAGTGAGGTTTTTATTTTTGTACGAGGTGAAGCAACTAACTTCTTGATTAGAATAGATTGAGTGAGTTATTGATCACGTTAGATCGTGAGTTAGCCACATGACTTATATATTCCATAACCGTCCAAAGAGCCTTACATTACAACCCGTAAAGACCTTTACCAATTCTTAGTTTTGATGACACACTTAATTTGCGATTGAGAAAAGATTTATTTTCCGTGCTTATTTACTATGCATGTAATTGTATGATTTGAGTGTAAACACGTCCCATGCAGCAATGCTTGAGTGCTTTGAGTGAACACCCAATTATATATCTCCCTTTTGAGAGGATGCATGATTTTGTTTATGAAGCGACAATGTAATAGAGGTGGAGTGTTTGACGTTGCGTGACTTGTATCTATAATTTCAAAATTATATAACTATGTTTTGCATGTAATTGTGGTATTTTTATCATATTTTTAATTAGATTTTTATGTTGATTTTAGTAATTTTGAGTCATGTTTATTTAGGTTTTTCGCTTGTTTTCTTGTTTTTGTTGTTTTTCGTGTTTCTAGTTAATTTCATATTTAATTGGGTTTAATGGTTCAATTAATTTGAGGATTGGTGAAATTCTTGGGTTTTTATGTTCAAAATCCTATTTTTATAGGTAAAGGCATTAAGGGACAAAGTTCAAAGCCAAGCCAAGCCAAGCCAAGGCGTGCCAAAATCGGTGCCAAAGAGAGGCTCCAAAATGCCAAACTCTCTGGAATACTATCCAAAGCACGCCAAAACCGGCGCCTTGGTTGCCAACTCACGCCAGGCCACGCCCTCTCTCGCCAGTGCTCGCCAACTCGCGCCAGGCCACGCCCTCTCTCTCGCCAGTGCTCGCCAACCCTCGCCAAGGCGCTCGCCAACTCTTGCCCAGGTGCTCGCCAACTCGCGCACGCCCGCGCCATACACACACCAAGTCCGGTGCCAAGCGACGCCTGCCCACGCCACCTCTCGCCTGCCAGTGCCTAGGCTCGGCCATGGCCAAGCCATCTCGGCCAATTGTGAGCCATTGTCGAGCCAATCAAGCCAAAATGAGCCAATATGGTCAACACGGGTCAAGATTGGGTCAAACCTGGTATTTTAAAGGCTTTGAGGTCAAATTGGCCCATGTAGACCCAAATTAACCTTAGTATAAATAGACTACAACTCTCATTTTATTAGGCATCACTCAAAATTTCCCAAACTTGCATGGTTTTAGAATATTTTCTCTCTCTTGTTCTTAGTTTAATTTTTCAAGCATTCCTTGGGTTTGTAAGCTCRAGATGAATCCAAATACTCCTTTGGATTAGCACCTTCATTGTAATTCAAGCTTTGGATTCTCCATTTAATTTTAGTAAGCTCTCCTTTTAATTTCAATCTTTGTTCTTCATTTCCATGCTTGTTCTTCAATTATGCTTTTTGTCTTAGCTACTTGATTTCATGATGAAACTTGTGAATTGATTATGTATTCTAGCTAAGTGACACACCTAGATCATAGATCGGGTCCTTGATCATCATGACTTTGAGTTTTACTTATGCTTTATTTTGAATTAAATTTCCATGCATAGTTTCAAATTGAATCTTAGATCTACTCTTTGTTTCTTGTTATTTTTCCGAAAGACTTGAACTTTTACATCAACTTTTATTGCTCTTTACTTTGGTGCTTTCAATTTTTGGCAATTTGCATTATTTGAGTTTTCATGCATGGTTGTACCTTGTGCATGCATGGTAGTACATGGTAAAACTTTGCATTCTCGTGCTTTCTTTCTTTATTGCTTTGCATTTTCAATTAAGGCATACGACCGAGACATCCGACCAACTTGTCATTTCAATTTATAGTTTAGTTTGATATTTTTAATTGCATTATTTCCGGTTTTCTATTAGCTCTTGAGCTCGAAACGCATTGAAACTTGCAAATGGATTGAAGTCCGATAACACCAAGTCATGAACCCGTTGATTTATTTCAACACCACAAAGACTCTAACTTCAAAATGTTCCAAGGTGTTATAGTCGTTGTAGTATAGTGGTGAGTATTCCCGCCTGTCACGCGGGTGACCCGGGTTTGATCCCCGGCAACGGCGCCATTTTGTTAGAAGAGTTTTCGTGGTGTTGAAATGAATCAACGGGTTCAAGGCTTGGTATTATCGGAATTCGATTCAATTGCAAGTTTCAAGGTGTTTCAAGCTTGAAAGATAAAGGAAAAATGAAAATAAAATAATTAAAATAGTTAACTATCCTAGGAATTGAAAGTGCAAATGGGTAGGATGCCTCGGTCGTATGCCTCAAAGAGAAAATGTAAAGCAATAATGAAAACAAGCAAGAAAATGCAATGTTTCACCAAGTACAAGCATGCAAGCACAAGGTACAACTATGCCTAAAATCCTAAATAATGAAAATTACCAAAAATTGAAAGCATGAATGGATAAAGCAATGAAAATGGATGGGAAAGTTTAAAAGTTTATAAAAATAACAAGCAAGAAAGAGTAGATCTAGGATTTAAGCATGAAACAAGGCATAAAAATAAGATTTAAAATAAAGCATATGAAAAACTTAAAATCATGACGATCCAAGACCCGATCTACAATCTAGATGTGTCACTCATCTATAATTCATAGAAAAATCATAAGTTTCATCATGAATTCAAGTAGCTAAGACAAAAGGCATGAAATGAAGAAAAATGCATGAAACATATGAAATTACTTGAAATTAAACAAATCAAGGACTTGTCTATGATCTAAATGTGTCACTCAACTAGGATTCATAGGCAATTCACAAGATCAAGCACAACTTCTAATACCTAAGGCAAAAAGCATAAAACAAATGAAGAACAAAGCATGAAATTAAAAGAAAGCTTGCTAGAATTAAAGAGAGAATCCAAAAGCTTGATTGAAATTGCAAGGGATTAAAAATCCAAGGGAGTACTTGAATCCTTCTTGAGCTTACAAACCCAAGGCAAAGCTTGAAAATTAAATCTAGAGAGAGAAATTAAGTCCCAAACCCAAGCTTGGGTTGGGAGGAGGTGTTTTTACAAAAATGAGAGTTGTAGCCTATTTATACTAATTTAATTGGGTTTAAATGGGCCAAATTAGCCAAAAAGGCTTGAAATTCCCGGTTTTGACCAAGTTTGACCCGGAGGCACCTTCCTAGACCCTTGGCTCGACCCTGGGCTCGATTTGGCTTCGAGATGGCTCAAGGTGGCTCGGCAATTGCCGAGCCTAGGCGCGCATGGCTCGGCGCTGGGTGCTGGTGGTCGGAAGCTGGGTGGGCGTGGGCGCGCGCGTGCGCGCGAGCTTGGGCGACGCTTGGCGAGAGGAAGGGCGAAGGCTGGTGAGCGCTGGCGACGCTTGGCGAGAGGCTACGCGCGGGCGCTAGGCGGATGCGCGCGAGTGCTACCGAGAGATGCCGGGCGCGTGCGGGCACTGCTCGGACACTGGGTAACCCAGTGTTGGCAGCGCTACCCAGTGTGGTTGTTCTGGCGCGAATTTTGGCGAGCATCGGCGAGCTTTGGAAAGTATTCCAGAGAGTTTGGTATTTTGGAGCCTCTCTTTTGGCTTCAATTTTGATCCTTAATGCCTTGGCCTATAAAATAGAAATTTTGAACATAAAAACCCAAGAATTTCACCAAACCTCAAGGTAATTGAACCCATTCAACCAAATTAAATATAAAAGTAGCAAGAAATACGAAACTAATAAAACAAGAAAAACGACCTAAAAACCTAACGAAAAATGACTCAAAACTACTAAAATCAATATAAAAATCTATCTAGAAACACAAAGAAAAACACAACAATTACATGCAAAATAATGTAGCATAGCACGATTCATTGCCTAAGCAAATTTTCTTTCTAAGTTATTCTTTGATTCTAAAGTCTGTTCGAGGACGAACAAACAAATAAAGCGTGGGGTAGTTGATAAACACGTATTTATGCTCATTTTTAGTTGTATTTTAGTAACTTTTTCTTATTATTTTTGGTATAAGTTGGGTAGTTTAAGCTTCAATCTGTATATTTGTGTTTCCAACTTATTTTACCGCTTTTTGATCTAGATTGATGCAGAAGGGTGATTTATCTTTGTTTTTCTCCATACAGCTAAGTAATCGGAAGGGCTCAGCACGTAAGAAATGAAGGATGATGATTAAGAGACAAGAATCGAGCATTCCGGCGAAGAAGTAGCAAAGTTTGGAGGCTAACGGTTAGCCTTACGGTTACCTTACCGTAAGGTAGCACCGTGAACGACACCGTAGAAGGAGGGCAGAGAGCCTTACGGTTGGTCTTTTGGTTACATTCTTCACCGTAAGAATCACCGTAAGAAGGAATCAGAGGCATTTACGGTAGCTGCTTACGGTAGCACCTTACCGTAAAGTGCTACCGTAAACGGGCCCAGTAACAAACCTGTGTGACTTGCGGCCCAAGTCACGCGATTTCTATATAAACTACCCATTAATCCGAGTTCCAGGCGTACTTGTGACCCTAAAAACTTACCATAAATATAATACTAGGGTTTGGAGTCGGAGAATAACATCAAAAATGCGAAGATCGAAGAGCAAACCAAGATTCGACGACGATGAGTTCCGGAGCCCGTTCGAAGCCGTTCATCCATTTCTCGACCGATGTGCAGCGTTTCCTCTTCGGATTAGCCGGGGAACTTTCAGTTTTTGGTAGCTAGAATAAATACTCTAAAACTTTACTTAGTTTCTTAATTTTATTTCTTAGTTTTCAAGCTTTTTGAGTAATAGTTAGTTGATGTTCTTGAGTTTTGCTTCAGTATTTGAATTTGATGAACGATTTCAGCTATTTAATCTCTATTTAGATTTAGTTTTACATGCTTATCGTTGGATACTTGGTGCTTGGATTGGTTGAGAATATTCATGTGATTGATTTTCATTACTTTTCGTAGTTGTTATGCTCGTTTAGTAATCGTTAGGATCATAGTTGGTTAACGCTTGTGTCTTCATAATTCGTAGTTGATTTATTTAGTTGGTTTATGATTTTTAGGCTGCTGCAATTTAGCTTTAATCTTTTAAATTCGAAGTTTAAATTATTAGAGAATTATTTTAAGTTTAAGTTAATAAAGCTTAGAACTTTAAATTTAGTTAATCATAAGATTCAATTCTCGGTTCATTATTTAGGTTAAATAATTTAGTTAATGTTAGTTGGTAATAAGTAGTTTTGAGTTGAATAATCAATTTCAAACAAAAACCCCCCAATTTGTATGAATTATTTGTTACGTGCGATTGAGAAAAATATCCAAAAGACCGAATAGTTGTCCTCGAGAGAACCGACTTGAGTCAACTTACAACCTACAAGTGTCCTCGTACTCTTGCGAGCAAGTTGAAAGATTTAAGTTAAGAATATATATATTTGGGGTGCACAAAATCTTGGTACAATATTCATTGTTTAATGAGAAATTGGGATTAGATATTAGAACGGTTCCTTAATTATAATTTTTAGTCAAGTAAACTTTTACGAAGTACCAAAGTTCTTTTTTTTTTATTTTACGGTTTCTTTTTTTTTTTTTTTTAAGTTTTATGTTTATTTGGGGTGAACTTCTTAATTTGAAGGCAAACTTTAAGATTTGACTGCTAATTTTATTTTATCACCTAGTTGTTCATAATAATGATAAAGTTTCTGCTACCTGTGATATTGGATTGACTCGTTGGTATTTATTCGTAGGATCGCTGCCATTATCGCGAGAAGGAGGCGGTATGGACTTTTCTAATGTCATACGTTCGCTCAGCGTGCTCCCTTAGACTTTTCTAAGGTCAGAGAATAGATGTACAAAAGATTTTGGACCTTGGCATTGACCATATGCAGGTAGGGTTTTTATACATTTTTTTATCACATGGATTTTATTCTTGTATCACCTAAAATGACCTTCGCTGTATTATATGCAAATTGAAAGACTTCAGTTAAGTTCCCGACAATTGCGCTATAGGCTACACAAACATTATCTAAAGTATCTAAACCTTGAGGAGGCTAATAAAAACAGGCCACGTTCTTGTCATGACCCACAAAATTGGGAATCTTTATGCGACCATTTTAATTCACCAGAATTCAAGGTAAAATCTCTAAAAATAATTACTTATGTTTATATAGTATGATATATATCATAAGTATGTTTCTGACATGAGAATATTATTATTTTTGTTTTTTGCAGAATCAAAGTAGAGCTAATACAAAAAATCAGAAAAAACTGCGAGCTCCACATATTATAGGCCAAACTCCTTTCACTGTTCTTCAAAATGAATTTGTAAGTCTTACCAAGATTTTTACAACAAAAGTTTCAGTTATATCAGCGGTAGTTTAGTAAAACCAAAATATTGTTAAATATGTTGCAATATAAAGAGAAAATCTTTAACAGTGGATATATAAATTAAATCCATTTAAGTGTAAAGAAATGAAGATTTTAGTATTAAGTTTATTCCTTTTTGGTGCAATGTTTATATTTGTATTCTGATTCTGATTTTGTTTTCCTTTCTTTATTGAATGCCGATTAGTTGGAGATGATATTATTGAACTTTACAAGAGCACGCATTATACCGTAAAAAGTGGTTGGTCAAGTGATAAGGCAGGAGATAACTGGGTAACTAACTATCACATGCTTTTTATAATCCAACTTCGTTAATGATCATGTTATTATTAATATACTTACATCGACGTGTTTTTAGGATGAGATGATAGCAAGGAAAGCAAAATATGCTAAAGAAGGGATTGAGAGACTGAACAAGAAATAGCAACTGAAGTTCTTGGACATGCATCTGGTTATATCAAAGGCGTTGGTTATTGACCAAAACCTCCAGTAAAACGCAGCACGTTGCCTGATTCGAATACCCTACGCCTAGAACAGGAACTGGCAAAAACTCAAGAAGAGTTACAGGATTCGGAAGGTCAAGTGACGGAGATTAAAAATGAAGTCGTTGATTTGAAAAATCAACTGACTTAGCAAGGCGAGTGCATCAACAAGCTTATGGCCTTCATGAGAGCAAATGAGTCTGCTTCGTGTGGGAATAATGCCCGATTCACTATATTCCACGTAAGTCGAAATTTTTAATTTCAAAATTTTGAACTTTGTATAGTATTTCTTTGATGATTTAAATTTGAAATCTGCAGGTATTCTGTCATATCCCACTTTTGTTTGCCAATGTTGACATGTGGAACAAGTCAGGATCAAGTCTTGATATATGAAATAACTCTTTTGGTTTAGTTTAAGCTTCCAGGTCCTTATTTTGAATGTTCAAGTATATTAATTATAATTGTTTAATTTAGTATGTGTTCTGAATATTTCAAAGTAATATTTTGGCTAGTTGTCAGTATTTTGGTATATGTTCGGAATCATCGAAGAAATATTTTGGAATATTGTTTTCATTATATTGTAATGATCAGTGCTTCTTTGCTTTCATTTTCATCTTTATGATATTTTCCTTACAAGAATAATGATAAATTAATGCACATATTCAGGACAATTTATGTCATCATGAAAGTAAACAATCAAACCGTGTTCACTCAATTATTACAACTTTAAGCATCACATAAGTATTTCAAATTTGTCATTTTAATAAATCATGGAAACTTGTTTAATCACATAATACTTTGAACTTGTCACTTAATCTAAATCATTTATGATGATTGGCTTGTCACCATATAAACTCATCTAATGACAATGGATTTTATCACCATATTTACCCCTTAAATCATCATCGAACATATATCTTTTATGATCATTATTATTCGTCATATATTGCTAGTTTTCTCGTGATAAATAACTTCATCACCTTTCATAGTTAATTGTGACACATTGGTTTGTCATTGTAATTATAGATATTCGGTGACGGTCAATATTGCGTCACTATAAAACAAATCTATCGTGACGAATTACATTATATTTGACAAATATTTAATACATATTATGATAATATGCGAGTCATTATAACTCAATAAATATTGTCATTGTAGTTATGTTTGTCACGGAAAGTCAAATATTTTGAAGACAAAATAAGAGTTCGTCATTGAAAATGGTAACATACGGTGACAATACAGATCTTTTGATGATAATATTTTAATCACTTACATGACGAATTCAGCGTCACCAAATAGTATCATCTATGATGACAATTTACATCAGCGTCATCAAAACCAAATATTTAGTGATGCGTTTGAAAAAATTGTCACTTTCACGCTCAAACTTCGTCATCGGTTATTTTTAGTGACAAAAAAATAGAATTTAAATGAGGAAATGTATCGTCATCGAACATCAAATTTCTTGTAGTGTGTGCAGTGGAAAATGATAATAGAAATAAATCAAGTCACTATTAACACTACTGCAGAAAGTAGATACAAAGGCGCCTCATCCACGACGGTTCTGGGAAAACCGCCCTTAAATACTTTTTTACGGCGGTTTTCCAGAAAACCGTCGTTAAATCGGTCATTTAACGGCGGTTTCATAAAACCGCCATAGAATCATACATTTTACGGCGGTTTTATGAAAACCGCTGTTAAAACTGAACTAATTAACGGCGGTTTTTAAGAAAGCGCCGTGAATTAACAAGTATTCACGGCGGTTCTTTAAAAACCGCCGTTAATTAGTTGGAACATTAATTATTTCGGTAGATTTAATGTCAATTCTATTAGAACCTCCGTGAATAAGATGATATTTTACTGCGGTTTCATTAGAACCGCCGTAGAATAGGAAGCTACCATGTCACCGATCCTCGTCCTTATCAAGCAAAAATCTTGGGCCGTTGATCCGTGTCTCATCCGACGATCTAGAGGCGCCACATCATTGATCCATGTACCACCTTCTTTCCCCCTTCATCTTCATCATATCCTTCATGCATGATCTTCATCTTCATCTTGGACATTAAAGCCGAAACCTGCTGCCATTGGACGTCACCGGTCGGAGATCGCCAGCTGCCATTGGACGTTGCCAGAGCTCGCGAAGGGGCATGGATGTCACCGGAACCTGCTGAACGAAGAACATACCGGAGATCGCGAAGAGCCATTGGATGTCGCCGAAACCTGTAGTTTTCAAATCGGCAAGACGAGAGGATGCTGGACGTCGCCCGAACCTGCTGGACGAGGAAGATGTCGGAGGTCGCGAACCAATAGACATCGCCGGAACCTACTGGACATTGCCGGAACTCGTCTAGACTTAATGCCAGAATCTGCTGGACTCACCTAGACTTAACGCCGGAACTCGCCTGGGCTTAACACCGGAACTTGCTCGACTCGCCTGGACATTGCCGGAACTCGGTCGCATTTTTTTTTAATTTTTAATAAACAACGGCGGTTCCATACAACCACAATGAATAATGCACTTTCCAAGGCAGTTCAGGAACCGCCGTCAAAAATTAGAACTTTCAACGGTGCTTGATTCAACGACAGTTCAAAATCTACCATTAAAAGCCAAAAAAAATCGCCGTAAATGCCATGTTCTGCAGTAGTGTAATTAAAAATTGATAGTTAACGTAGCCTCGCACAAAGTTCAACCTTTATTTAATAGATAAAAACCATAAAATAAAACTTTCAATAATTTCCATTCAATCCACATCCTCCTTTACTTGATGTCCTCATTTGTACCTCAAAGAAATATCGTTGAATTGGGATGAGTTCAACATATTCAATAGGTATACCAAAACATCTCATATAAGAATTAAACCTCAATAATAGCACAATCAATAAATACAACTCATAAAATAGCATTTTAGAAAAACATAGACATTACGAGTTTCACCGATGACCCTTTACCTCGGTCACATATAACTTTAGCTGTCTATGGCTATATTCGGTTTTAGAAGTAAATTGTACTTGAGAATACATGATATACATAGCATGATAATTGAGAACTTAGATTTAATACAAGATAATTCGGTGGTCCCTACCTCGTAAAAGTTCTGAAAAAATTTATTGGAAATGCACGTCATCGAAATCTAAGTCCCGTATTGCTCGTCGCCTAATAAATTTTAAAATATATTTAATTATTATTAAAATTATTAATATAGATATTAATATAAAAGCATAATATAAAAATATAATAAAAATATAAGAACTGAGTTGATGTTTTTATAAAGTTGAGGTTTAGATTTGGGGAATTTATAAGTTGGAGGGCTGAGTTTTGGGGCTTTTGGTAAACTGTGGGCCAAATTGAATCAAGCTAAATGTTATTAGGGTCACTTCATAGTTTTCCAAAAAGGGCTAGGGTATAAAAAATGATTTTCATCCATAATTTGTCCAAACCCCCGTTTCTTTCTTCTCAATTTCAGAAATTGATTGGCCGACCAAAATTTCTCCTCTCCCCGACTTACGTCTCCGGCGGACAGGAATTTGGTGAACGCTTGGCTCTCAGAGGATTGTGTGCATCAGCATTGACTATGGCATCAACTGGAATCCTTTGAGTGGGGAGGCCTTGATGGACGGTGTGGTAGACTGGAAATTTAGCTGTGCGGATAACTCCGGTGATGGCGTGTAGCAGTGGCGAGGCGGCTGGTCTAGTTTAGCATCTCAGTGCGGCGGCTCTGCAGTGATAAAATGATGATGCAGTGCTGGGCTAATTGGATTCAACGGCAACGGTTCTGGGAGGGGATTATGATGATATCAGCCAAAAATTCATTTAGGGATGGCGATTGAGAACGATGTCGTTATGGGGTTGTGGTGGTTTTAGTTTTTGTTTGAAGTGGACAAGAAGGGTTGTTAATGGTGCTACAATTCGGCAGAGATTTGATAGGGATGATGACTGGAAAATGGAGACCTAATTTGGTTCGGATTTTAGGCTGCCGGATTGGAAAAAAAATATGCTGGCGATGGTGATGATGAATGTTAGAAAAATATAAGTTTTGTAAAGAAAAACTTTACTTGATGTTGTTACTGTTTGTTGAAGAAAAAGATTAATGATTTGCACGCATTTCTCTTGATTTTTATATATATATTGGTAGTATTTTAGTTGGATTTGTTATTATTTTTGGTTTAGGTCGTATAGATTGAGCATATTCTTATATTTATATATCTTCTGCTTATTTTATCGTGTTTTGATCATAATTATTGGATTTCATGTCTATTTCAGGGATTTTGAAGTGTTTCGATCTTAAGATGAATGAGTGTGGGCATGCGAGTGGAGTTTTAACGAGATTGCGCCTCATTTTGATATGTTACCGATGACACTGGGTCTCGTTTAGAGCTCTCAGCCCATAAAACGAACAGACTCATTTTCGTGCCTTTAAAAAGAGAGGTGCCCAGCAGCAGAGAGACGAGGACCAGCTGGGATTTTTCCCTTTCCCTCTTCCAGAACCTCTTGGATTGACAACCCAAGAGTGTTCTTTGTTTTCTTTCTTCTATATTTTCTTATCAAACTCTAGTTTCTCCATTTTAGTAACTCTTAGATAGTTTAATTAGTTTTTAATATATCTTAAATTAATTAATTAGTGGATCTTTGTTTAATTCCTTTATTGAACCATGCAACTCTTCTCAGTTAACTAGTAAGTTTTTGATTTTCTCTAGTTTAATATCTTGATTGCTTAGATTATGATTTTTTATTGCATTTGTGATGCTCTTGATTCATATTCCTAGTTAGTTCCTTAGTTCCTCATACTATTAATCATATGCTTGTTAGGAATTCTCATTAGAATAATTGATCTTCAAAACTCCATTGATGCTCCCTTCAAACTTTTCATGTTTAATCGTGTTTTTGACTGTTTTGGGTTTATGATATTGAATATGTTGATGATTGTTGGATAGATCTTATGGGTCTAGTGCCTAGAATAATTTAGAACCATCAGTTGGGATTGTTGGATACTTAATATACAATTTGGGATTGACAACCCTAGCTTGTAGGTAAGATGTTTGATGAAATGCCCAAGTGACCGTGGAGATGATTCTAGAGCACTACACCCCAATTTTCTTAAATCTTTTCAAAGTTTTTGATTTCATTATTCGTCATTTAAGTCAACTTCTTGATTCCAAGTGTTTATATTAACTTTTCATCATTTTCTTATTCGTGAAAACAAACACAAAAAGAGCCTCCGATTAGTTTTCCTTGAGAGATTCGACTCAGTTCAACTTTCCAACCTACAAGTGAACTCATACTCTTGCGAGCGAACTTTTTAAACTTGATAAACTTATAATTATGGGCATTCAACTGAGCAATGCAGACACCTAAAGGAGGAGATTGAGAGGTTGATCAAAGCTGGACATTTGAAAGAGGTGGTACAAAAGATAAGGAACCTCAAGAACAAAGACAACACTGCACGGACCACCTCAAGGAAAACCCCCACAAGCACACACGGGTGGACAACCATGATAGGAGGGGCCAAAATGGACTGAACGAGGGGGAGCTACTGGAAATATTAGGAGTAGAATAAATATGATTCCAGGCGGACCAACGGACGGAGACACAAATAACGCACGAAAATAACATGCGAAGGCAGCTCGCCCGGGACCATGTGAGGTCGCTGCATTTAATAGGCGACCTCCAGCATCATAACCATTGATTTCTTTAGTCCTGGAGGAATGTTGGGGTTTTCAGGTGGAGCACAATTATGTACTAGTAATTGAAGATGAGGTGGAAGGATATGAGGTCAGGAGAGTATTTGTGGAGAGTGGGAGCTTTGTCAATATTCTCTATTGGACATGCTTGGATCAGATGAATCTGAAGGTAAAGGTACGACCTGTGCAAATACCTATCTATGCTTTTAATGTGGCACAGGTTGTCATGGAAGGAGAAGTGGTGCTTCTAGTTGCATGGGGAAAGGGCGAGCTACGAGAAGAGAAGAAGTTAAAGTTTTTAATCATCAAGGCCACTTTAGCGTACAATATTATATTGGGGCGACCTGCCCTCAATGAATTCTAGGCTGACACTTCCACCTATCACATGAGTATAAAGTATCCAGCGGGAGACAAGGTGAGTGAAGTAGTATCAGAGCAACAAGTCGCCCGATCGTGTTATCAAATGACAGCCAGGAAGGGGATGAGCGAGGGGAAACGAGAGAGAAGCGGTGATGTGCAAGAAGGAATACTTAGATCCAAAAAGATGAGGGAGGGGTAGAATTATGTCCAACCTCATGAGGAGCTTATGGAGATTGCATTGGAGGAGGATAGGCCGAAATATACCACCAGAATAAGAACTTGGATAACGGAGAAGGTGAATGTGGAGTTGATCACTTTATTGAGGGAATTTGACATCTTCGCTTTTGGATATGGGGAACTACCAGGAGTATCTCCTGAGGTCGTGCAACACCATTTGAATTATAATCTAGAGGCACAACCTGTACGGTAAAAAAGAAGACATTTTGGGGCAAAGTTAGATAAGGTGATTGAGGAGGAGGTACAAATATTGTTGAAGGCTGGTCGAGTAATCCAATTCCCGGAGTATTTATCCAATGTCGTGATAGTACCTAAACCTGGCTAAAAATGAAGGATGCGTGTAGAATTCCGCGAACTAAACAAAGCATGGCCAAAAGATCATTACCCATTACCACACATTGACCAACTGGTTGACTCATCTTCAGGGTGTGAGATGCTGAGTGTGATGGGTGCATCACCGGGATATTATCAAATACCATTGGATAAGGAGGACCAACCTAAGGTGAGATTTGTCACCTCAACGAGTACGTATTGCTTTGTTTCTATGCTACTTAGCTTGAAAACTGCAGGGGTGACCTACCCAAGACTGGCAGACAAGATGTTAAATGACCTGTTAGGGTCAATTGTGGAGTTCCATGGGGATGATATGCTGGTGAAGAGTAAGAACTCATACTCGCATTTGGAGGACTTTAGGAGGGCCTTCACTATTCTAAGGCATTATGGCATGTGGTTGAACCCTAAAAGTGCACTTTTGGGGTTCGATCTGGCAAGTTTTTCGGGATACATTGTGATGGAAAGAGATATTGAAGTCAATCCGGAAAAAGTGAGAGCTATTATGGAGATGACACATCCTTAGGCCGTAAGAGATTTACAGGTGCTAACAGGTCTCATTGTAGGGCTTAGTCATTTCATATCCAGATCGACGGAGAAAGGCTTTCCATTTTTCAGGACATTGAGAAAAGGGTCCAAGTTTGAATGGACCAAGGAGGCAGTAGAGGCTTTTTAAGCTCAAAGATTACTTGGCTGAGATCCCATTTCTAACTAAACACATGCCAGGTGAAGATCTGGTCCTTTATATATCGGTCAGGGAGGTCGCGGTAAGTTCGGTGCTCATCATGGAAAAAGTTGGTGTTCAAAATCCCGTCTACTATATTATCAGGATGTTAAGGGGAGCTGAGTTGAACTACTCAGAGCTCAAGAAAGGTGGATTTACAATTATCTACACAGCGAGGAAGCTTCGACCTTATTTCTTGGGTCACAAAGTCAATGTACGCACTAATTTAGCTCTCAAACAGGTATAGTGCAATCCAAATATGTCGGGGTGATTGGTAAAGTGGGCATTTGAGCTCATCAAATATGACATGGTGTATGGGCCAATAACAACTCAAGTGTTGGAGGATTTCTTACAAGAGATGATGCGCTCAGCAGAGAATGAAATTGAACAGAAATCATGGTTGCTGCATGTGGATGGATTGACTATGACGTTGAGGGCAGGGCTAGGAGTCGTTCTAACTAGACCAAAAGGGGAGAATCTAGTTTTTGCGATCAAGATGGAGTTTAAAGCCTCCAATAATGAAGTTGAATACGAGGAATTATTCCAAGGTATTAAGATGGCAAGTGATTTAAGAGCAAAGCGGGTAAATACATAGTTGCCTCACAACTGGTAGCTTGCCAGTGTGATGGGTATTTCGAAGCAAGAAAGGAATGAATGCAGGAGTACTTGGGGAATCATAAGGAGGGAGTAGTCCAGTTTGAGGAATGCATATTGAATCTATCGCGAGCTGATAATACTAGGGTGGATTAGCTCGCCTTAATGGCATGGACATGGGTACTTGTAGCACAAGGACGGTTACTTTGATGGATTTATCTCACAACAGTTTTAGAAAATGGAAAAGAGGTCATGGAGATATGGAAGGAAGGGACTGGCGAGCCCCAATTCAGGAGATTCTCGATAAGGTGGTCGCTGAGAATAAGTAGTTGTCTACTAAAGAGGCCAGGACGCTGACACGATTTCATTTGATGAATGGATGTCTATATAAGAGGTCACACATTGGGCCGTACTTGAAGTGCTTATCATGAGAAGAGATGTTGGAAGTATTGCGGGAGATACATGAGGGTTATTGTGAATATCATGCAAAAATAAGGCATTAGTCTGGATGGCCTTGCGAGCTGGGTTTTTTGTTCTAGGAGTGAAGGGGAGGGCGGGCGAGATTGTTATGACTTGCAGGAAGTGTCAGATGCACGCACTTATTATCCATGTGCCCGAAGAAGATATGATGGTGATGAGATCGCCCTGCCCATTTGCGTAGTGGAGTATCGATATAGTGGGGCCATTGTCGAGGATGCCCTGCAAGAAAAGGCATTAGGTGGTCGCGGTGGATTACTTTAAAAAATGGGCGGAGGCCTAGGTTGTGACCAATATAGCCGAGCAGAGCATAGTTGAACTTATCTTTAACATTATTTTTTGCAGGTCTAGCGTACCATGGGTGTTAGTCTCAGATAATGGTTTACAATTCAATGGGCACATGATGCAGGATTGGTGCAAGACGATGGGGATGAAACAATTATTTGTTTCAGTAGAACATCCCCAAGCTAATGGACAGGTTGAGGTTACTAAGAGAATTATTATGCAAGGAATTAAGCTGCGGCTGGAAAAAGCAAGGGGACTTTGGCTCGAGAAGCTATCTTCTGTTTCTTGGGCTTATGAGACTGCCCGACGAACTACTACAAGTGAATCACCTTTTAATTTGGTTTATCATATGGAAGCTATCATTCCGTCAGTAGGGGGAGGGTCGCATTGACTAGAAACTTTCAATGAAGAAGAATATGAACAATTGGCTAGGGGAGCTTTGGAAACAATTAAGGAAATACGAGATAAAGCTGCAATGCACGTGGAAAGGTATAAACAAAGGATTCAGGCAACATATAACAAACAGGTGAAAAAAAGATACATTCAAGTCGACGACCTAGTTTCGAAGCGAGCTGATGCAATATATACTACGAAGAAGCTGAATCCTAACTGGATAAGGCCGTTCAAGGTTATAAAATTATTAAGAGGATGTGCGTATGTTCTGGAAGATACAGAGGGAAAGGCGTTGCCAAGGAGCTGGAATATTTGCAACCTGAAGAAATATTATACTTAGCTCCTTAGGCGATGAATGGATGTCATACTTTTTATTACTATTACTATTGACCGATGCTGGTTTAGTTCGGTGATGGATTTGAGTTTTTATTATGCACTTTTTGGTAATTATGGGTTGATGCTTGTTTAGATCAGCGTTGAATAAAGGATGATTCTTATGGTATTACAATGTTATATGATTCATGGAGATGGTTTTTATGGTTATGGCTTGACACTTTTATGAGATCGATGAAGGCTTATGGTTTATGGTTTATGTATATGGTTTATATGGCTATGGAATGATGCTTTTATGAGGTCGGTGACTGTTTATGATTTATGGTTTATGGATATGGTTTTTATGGCTATGGGCTGACACTTTTATGAGGTCGGTAATGGTTTATGGTTTATGGTTTATGGTTTACGGATATAGTTTTGTGGAAAGGTTAACACTTGATTCAATTTGTGAAGAATGTGTTTGATTAACATGTTCTTTGCGACCTTTAACTATGTGTTTTCGAATATGTTTGATTACATATTCCTTGCTTGGTTGGTTATGTGTCTAGGAGAATGTGATTGATTAACATGTTTTATGTTGCTTTGAGTAAATGCTTATGTGAGTATGTTTGATTAACATATTCCTTGGGCTGTTTGGTTGGGTGTCTACGAAGATATGTTTGGTCCGTATACTATGTGGTTATGTGATTGTGTGTTAAATTGACCTAGTTGTTTTACTTTGTTCAAAGTTATTGGAACACAGGGAAATGAGTATTTTTCTCGGTCATTATGATCTAATATGGTTCTGGTTTACTATGGTTTTACTTGGTGTGATATGTGGTGATTTCTTTCGACCAACTTATGTTAGGTTAGTGGGAAATTTGATAATATATTGGGCCGACTTTTGTATAGGTCAGCAGAGGCTTTTTGAGTTGACTAATTAGGTCGACAAATATATGGTGGTGAGAGGTCTTATGGTTATAAGGCGATGCTTAAATCAATATGTTATGAGTCGGTAATCCTTATGATATTCTGACATTATGGAAAGGTTCATAGTTAAAAGGGTTTTATGGTTATAAGGCGATGCTTAAGTCAATATGTCATTAGGTCGGTAGGTGATATGTTGTTCTGTTTTTATTCATGGTTAACGAGTTTTATGGTAGAAAAGTGATGCTTAAGAGGATGGTTTTGTGACCGAGATATTTATATGACTCTTATTTTATGGTTATTATGGATTCAACCTTTAAGGATTGTAGGTTTTTATGGGTTAGCTTGATAGTATTAGTGATAAAGGACAAATGGTGTGAGTTTTTTATAAACACGATTCATTCATGGCGAACTAAAGATTGTTAGATGCATGAAAATAAAGTTTCATTAAATAGGAGAAGTTGAATTACAAAATATACAAGGTGATAATTACATTAAGGGGCAGAAAGGGGGACCAGCTCATCCAAGGGGACTTCAAGCTCAGCCAACATTATTTCCTGTGCCATACGTTCGGTCCACCAGGCAGCTTTAAGAGGCTGGTTGACATCGCTGCGCCAGAAAAAGAAAGGCGATAGATCATCCTCTAATTGTTTCTTATCAAGCACGAAGTTAATCCTCGCTGCCTGGAGCTGAGCTTTAACTCGCTCTAGGGTCGTCCTATATACAACTTCGTCCCTTTGCCACCTTATTTAGGAAGGTAGTTGTGTGGCGGTAGGTCGCGAGCAGGCTGGTCTTATTAGCCGCAACGAACCATTGGCCCACTTCACTCATTAAGAATGTGTGACGGCCTTCATCAACCCCCTGCCTGTGGTCCCTGAACACCTCCTGCTCTTTTTCCTTCTCCTTCTCCAACAACATCCCTTCCAGCTCAATTTGGCACTTTGCAAGCCTGGTGACCTTAAGCTTCATCGTCTCTAGCTAGCACTTTGAAATGTTTGATTCTTCTGTTTGAGCCACTAATTGACGATGGGCTTTGTCCAAATCTCCCTGGGATAGAGAAAGTTGATTGGTCAAATGGTTGAACTGGGTAGTCAGCTCATCGCATGCCTTCTTCCATTGATCGGCTCGATAACTTGTAGAATACTGGAGATAGAGGTCGTAATAGGTTGGAGCTATGTTGACAGACGTGGAATAAAATGTGTTATGGGTTAATAATAGGTTAACATATGAAATGATAAGAAGAGATTTCAAAGGATCATTACCTAGGCAATATGCTAAGATAGCAAGGTCGCCTGTTAACATATGAAATGATAAGAAGATATTTCTTATCTGGAGTTAACATTTGGTCCTGGAGGAAGGGTTCGAACTGGTCGGCATCGTCGCAATGCAGAAGGTCGTTGTTCAAAATGGGGGAGCCCGAGCTAAATGCTCCCTGGGTACGATGGCGTTTTGGTGGAGGAGATGCAGATCGATATTAGGCTACGGAGGTCACGACCGGAGATAAGTCTGGCTAAGCCATTGCTGCTCCTTCCGAGCTCGAGGACTCACTAGCGAGTATAAGGTGCTCTGCAGAAAAGGAAGACTAGTTATTGTTTTCTTTATACAGGTTAAAAAAAACAACATTGGTCTATAATGTGTTAGACCTACCGAATTCAAGTCTTGTCATTTGTAGAGGTCGCTGACCGAGGCCCACGAAAGAGTACACCTCTCTGACTTGGTGAGTTTCATGACATCACAAGGAAACTTGCTCCATTCTTTGAGTAATTCTGAATACCTTTGAGGAGGGGACGCTTCCTTCCATTTTACAGGAAATGGCCAGGGCTCGCTAGAATAGAGGAAGAAAAAATTTTATCGCCACTTGTGGACTTTAGAGGAGGGGCGAATAAAGAAAAGTGCCTTTTAGCGCGAAGAAAAGTAGAAGGTACCTTTATAATTTTTCATTATATAGCAAAAGTAAGAAAAAAATCTATATCAGGTTCTGCGTTGTAGTATGTACATAAAATTATATACTCGGTTATAAACCTAATAGAATTGGGAGCCATTTGGAATAGGGGGACTTTATATTTTTCAGCTGTGGAGGCCAGAAAAGGGTGCATAGGATATCTAATTCTTGCCCCTATATGGTTGTCGAAGACAATAATATGGTTTGGAGGGGGATGGTCTGGATCATTTTTGACAGCTTTGGGCTGGACAAATTGGATGGTGTTTGGAAGGTGAAGGCTTTTTACGAAATCTGCAGGCAGATTTCGATCTGGGAGTAGCCCAAGATTTCGGTGGTTACCCGGGTAGCTCGCAAAAGAAGAGGTAGCTCGGCATGAGCTGATGGGGGTACGATCTTTATAGGGTTGGAGAGGAAGAAATTGGTTCCCTGCAGGTTCATCAACCAAACCAGTTCTTGATGCGGTAACATTTCTTCTTCTATTTGGTCGAACTAGGAAGATTTCTACAGATTCCATTTCAGAAGACATGTCATGGATAGGAGAATTGGGATTTTTAGAATCGGAGTTGGAATAAGCTAAAATTACCACACATCAATAATAATGAAAACAGAAAATGGGAAAGGGAATAAAATAGACATGTTCAGAATATAGAAATTCAAAATAAAGTATTTAGTACTGAAATAGTAAATTAAGTTGATGAAATCAAGGGGACTTCTGAATGGTGTTGTAAATTCATTAACTTGCTGCATTAAAATTTTTGATTTGAGGATGACCGTACTTTTTGCTCGAGAATTCTTGAAGGTTTTACATAGAACGGTGGAAAACTGCTTTTTCTTTTTTGAAATACAAAGAAAAGAAGGTGAAAGGACGCTTGTGTTAGGACCAGCGCAAATTTGAAAAGATAGGGGAGTTTTGGGCGACCCGAAGGTTGGTAGGGTTAATCGTGGGATTTCGTTTTCTGTCCCACAAGAACAATATATTACGAGAAATAAGACTGTGACATGTATCTGACCTAATGGCAATATTCATTTAATGTTCGGAAGTTTGAGGTGATGTTTGATGGTTTTTGCGCTTTTACTAAGAGGAATGTAGATTTTTGGGGATACTTATGATTAAATTCCACTTGATTTCCTACCTCAATCAAGTAGAGTGTGGGGGATTAAATTATAGGACATCAAATATCCAATTCGGTAGACATGCAGGTTTGTAGGAATTTATGATGCGACCTCACATTTAAAAGGGGCGATCTCTTTTATAGGAGGGCGAGCTGCTTGTGGGAGTGGCGAGCTCATGTATAGGAGTGACAAAATCTTATATGAGGATGGCGAGTTCTTATGAGGTAAATGATTTTATAACAACTCGGTAATGAGAGATGGGTTTTATGGTTAATATGATCTTGGGCCCTTGTGGGTTGATATGGACTCTGGTATGAGGTCCCGACGGACTAAGGGCATGAATATGGTTATTGGGCCATGGTTATTATGCTAATTTAGCGAGAGTTCTAATATCTATGGTAACTTAGCATACATAAGGAATCCTAATTCTAACTCGGTGGCTATTTATGGTATTTTGGTTTTAATAGGAGACGGTAACCCTAGATTGGGACACGTCTATTGTCTATCTAAAGAGGACACGGGTCTCACTTTTTTCTTAGTTGATTTCTAACCTACTTTTTGAGATCTCGCATATCAATATTAAAAAGGGACTAACTTAAGCATCGAAGGGCCTACGTCGGGGCTATCTGGCTTGGGTTTTATTTTGTAGGTTTATTAGGTCGCCAGGGGTTCTCTGGAGGTCTATCTTGTTGGCAAACACATATATTAGGTCATTACTCTATTTTCTTGGTGAACCAATTTTTTTGGTCACATCACAACTCTCTAGCGATTGTGTGCAGTGGAATCGACTTCAGCGTCAACTGGAATTTGGTGAGATGGTCGGCCTCGATGGAGGGCGTGGTGGACTGGAAATTTAGAAGTGCGAACTCCGGTGATGGTATGTAGATGTGGAGAGGCGACTGGTTTGATTCAGTGTTTTAGTGCGGCGGCTGTGCAGCGACAGAGTGACGGCGCGACGCTAACCTCAACGGCAGCGATTCTAGGAGTGAATGGTGATGGTTTCGTCCAAAAATTCCTTTGGGGATGGCGACTATTTCAAACGACTGAGAAGGATGTCGTTATGGGGCTGTGGTGGTTTCAGTGTTGGTTCAGAACGACCGAGAAGTGTTGTTAATGGTGTTGCGGTTCGGCATAGATTCGATAGGGATGATGATTTGAAAATGGAGACCGAATTTATTTTCGATTTCAGGCAACTTGATTGGAAAAAATATGCTGGCGATGGGGATGATGAATGTTAAAAAAAACTTTTGTAATGAAAAACTTTACCTGATGGTGTTACTGTTTGTTGGAGAAAAAGGATTAACAATGTACTGTCGTGTGGTTTTTGATTGTAAAAGTTTAGCTGTTATATTTTTTTGGGTGGGAGAAGATGAAAAGATTGAGAATTAAAATTGATCTGAAGATGAAAAGTCGAAGAAATTGAAAAAAAAAACAAAGGGTTTTGGGAAAAATTTATATTATATACAATTGAATTTGATAATTGAGCTTAGTAGACAAGAAAAATAAAATAAATTCAATTCTGAATCCTAGAATCACCCAAAAAGAATAACTAGAAAAATGGATAAAAATATTTAATGAGTTTAGGTATTTAATTTGGTAAAAATAACTTTAATAATATTCTAAATTATAAATTATATAATTATATAGTTAATTGTAAATATAAATATTAGTAATAATCTCAAATACGAATTTGTAATTAAAACTTTATAGACCAAAAGTTTGGGATTAATCATTACAGTTTGAAATTACAATTAAAAAAATAATATAATATAAATACACGGACATTACATTTACATTCGTAAACTATACAATCATTTTCTAGGACACCCTAATGCAATTTGTGACAATGTTTTATTGAAGATATTATTTCATTATATATATATATATATATATATATATATATATATATATATATATATATATGGCAAGAATTTGTGTTAGGCCAGATTGATGGGTCATGACCCGTCAGGCCATCTGACCTGTTATAATGTATTAGTTTTTATAGCATGATATATTGGTTTTTGTACTATAAAGTATTGATTTTCATAAACTCCTGACCCGTGATATGATGTATTGGTTTTTATACTATGTTGTAGTGGTAATATGAAGTATTAGTTTTTTACTATAATGTATTGACTTTTGAACTATGATGTATTGTTATTAAATTTTGACCTAACGAATAATCCGTTAGACCGTAATGACAAGAGAGCTGCCCTATATATATATAGGGAAAAAAAATTCTTTGCCACCTGTACTTGTCGCGTTTTTATGGTTTGCCACCTAATGTTTTTTGGTTGTTATTAGCAACCCAAAGTATGCGGGTTTTGCTCTTTGCAACCTTCAGACTATTTTTCATTCAAAAAATTGTAGGATCGAAACCCGTAAACCTCATGCTTCATTCTAAAAAAATGAAAATATTGCCCAGCATAATAATTGGTGATGAGGCATGAGGTTTACGTGCTTCGATCCGGCCATTTTTTGAATGAAAATTAGTTTGAAGGTTGCAAAGAGCAAAACCCACATACTTTGAGTAGTTAATAACAACAACAAAAAAAATAGATGGCAAACCATAAAAACGCGACAACAAAGAGTTTTTTTTCTACTCCATTTTGTTAATAATGTTAACTATTAACGATGAGGTGTCGCAATGAGAGTAATTCGGGGCTGAGGTGGACCAATCAAAATGAGCCAAAAGTGACGTTTCGTGCTGTGGTTCATAGGGGGTTTATTTTGGGATGAGACCAAAATTTTGACCCCCTATAAATAACAACTTTTTTTTTATTTATTTTTGTTGAATTGACCCGATAGTACCCTTTTTGGGAACGTCCAGTGCCAAAGTCACTGAATGGGTAAGTCGCCAATCCCTGGATTATGTAATGTACTTTATCCGCTGGGTGACGGGCGGGCAGGTTTCTAATCTACCCTTGTGTGATTCCTGTTGAAGCATATACTCTGGGGTGGGTGCAGGGCGGACGATTTTAAAGCTGACTCCCCGTTCATTAGATAGAGAAGATCACCAAGATTTCGCGATCCGCTGCCAAACTTATTCCAATTCCAAGATCTCGGATCGAATCGGTATACTGTGGCACACCTTTTTTCACGCACCAGTTTTTTCTTCTTCTTTTTTCGTCTCCTTTTCTGTGATCCAGTACTATTCCTCATAATAAATTTTGTTCATCGGTCGCATCCCTCGAAAAAAAAATTCTAATTTTTCCCTTCTCTTAAATTATGTCACCTTTCGCCGTCGATCCATAAAACTTCAAGAACAATATATAGACTGAAAAAATTTCAAGAACAATTGATTCATAAAATTATGATTTTTACTCCGTCTTCATAAAAATCGAAGTGTATTACGTGGGCATTGCAAAATTAGTTTGGTAACAATCTCGAAACACTCCTCGCCGCTTGCTTTATCTCTCTCCTTTTTTTTTCCTTTCCAATTTTTTTTTGGCTTAATTCGGTCTGGGATTTGTAAATATCCCAGATTTAATTGAAGTTGTATTGTTAATCCGATCAATGTTTCATTTTTTAGATCTGCAATTAATTTTCACATCCTTTTCGGATGAACTGCAACTAATGTCGGATTAACAATACAATTAATTTTCACATCATTTTTTAAATCTATCCAATTCACAACTTTTCGGATGAAATTTTTTGATTTTTGATTTTTGATTTTTGATTGCTTATGATTTGATTCTTCACAGTGATATGGTAGTGGCTCTGTGGGGAGTTTGCAATGATGGAGAGAGGGTAGCTACGGGTCGAGGATTTGTGTATTCTTGGCTTTCTCCAGCGGCTGCAGATTTAGGGCTTTGACGAGTGGTGGGCTTTTTCTGGGCTTTCTCCGGCGAAGTCAGATCTAGGACGTCCCTCCGGTAAACAATCCTTCCTTTTATTCATTTTTAATTTTATTTTTTTAATCCAAGTTTCTATGACAAAGAGAATTTCGGTAGAATTTTCTACAATCAAGCTCTTATGTCTTCGAAAGGTATTCCACAGATCACGTTTGTGTTAGGTTCTTGCACGGCCGGTGGGGCTTATATTCCTGCTATGGCTGATGAAAGTGTAATGGTGAAAGGAAACAGCACCATTTTTCTTGCTGGACCTCCGCTTGTGAAGGTTAGTTGCCAAATTTTGCTAAGTTTAGATTTATTATTATTATTATTATTATTATTATTATTATTATTATTATTATTATTATTATTATTATTATTATTATTATTATTATTATTATTTACTTGATTTGCTTAAAAGAGATAATTGTTTGAGGTTTTAGTAGGCTTGCTATTGGAAGAGGTAGTTTCTGCAGAAGACTTGGGCGATGCATCCGTGCATTGTAAAACGTCGGGTGTTTCGGACTATTTTACTCAAGGTAAAATTTGCACTTTATTTTTAGGGATTATTAAAAAAGTACTCTTGAGGTTTGACCTAATTAAAAAAAAACACTTATCTTTCAAAATTACAAAAACTACCCGAGGTTTGATTTAGTGGTAAAATTAAGGATTGCTTATGATATATAAGACAATATAAAATCTCAGGGGTAATTTTTAAGGGATCTTTTTTTTTTTTTTGGAAAATAAGTCGCATTAGATAAACTTAATTCTTAAGGATATTGCATTGATTAAATTGTGCAAGTTATGTTTATCTGTAGACGAACTTCATGCACTTGCTATTGGAAGAAACATAGTGAAAAAACTGCATATGGCTGGTATGAGTGGACATAATCATAGAACGTCTGATTTCAAGGAGTTAGGATTTTTACTTCGTTTTCATCAAAATTAGGACTTTTCTGCAGCCGTTATACTGTATGTAACAATCTATGTTCATTCAGTTTGTCATTTGTATGATTTACTTTCTCTAATTACCATAGTATTAATTGGGGATTTTTGGTGTTGTTGCATCTTAATAACCTATTTGCTTTGGACTAGTGTTTGGCCATAGATATAATTACAATGTAAAGTTATGTCATATATAGGGAATTTAAAGTTAAATGGGTGAGGTGATGGTTGTTTGGTTATATTTTGGCTCTGTGTTTGGGAGAAATAAAATTACCCTATCATCAATTAGGCCTTTCTCTATAATTCACTCTTTAGTTTAATTAAAAAATTTATCTCATATTTAAATTCTTTTGATTTTAAAAGAAATGCTTTTACCTGATGATACATTAAGTTGTAGTTTCATTTAAGTTAGTTCCATGGTTGATGATCACAATTATTTTTATGATGGTGAGGGCTTTAACTACAGTTGTCACACATTTCATCACATGAATAATTTTCTTGAATTGATTGATGTGAAAGCTATCTGCAATTTCGTGATGAGTAAAAGTTGGAAGCTTGAAAAGCGTTTTCAATATATTGAAATATAAATTGATAAGTCTACTACTAAGCTTTCAAGATTGAAAATACAAAGTAATCTTGATTGAAATATAAATCTCTGTTTTTTAAGGCATACTTTTGTCGATTTCAAATAAATGGTACGTTGAGATGCAACGGAGGGTTAATGAGGTACAAAAGCATTTTCTGTGGCATTCAAGGCCTCTGAAGTATGATGTTTTTCATATGTTATTACATTCGATATGTTTCATTCGAAGTGTGTGGTCGAGGTCATGGTCATGAAGTCGCTAAGTATCCTGGTCGATACAGTAAGGAGTGTGCGATCGAGGTCATGAAGTCGCTAAGTATCCCGGTCGATAAGGTAAACAAGTGCATGGGTGATCCGGAGGCCGATATCGAAAACCAAGTCCTCAAAACTGAGCAAGATCTTCAGTTTTTTTTAATTATTAATTATTTCTTTAAATACAAGATATATTATTATAATGGAGAAATTTTTGTGAGTTCAGGTTGGTCATGGTTCACGTGGTGATGTTACCATCTTACCAACTATGGCGATAAATGATGTTCATACAGAGGTTAGTTGAGATTTAAGAATGTATGTAATTATGTATACTGTACACACCTCATTTAGTGAAATGTGGGAGTATCTGAACTTTATTGTGTTATGTCTCCAAAAGGAAAGCTGGAGAGGGGTGCAATATTAAATAAGGCCATATGTGCAGTCTTCAAGGAGACAACTGATCCTCCAATTTGCTTGAGTGGAGGTTTTGACTTTTCACATTTTGTTTTAATTAATTAATTATTATGTAATGTAATAATCTTCAAAGAGTTAATAATGCAGAGCTTTATATATGATAAAACCCATAATTTTCTTTTAAAATTGTTAATGTACTAATATCAAAAGCATCATGTGTTTACTACAGGTTTTGCTTTTTAAGAACAAAACAGCTAATTTAAAGGCCATACCGGACAATGAACAGATTAACGACGAGTCCCCGAAAATCAGTTTTAGATGGGAAATTGAGAGCTGCTCGACCACGTCATCATCAGTGTACTCGGCTATTTCTGTGGTAAAACACGAGCCAGTACTTAATGCGGATTTGATTAATGCGACGAGTCCTTCACATGTTAGGGATCAGTGGGTCGCCAGATCGGGAAAATGGATCACCACGGATTCTAAATGTAAGATAGGCTAATCTATATATAATTGTTATGCAATAAACAAATAAAATGAATATATGCAAATTTTATAATGATTATTTTTAAAAATGTTTTACAGTTGTTGTGATGGAGTTATGATAATCATATCTTGGAATCAAAATGTCAGGTGAGATGGAAACCAGAAACAAGTTAGGCCGACTTTTCTATCGGTTTCCAGAAGGAGAATCTGGGCTGACGTTTATGATTGAGTTTCCAGTAAGTTGTTATTTTTTTTTTTTTTGGCGTTTCTATAATTATTGTATTAAGTAAAGAAAATGTGGGTTGCAGGGAAATGAAGAGGTTTGGCGTGGGCCCGGGGGAGGAGGACGAGGTGAATCTTGTGATTTTATCGCACGGTCTGGCGATCCGGATATTTCTGATGAAGTGGTTCAGGTGGACGGTGGAACAGTTCGAGCGGTAGAAGAATCCAAAGTGGGATTTTCTTTTCACTTTTTTTTTAAAAATTTTGAAGAATGAACTTTTCTTTTTGGACTTCTAAACTGCTGTGGAACATTTGGATTGTAACTTTTCTTTAAACTTTTCAAAATATTTATTAACCTTTTGTAATGTTAGTACACGATATTTATGTTATATTATGTCTTTTATATTTTTTTGCTGTTATTTATCAGTTGTTTATGTTATTGTTTGTGTTGTTTTGTGTTTATTTATGTGTTATATCATTTGTTGTTGCTTCTGTTATCTGTATTTTTATGAATGTAGTTTAATTGTTTATTGTCCAAAGTTTTATATTTGTTATTTGTATGTATCATATAAATTAATTTGTCTATTGAATATGTAACATCAACATGTTATTTTGTGTATTTACTTTGTGTGTAATTTATGTGAATCACTTATTGTTTGTTGCATTATACATTCTTGCATGTTTGTTTTATACTGTGTATGTTTTATTTTATTGTGTTTGATTGTCATTATACTAACTGCATACTTATGTGTTTGATACATGCAAAATATCTGTGTAATTGTTTTTATTTTTTTATTATTTTCCAGTTTTTAAGCATATATTTGTATTTTGATATATATCATCTTATTCTGGGAAGAGAATAAGATTTATTTCTTATTGCGACATATTTTATTATTTTGTCTTCAAAAAAACAAAATAAAAAAAAACTATGATCTTGTGTGAAACTAATATAAATACATATAAACTGGCATCATGTGTACATTCGCATCTTGTGTGAAACTAATATAAATACATTTAATGAGGTATTGTATATATGGATATCATATAATTATGGCTTGCCTAGCATCCACAATTTGGAAAATACATATAAATCCGCATCATGTGTAAATGTGTACGAAGGGAAATGTGATGTTTATTTTAATAAAAAAAAATGAATGTTGATCATAACCAAAAAATGTACTTTTCTTTCCGTAATTGATTTAATATCATCTATGTAAATATAAAATCTTAAATAAGTTTAAGATGAATTCGTTATTTATTTTAAGAAATTATTAGGAATTAACGTAGCTTTTGAAGTAATTATTGTATATGTAATCAATTATTATCCTAAAAATACTAAGCACCAAATTCGTAAATCTCTATATCTTTTATTTACATGGATTATGTAAGCACTATATTCATATCCTTTAAATTGTCAATGGATTCCAGGCTATATATTCATATCCCGAAAATTAGTGGGATATATATGGCACTATGTAAGCACGTTTTCTTTTTTTATTTTCTTTCTTTTGTTGGAGAAAATGTCAATATGGACCATCTTTTGTAATTAAAGAACTTCAATTATACATTTGAAATGTTTCTTTATTCCAGATATATGAGGCTAAAATCATGGGCATTTTTCTTTTCTTTGATTAAGATATAAATTAGAATATTATTTTCATTTTTTCCTTTTTCTTAAAAGTATTTTCAATCTATTTTTTATCCTAAATATTATCTCTTCTACAACTAATTTTTAATTTTAATTAATTTATATTCTTTATTTTCTCACCGTCCATATTGCACAAATTCATTCAATTATAAAATCCTAGGAAACAGTGACTTTATCCATATTCTAATTTAAATAACATAACCAAAATATTTGTATTTTTACACAAGGTCAACTCCAAACTAACATTAAATAAATATTGAGTTTTTGAAGCATTCTTAGAATGACATAAAATCACTTCCAATATGAATAGCTTGATTGTTTCAAATAAACTACTAATATTTATGTTTTAATTTGTAAAAAATGAGATATTTAAGGGATTGCAACTACAAATTAATATTTATGTTTCTCTGCAAAAGTGGATTTTTTTTTCCCTTTGATATGGTATATATTTATGGTTATTTTAGAAAAAGGGGAAAAGTTTAAAGAGAATTTAAATTAGACCGTGTATATGAGAGAAAGGAGGGAGATTGATTTTTGAAAATTATTCTCAATTATAAATTAGGTATTTTTGAGATTATGATAGGTTATTTTGATATAATTATACTCTAAATGTAAAATAGGAATCTTAAGGTATATTTATGATATGGCCATGATGCGGGCCCAAACCTAGACGTTTCATCATCCTCCATCCCTCCACCAATGACCTCATAGATAACTTTTTTTGTTTATGCTTTAGAGTAGATTTATGATAACTATACTTAATTATTTATTTTTTATATAAAATATTGAACTTAACTTGCACATTTTTTTAAATAACTCATATTTTGATTATCGCGCATCACTCCATAAAAATGACACTGAACAAATTGTAGATTAATAATATTTTTTACTCACATTGACGAAATTTACGTTATAGTGATGACAATATATAATATGTATTTTTAAAGCCGTATTATTAATAGATTATTCTTTTCAAGCATTTCTCATTTTGGCATTATTTAATTTCTAAAATTAATCAACTTTTTTGATAAACTCTTATATTTTTATTTTTTTCTTATATTTGCCCACGAAATCGCGGATTTTCACATTAGTATATAATATATATTTATTATCATCATACTCTAGTGATATTTGGTTTGGTTTATTTTAAGTACACATAGCTGACATCAGCATACTTACATTTTGGCATCCTGAATTTAACTTGTGCTGGGTGGAATGACTTTAAGTGGTCGACACACTACAGTTTATTCTTAAAAAAAAAATTAATATCACCTGATGTGAATATCCCTCGGAAAGGTAGAAGTACATTTTCTTGTGCGATTTAAATGCTTGCCATCCTACTCTATTCCATCTATCACCTTGTGAACTATATCCCATATCACGGTAAATTTGGCTTGAGCTAAATTTAAACTCAAGCCCACCCTTGTCTAATTATTGAGTCTCAAGTCAAGTTCCAATATATAGCGTTGGGGATATAATAAATAAATTGGGATAATAATGGGGATAATTTAAAATAACTGAGATTTGTTATAATTTAAATAGAAACAAACAAAAAGTAGAAATGGAAAAGTATCGAGTCGAGCGAACTCTTTCCTTAATATATTATTGCCCAGTACGCAGTGCTCGCGAATCTATTAAAATGAGTTTCCCAAGATACAACGACAATAATACCAGAATGAGCAGTCAATTTGATTAACCTAGCGAATGAGAACTGGCCAGACAATTGAAAAAAACCTTACCTATAAAATATATGATGCGTGAGGTATGTAAGGAAAATATGAGATGTATTTTTGTTGATGATTTTCTTGTGTGTTCTTCAGATGTGTTTTGAAAAACTTTACACTATGTAGGTGAGGGAACCCTTAAAAAAAATAAAAAAAAATAGTAGGAATTATGATTCTTAATACAAGTCAATCTCTTTGTCTTACTCAACAATAAAAGGCTTGGAAGCTTCCATAAAAGAACAAATCTATTTAAATCAAAGGAATTAAATAATTTGCGATCTCCAACCTTTAATGATTCAATTTCCAAGAAATAATGAATATCATTCATATGTCGCACATTGCCTCTTTACTTAGGAAACTCCACACTCTCTTTACCATCCAAATGTTTACACAAATATATCCAAATGTCTAACTTTGGTCATTGACTTTTCACTCACTCGAATATGAATTTGTGAAAGTAAATATACCATGATAATCTACTTGAAATGTAAATTAAGAATTTGGCATTCGTGTTAACGACCCGTCTAAACTTGGAATATTTTACTAAATTTACCATTTATAAATTTCCCAAATTTATTTTTTTCAACAATCCCCCACTTGAGTGTAAAATCAATGTATTATACATGTGACTCAGTTTCTCAGTTTCTGCTAAATATTATTATATCAGGGCAAGTACCTTGTGGCTTTGAACCCTCCTTAGTGAAGTACCATCGGATATATCCACGTCCTAGTCGACAGTGTCATCAAACTATTCTGCATACGAGTATACTAGACAGAGATACTCATGTAATAAAGATTATACCATTTCTCAAGTTCTTAAAGTTGTGTTCGTTTTGAAATTCAAACACCCTTGGGATTCTTAAGTGCTCTGGTCGAGGGAGCCTTTTCTCTGCACTTAAATATGTGACCTTGTCTATCAGAAATATCCTACAATACTCCAACAATAGGTATAGATCGTTATTAATTCTTAAACTTAACCTCACCACATTTAGCAGGCATACCACTTGATTATGATCTCTAAGGATAGGTTAGCTCAAGGTTAGATACCAAGTATTTAGAATATAATAGTCTAAAGTTTTGTTGTCCCATTCAACCAAGTTCTTGGGATCTCCATTTATATTGGTTGGTGTCCACTAAAAACCATTCTTTAGTTGTGGATTTTAACCACCTTCCCTCTAGTAGTTTATGTAATTGATCTCAGTTAAAACATTTCGTAAATGGTTCCTTTATATTTTCCTTTGATTTAACATAATCAATGAATATTATTCCTCTTGAGATCAATTTTCTAACGGGGAGCACCTCATGGTATTTTCGGGGTGTCTGAAGATCAATTGTGTCTCTGATGAATATGTCACGATTTAAACTTATACATCTCATTATAAGCCCTTACGATAGCAACTTGATTATTGAAGTTTATCATAATCATTTATACTGGCTTCTCCAACATGGAATGTCCTTGAGAGAATTTTGAAGCCACTCAGCCTCCTCATTGGCTTTATCCATAGCTATGAGTTCTAATTCCATGGTGGATCGATCTATACATGTTTTTCCAACCAGAAAACCTGCCACCAAAGAAACTGCACCTTCGCCTGAAAATTTCTCGACCTGCTATACACAAAAACACGTTAGAAAGGACTACCGGGGGTTTTCTGGTAGAAACTTCTCTGATGCTTAAGTCAGTAAGCATTTTGATCGGAATAAAATAAAAGCAGGAGAAGAATGCTTCAGATTGCACACCTTTCAGCTTTGAGGCTTGGTGTATTTATAGTTTCCCATTGTGGGGCCCTTCTGAGATCTCGAAAATAGAATTCCACGAATCTCGGGTCGTTATTCAAAATGTCAAGGACACCCTTTTACTCCTAGAAATATCAGACCAGGAAAGTACCAGATCGTTCCCTCTCATTTCGGGATGTTGGGATTTTTTCGAATTGAACCTCGCATGATCTATTGGATGTTCAAATTAAAATCATGTATTCATGCAAATCATATATATTATGTTCATATGAATATAAACACATGTCTATAATATTAACATTCAAGTCACATTCGAATCTAAAGAAGCGGAATACATAGAAACGAAAAGACTTACAAACGATAGACGGTTTGAGGACAAGATCAAAGGTCTGATCTTGTTGCTGAATTAAATGAAATTGGAGCCTCCTTTTCTTCACAAAAACAACAACAATAGCTTGAGCAATTCCACTCCAAGATCTTCTATTGTATTCCCGGACTGCGTATCAGAAATAGAGTGGGCTATTTTCAACTGATAGAGTTATGGATTCTCTGGAAAAACAGAGAAAAGAGATGAAGAGGGGATGCTATGTTGTCTTGCCCTAATTTTCATTCCCCTATCCTTAAATATGAGGAGATGAACGAAAATTAGGTCTCCAAACCCTATTGGGGTTGGGCCCTTAATTCCAGTTCTTTCTCTAGTCCACTTGCAGTCTTAATTTGGGCTACAACAGGGATCTAGAAGAATATTAAATTGGCCCACTAATTTATTTAATTTCTAATATCCAATAAACTTAAGATATAATTAAATAAATGTTTTACTTTTATCCCACTAAAGAAGTAAAATTGACCTACCAATTTAATACATATTTCTGAATATGCTTTTTCCTCTAGTCCAGCCATTCCCTGTATTTAAAATTTAATGTTCGTTAATTAATTATGTAAGTCTCTGAAAACTATAATTAATTAACTTCTAAACCTTGAGTAGTACCACACAGGCTTTATCATGTACGGAATAAATCCCACATGCAGGGTTTCAACATGAACTTGTGTTTCCTCAAGAGAACATTATCAACCTGGCGCACCAGGACACAATGCTCATGTATACTGCTCGAAACATCAAGCATGCACTGACATTACTCAAGATATCGAGATTATTGATCTAAGAAAAGATCTCACCCATTGATATGTCAAAGTAATGAGCAATTCACTCTTATGCTTGCCAGTATCACATGAGTTCAGAACCCGAACTCTGTGGATCTTTATTCTCTCACTATCTGGGTCAGAGACAGAGAATAACATCCTATCGCGATCCTTTCCTCAAATACACTACACGGAGTGTACTATAATAATCAGTCAATCAAGACAAACTGACTTGTCAGATTATTATACGGTTTATCAATGGTGTGTTCAGGACCATCTATGCCGTGAGCATTTAATATAATACAAGGTTCCGATGATATGATCTTACCATGTGAATCCCCACACCATATCTTCTACAATGTATGTATATGGAACATTTGCATTAGAACGATTATATAAAATAAACTAAAATGCAAATAGTGACTGCAAAACCATTTCATATCATCATAAATAATCAGTATAAGTATACCAAGACATGTCCTTCAAGTATACTAAACTAACAATCTCCCACTTATACTTGAAGCATGTCTTTCAAACATAATAACAAATTGGCTAACTCTCCAATCTAAACTATTTACTCAAAGTGCGCCACCGGGTCTGCATCTCACCCCCATTTTCTCCACGTGACCATGAAAGGTCTTAGCCGGAAGGCTCTTCGTGAATGGATCAGCCAAATTGTCCTCAGACGCAATCTTGACCACCGCCACATCTCCTCTCTTAACGATCTCTCGTATAAGGTGGTACTTTCTCTCTATGTGTTTATTTTCTTGGTGGGCTCTAGGTTCCTTCGACTTTGCCACTGCACCAGAGTTATCACAGTATATCGTGATAGTCTTTGGCAAATCAGGGACCACGCTCAAGTCCAATAGGAAATTGCGGAGCCAGACCGCCTCTTTAACTGCCTCAGAGGCGGCTATATACTCGGCCTCCATGGTGGAATCCGCAATGCATTTCTGCTTTATGCTCCTCCATGCAACAGCTCCGCCCCAGTGTAAACACATAGCCCGAGGTAGACTTTCTTTGATCTTTATCGGATTTAAAATCTGAGTCCGTGTAACCCAAAGGTACTAGACTATAAGAGAGGTATACCAACATGTAATCTCGAGTCCGTCTAAGGTACTTGAGAATGCCTTTGACCGCAGTCCAGTGACCTCGTCTAGGGTTAGATTGATATCTGCTTACCATGCCAACTGCATAGCATATATCAGGCCTAGTGCATAGCATAGCATACATTAAGCTCCCCACTACCGAAGCATATGGAACCTTACTCATGTCATCTATCTCAGACTGTGTTTGGGGATAAATTTTCTTGGATAGATGAATTCCATCCTCAAAAGTTATAAAACCTTTCTTGGAATTTTCCATGCTAAACCTAGCTAGCACTGTATCGATATAGGTCACCTGAGACAGACACAGCATCTTCCTTTTGCGATCACGAATGATCTTGATGCCAAGGACGTGTCCAGCTTCTCCCAGATCCTTCATATCGAACTGCTTGGACAACCACACCCTTATGTCTGACAACACCTTTTTATTGTTTCCAATAAGCAGGATGTCATCTACATAAAGTACGAGTAATACTACCACGTTTCCATTACATTTCTTGTACACATAGCTCTCATCCGGACTTTGCACGAATCCATATGACTGGATGACCTCGTCAAACCAGATGTTCCAAGACCTCGATACCTGCTTAAGTCCATAAATGGATCTCTTAAGCTTGCACACTAAGTGCGCTTGGCCTTTAGCAATGAAACCCTCTGGTTGCTTCATGTGGATATTTTCCTCAAGATTTCCATTTAGGAAAGCTTTCTTGACATCCATTTGCCAGATCTCATAATCCATATGAGCAGCAATAGACAAGAGAATCCGGATTGACTTAATCATGGCTTTTGGTGAAAAAGTTTCCTCATAATCGATACCTTCTTTCTGAGTATACCCTTTCGCCACCAATCTAGCTTTGAAGGTTTCAACCTTCCCGTCAGGTCCTCTCTTGCGTTTATAGATCCACTTACAACCAACGGGTTTTATCCCATCTCGTGGTTCTAAAAGCTCCCAGACTTGATTGTGATACATAGATCCAATCTCAGATTCCATTGCAGTCTTCCAAGAGACTGCATCTTTGTCTCGCACTGCCTCATCGTAGGTCCTGGGATCCGATTCATTTAGTCCCTCTGGGAAATCCGAAGCCTCTCCCAGACCAATGAATCTATCAGGTTGGCGAACAACCCTCCCACTGCGATGAGGCAGCTCCTGTACTTCCGTGACACCTGGTGCAGAAATGGTAGTACCTCTTCTTGTACAACTGGTGTAGGATTCGATCCTTCCCCTCTTAACTCCTCTAGGACGATTTGGCTCCTTAGTTTGTGGTTTATGACATAGTCTTCTTCTAAGAATTGAGCATTAGTGCTTACAATGATCTTTTGATCCTTAGGACTATAAAATAAACCTCCTTTCGTTCCTCTAGGATATCCAACAAACAGCCTTACATAAGTACGTGGAGCCAGCTTATCATCTTTCTTGTCCAACACGTGTGCTGGGCTACCCCAAATCCGAATATGGTTCAAACTGGGCTTACGTCCAGTCCATAACTCCGTGGGCGTAGAAGGAACTGATTTTGAAGGAACCAAGCTAAGAATGTAAGCCGCTGTTTCCAGTGCATATCCCCAGAAACATCATCGATTTGATCATCTCTAACAGTGTTCCGTTCCTCCTCTCCGCCATGCCATTCTGTTGTGGCATCCCTGGCGCAGTCAACTGGGATGTAATCCCATTCTCTGCCAAGTATTCTCAAAATTCAGTTGAGAGGTACTCGCCTCCACGATCAGATCATAGTGACTTGATACTTTTGCCTGTTCGTTTCTCCGCTTCCGCCTTAAATTCTTTGAATTTCACAAAGCATTCAGACTTGCGACGTAACAGGTAGATATAGCCGTATCTAGAGTAATCATCAATCAAAGTGATGAAGTACTCAAACCCACCTCGAGCCTGAATCGACATAGGGCCACAAAGGTCAGAGTGAATCAAATCTAATAGCCCTTCGGATCGATTTCCTTTTGATAGAAAAGAACGCTTGGTCATTTTTCCCTCTAAACAGGATTCACACAAAGGAAATGATTCCAGAACAAAAGAAGACAATGGTCCATCGTTTACCAACCTTTGTATCCTTCTTATATTAATGTGACCAAGCTTAAGATGCCAAAGATAGGTTTGATTCAATTCCAAAGGTTCTTTTCTTTTGTTAGAGTTGATAATCGAAGTATTCAAAAGTTGCTTTTGTGCAGTGTCAAACACTGGTTTAAGAATGTAAAGTTATCCATCTAATGTGCCAGAACAGATAAAATGTTTACCACTAAAGATAACGTCCATGTCATACAAAGAAACAGAATATCCATCCATAAAAAGTCTAGAAACCGAAACCAAGTTTCGCCTAAAACCAGGCACATAAAGATAATTTTTAAAACAAGAGTTCTATCACTACTGAAAGGTAAAACTACGTCTCCCACTGCAATAGCCGCCGCTCTCGTGGCATTGCCCATGTAGATGGTGATCTCATCCTCACTCAACTGCCTTTTTACCAAGAACCCCTGTAAAGACATGCAAACATGATCAGTAGCTCCAGTATCTACTACCCACGAATGAGCAGAAAAAGTAGCCAAACATGTTTCAAACACTAGAGTGTGAGATATACCTCTCTTAATCTTCTTGTTGGGACACATGGACTTCCAGTGACCTGAATGGCCACACTTGAAGCATTTGGTCTTCGACTTGAACTCCTCAGGAGGAATATTTGCCTTTAGCTTCTTCACCTTAGGTGCCACATTTGCAACTTTCTTAGGAACGAACCTCTTCTTCTTTTTCACCCCCAGAGAAGATGCCCTAACGTCGGCCATGTGCACCTCAGAACTATTCTTCTGAAGCAGTTCAGCTGCCTGAAGATGTATGAGCAATTCAGCCAAGGTTACATCCTTCTTTACCATCAAGAAGTTCAACCTAAACTGCTCAAACTTCGAAGACAAGCTGTGAAGCACGATGTCAAGCTGAGAATCAGCGTCCAGACTGCCACCCAAGGTCTCGATCTCACCCAGATATCCCATCATCGTGAGAATGTGATCCCTAATAGGTGTGGAGTCAGTCATTTTTGCATTCATCAGCTTTTTCATTGCCACATGGCGTGCCAAGCGATTCTGATGACCGAAAAACTCCCTCAGGTTGAGCATGATATCATAAGCAGTCTTCATAGTCTGATGTTGATGTTGCAACACATTTGACATCGAAGCCAAAATGCAGCAGCGCGCGATCTCAACAGACTTAACCCACTTATCATACGCAAGCCTTTGAGCTTCGTCAGAACCCTCATCCGGCTTTTGTGGACATTACTCTTGAAGCACGAATTTGTGTCCCTCAGCAACCAGGACTAAGTTAAGGTTTCGAAACCAGTCATTGTAATTTCCACCGACAAGTTTGTTTTCTTTGAGGATAGAGGATAGATTGGAGAGTGCCATAGATGATATGGAAAGAACTGAAATAAAACATGCAATACATTCACAAAACTTTAGGATAAATAGTATATAATAGAAAGACTCACAAAGAATTATATACTTTTCCACCGACACTTTAAAAACTCCTTTTATAAGCCACGATCATGTGGACGTTTATAAAATTCATTTTTAAATAGGTATTAAAACCTTTAATTTACCTCCAGTTGAATTTCCTTACAACAAGCAAATTAATAGCCGAATAAAAACACGGTCACATAACCATCTAACTGATAAGCCAAGATCATGTGGACGTTTACCAATATATTACGTCTAAGTGTGAACACCATTATCTTTGCACCAAGAGCACTGCTTCGAATTTAACTGCTCCAGATGGAGGAGTCAGTCAGTTCTAACAGTGATCTAAAGCTATCCATTTAGGAGATTTAATTTCTAGAGATTTCCATGATATGACACATCCGATATGGAGGAAGACCGATGCCAACGCGCATGCCCATCATATCTCAATTAAACCAGATTTTAATGGAGACCGTATTAGATTTCTACATACTTTGGTATGTATCTCTCCCACTTAGTTGTTTATTCTTGAGGTTACATTTTATCCCATTTTAAGAACATGCAACCATCACATAAAATGTAAACATACATGCATGCTTCAAACAACAAAATAAGCAATAACGTAAAACCAACTATCATGGCTTATATCTCATGTTGATTGATGAGATAAATTTGAAAGACAACTCCGAAAAACATAGCAAGGCCACCGACCTCCTCAATGCGCCTCGCCGAAACCCTAGCTCCAATTAGGGTTTCGGGACGTGAATCAATGAACCTTCCTTTTTGGTGTTGTACTTCTTTCCTCTTTTGAGTTGATCTCTGATTTCTATTCTATATAGATTAACTATTCCAAAAAAAATCTACTATTTCTAGAATAAAAATACAACTAAAAAAAGGTCTAACAGTTTTATTTCTATTACAATAAAAACAACATAAAAAAAAAACTTAGACCTAATCCATGGATTTTCTCATGGATAAAATCACGTAGTCAAAACGACATACGGCCAAAACATTCATTCAACATACATTCATAAACATCACATAAAAAAAGCCATGATAGTTGGTAAACCTGCAAACAAATACCGTCTACAAATCCAACAATCAAAATATATGATGCACATAAAAAATATGATAACTATGCATGAACATATAAATTTCGAATATCTCAATTAATAAGATTAGTTAATTCGAAAAAAAAAACTCAACAAGATAAAATTGGAAATGTAAATAATTATCCACCAATTTTAAACTTGTTATTTTCGAAAAATTATCAAAATAAATTTGGAAATTAATTAAAATTATCCACCAAAATTATTTAAATTTTTTTTTTTTGAAATACCCAAATTAAATAATATTTGGATATCTTGATATATACGAAAAATCATAAACTAACAAGTGTAATTTTCGAAACACATTAATAAATAAATCTGAAAATTTTAATTTTCATTAAAATCTTCTCCAAATTAATATATTAAAACCGAAAATTACCTAATTTTCACATTTGGAAATTTTGTCATAAAACAAAAATCTATTCCAAACGAAATAGTGTAGGTTTCGAAAATGTCAAGAAAAAAAACTGAAAACTTTAAACCACATCAAAATTACAAAATCTTTAATTCTATTTTAAAACCTAAGTGTTTTAGAATTAGGTAATTTTTATAATCCCCAAATTTTCGACACATACTAAGAATCAAAACTGAGATTTTGATGAAAAACAAAAAATATATATATATATATATATATATATATATATATATATATATCCAATTTTGATTCTATAGTGTCGAAAATCAATACACAAAATTAGGAAACCTTTAATCTTCAAATTTCAAAAAATATAAAGATTAATCATTCGAACATGTATCAAAATAAAATCTGGAGATTTTGAGAACATCAAAAAACTATTCCAAGACTAAAATAATCATGATTGAAAAATATTTAGATTTTTACAAATTCGAATTTTCAAAAAAAATTGAAATCACATGCGAATTTAAATCTAAAACTCCTGAAATTCATGGTCCAATAAATCTGAAAATTTTAAACACATAAAAATCATCTACATATTTATTCATGAATTTCGAATTTATCATGAAATTATAACAAGAACAGTACCAAACCCGCTCTGATACCAATTGTTGGGGTTTTTTCGAATTGAACCCTGCAGGATCTATTGGATGTTCAAATTAAAATCATGTGTTCATGCAAATCATATATATTATGTTCATATGAATATAAACACATGTCTATAACATTAACATTTAAGTTACATTCGAATTTAAAGAAGCGGAATACATAGAAATGAAAAGACTTACAAACGATAGACGGTTTGAGGACAAGTTCAAAGGTCTGATCTTGTTGCTGAATGAAATGAAATTGGAGCCTCCTTTTTCTTCACAAAATCACTAGTGCAGAAACAGTTTTCTAGAACGCCCTGTTTCAGTTATTCTAGATCGCCCTGCCCAGGCGTTCTGACTAGAGCTGTTCTAGAATATCAAATTTTCCAAATCAGCTTTCTGAGGTGTTCTAGAATATCCGATATTCTAGAACGGTTATTTGAGACGTTCTAGAAAAACAATTTACCCGTTCTAGAAAACAATTTTCCCTGGTTGATATGTTCCATAAAATAACATTCCAAATCGGTTACAATAAAGACGTTCTAGAAAATGTATATTCTAGATCGCTTTCCATATTAACGTTCTGGAAAATGTATATTCTAGAACGTCATTTAGACAGGACATTCTAGAATAAACATTTTCCAGAACGTCATTTAGAAAAGACGTTCTAGAATATACATTTTCCAGAACGTTAAATATTGAAAGCGATCTAGAATATACATTTTCCACAACGCCTTTTCGAAAGAGACGTTCTAGAATATACATTTTYCAGAWCGTCAAYATGRAAAGCGATCTAGAATATACATTTTCCACAACGCCTTTTCGAAAGAGACGTTCTAGAATATACATTTTCCAGAACGCCTTTCTGAAAAAAGACGTTCTAGAATATACATTTTCTAGAACACCTTTGAGAAAGACGTTCTATAAAATAAACTTTCTAGAACGTCTTTACGAAAGAGACGTTCTAGAATATACATTTTCTAGAATGCCTTTAAGAAAGACGTTCTAGATTCGATAGCTTTGGAATTCCAGAGTTTTTTTTAGATCTGTTCATACCTCATAAATCACAATTTTAAATACCTATTTAAATCACAATTTTTTCACAAAATACCTGTTATTTATATAATTCAAATAACAATCCAAAAATCATCCATTAATCACAATAAATACACGAACACCAAAAGATGTCAATACGAACAACACAAGTCGCCAAATACACGATCACCAAATGTTAAAATAGAAATCACCAAAAGACAATGAGTACCTATTTTGCTACCATTCAAGTTATCCACAAATAGTTTGTTTCTTACACTCCAAAATATATTGCACAACCTATATTGTAATCAAGAAATAACCTCTAATAAACACTCCGCCCAACGTCTACGTACATCATCAATTTCATCGTCCGAATAAGGTTGTTCCATGTTGAGTGCTTGCAGGTCAATGGAAAATCGAAAATAAATCTATATGTAATTGAAATAATAAATTACTATATGGCTATCATCAATGAAATAAATCATCAATGGAAATAACACTGTTATCACAATAGAAATAATAAAGTACTATAATTGTTTTTTTTTAAATGTGATCAAGGCTTTCTGTCTGGACCTAAATCTTAACGGAACAATTATATAATTCAGAAAAAGGCGAATTCATCAAGATTTACGCTTAAACTAAGCATTGACAATGGAACCGTTTCACTTATACAGTTTTTATATGAGCTGTTCATATTTGGAGAAAATATGAGACTACAAGAAAAAACCAAATTACCTACCGAAAACTTTAAAATCACACAAACTTGTAGAGATTAATGTCTTAAGAGCTTCAGTTGAGAGGCCTAAGTTTTCTTGTTTATTGCAAATAGGGGTGTAAATGAGCCAAACAGTTCGTGAGCTATTCGCTACCCGACTCGATAAAAGCTCGCTCGAACTCATTTAAAAAGGCTCGTTTAATAAACGAGCAAACTCTAGATTCATGGTATTCGCCTCGTTAGCTCGTGAGCGGGTTCGTTAGTGAGTTCTATAGTGAGTTCGTTATTAAACTCATATAAATTAAACTAATAATTTGATTTTAATTATAATTTTTATACTTGTTCATATGGAAAAATATAGAAATATATATATAAACTTATTTGTTTACGTATCTTAGTAGCTGTATTATATACTTTAAAAAATATCTTATTTTATTTTTGCAATAAAGTAAAGAATAATTTAATTAATAATTAATATCTTTTGAGCTCGTTTAGGCTCGATTAAACTCGAAAAAGCTCGCGAGCCATCGATATGTTCGTTAAAAAAAGCTCGAGCTCGAGCTCAATAATAAACGAGCAAGCTTAAATTCTCTAAACTCGACTCGACTCGTTTACAGCCCTAATTGCAAACAAGCCCCAGACAACTCAAAATATCATTTTACGCCTAATTAGTATCCCTTGTTCGACAAGGCTTAAATGAACTCTGAATACTACTAAATTATATCTCAATACTACAAGTATCCTTACAAGTAACCTAAGTTCTCAATTCACTGAGTACTTTTGATCATGTTTGTAGTAATTCTTAGATTTTGGATACAGGTGTTGGTAGGCAGATGTATGTCAATCCTAATCTGGTTACTAACCTTATTCTAGTCACTACCAAAATCACTGTATATCAACCAGATAGTTCATCAAACATAGTCATAATTCGAATGCATAAAAGAAACTAGCTGTGCTGAAGGAAAATAAGAATTTACGTAAAAACGGCACGTACCTTAACCGCATGGGCAAGTGCATGTTGAGTATGAAATCTTCATACGAGGTACCTCCCAATCCCAATTTCAGCTCAAGCTGTCACGAAAATTCAATATTACGTTGAAGGTACACAATTTCTCATCAAGATTATTAGCCAAAGAAATGTAGAGATAGTTTAGAACAAGCAATTAATTGTCAAGATTAAGAGCTTACGATTGGTGTAACAAGGCCCCCGAATATAATAGTTCCAGTTATAAATATAAAGCTTGTGATGTAAAGCTGCTTCACCGACTTGGATGTCTATTTTCAAGAGAATGGATAGCATCTTTGTAAATTAAAATTAAAAAAAAAAGTATTTCGTTAAGGTATGGGTTCGGAAATTACCACATGAGGAAGAAACGAAGTTGATGACGGGATTTCTGGCATTTCATTTTCTTCATCGGGAATAAATTCCATGCTCTTGATGCGTTGTTGCACTCTTAACCTCCTCAACTTGATCAGTAGGGATAACGAAGAAAATAAGAAAAAGGAAAAGAAAACAAAAAAGGTTTAAAACTTTTCGAGGAAACTCACTTCTTCCATTCGGAGAAAGATCTTATTACGTTTGCTTTTGATGTTGTCTTGGATTTCCTGAAGCTGCATTTGGACAAAATCTTGGACAGTTTCAGGCCCTTCTATAATGCAGAAATTGCAGCAAATAAGTAGTAATATCACAAATCTCGTCAGACAAATTATCTAGACTCTAGTATTATTTTTCCATTAACTGATTGATGAAAATGTATAATCGTAGCATGCATATACCATTAATTTCGAAACACTCTCAATATATATGAAACTTTTGAAGAAAAAAAAAATAGTCAAAGTATTGCATTTTTCATTAATGCCCCCATGGTTGGTTAATTATTTATTCATTACCTTTACTTGGTAAATGGAATAGTGTCATTTTAAAATAGTTAAATACGAACGAACTTTTGTTCGTGAACGTTCGGTTCATTAACGGGGAAAAAAAAGAGCCATATAGATAAACAGATATAGCCTCCTCAAATTTTAGTTTCATCACAACTTTCTCACATTCCTTCAATTTCTTGGTGGCATCAGGGTCATTTGGACATTTTTTTTTTACATGAATTGCAAGGGGAAAAAAGAGACATATAGATAAACAAAGATCAATATAGTGATTATTTTTCACTCATAATGATATGTAAACATCTTCTAACAAAATATAGTAGAAAATTAAACAGAAACAACAGGCCATCCCAAAAGCATGTAGGAAACACGAGAAGAATCCAATTCAAGAAATTATATAAATGATGTAAACAATGCTTTTGAAAGTGGATCAATGAAGATGCTCAAGTATGGAGAGAAATCAGAGAAGACCTTTTATTTTGCATTACAAACTCTTTCATTAAGTAAAGTAATTATGAACAAATCAGCAGCTTAAGGCTTTTGGTGCAATTAACTAACTAAGCTTGTCTATAAAAACCCATACTAAAAAAGAAGAGGAAATATCCAAATAAATATTATTATTTTTTCTCTTCTAGAAGATGTTAAATTAAAGCCACATTTTGCCAAAAAAGGAAAAAAGGGCCGCCGGAAGTGAAAGGAATTGTAGAGAGAAGGAGGAGAAAAAATTTTAGTGAGAGAAAGTCCAAATATCCAAATAAATATTCATAAAGCATTAGATATTTCAAAAAAGATACTTGTGATAATTCTATTAACTTTTTGGTTGAGTAATGGTTTACTGATGTCATAGACAACAGCAAAAACAAATTAAAAAACCTTTTAGTGACAACACGTGAAACCACTGGATGCAAACCAACTATTCATGATGCATATATGTTAAAAAACCTTTTAGTGACAACACGTGAAACCACTGGATGCAAACCAACTATTCATGATGCATATATGTTAAAAAAAAAGGGACTAATTTCCAATTAAGTTGTAGTTTATGTTATGGTACAACTTTACCAAAAGAAAATGTATTCCAGCTGCACAAGCATGATCTAGCATTCTATTTTAAATGAGCCCTCGAGTTGGTAATTTTGAAGCTCTTCATCAACAGCAGTGTAAGGCACACAAATATTAAAATTCTTAATTAAGGGTGACAAACTGAAATAAGTCTGGCTTCTCCTGCATTGCACATGAGACATACAAGCAATTATTTCAAATTAGTCAGCTTTAGAAACAAAGGTATATATGATTTARGAGCAAATTTTTGTGTGCGCATATATATATAACTACAAATGAATGTACCAGGTAATAAATATAGATTCTGAGCAAGCTAGCACCTTAAAATGTTCATACGCGATATCAAGACGGCAAGCACCAACAAYACCGCTGGGTATATTGAGCTGTTTTAAATAAGAAACTGGAAAMAGAATGAGTTAGAAACTTCTTAAAATCAARGCCACATCYAAATTTCACACATTCCATCTAGAAAACRGGAAATCATCAATAGTGAAAGCAATGAAAGTTTAATAAATTAAGCACCAAACACCATAACAATCCTGTAATTTCAGAGTAGATAGGAAGCCCATCAATCAAAGTTGACCTAGACCAACCAAACATGACTGCTTGAGAAAATTTTTACTAGCTAATGAGTTCAAAACCCAATCATTCTATGAAGCTAGCGAGCATAACTGCATAAAATTACGCAAAACAATTGCTAAAAAAAATGTTTCTTGAGAAATCATAACAGAGAAAAGAGAAGGAGATCATGCTAGAAAACAGTACCGGCATCACCGAGATCCATGAAGAAATGAAATACGGGACCATTCCTTTCACTCTTAGTGACTGCTGCAAAATCCTTCTTTAGCCACTCCGGTGTTCTGTCAATACAAAATAAAAGTAAGAAATGAAGTAAATACCTAGCACCCCATTGAAATATAATAAATATGCAAACACAACATTACCAAAAACTAATATTCAGGATAATTTATTTAAAATTAGAAATAGAGCCTAATCCCAAAAATAATAATAATAATAATAATAATAATGCGCGATTCGGACTTCGCACTGATATACTAAAATTCCATTTCCATTATTAATGATTCATTTGTACTTCTGAATTCGACTTATATCCCATTCCTGCTCGACATTCAGGCAATCCAAATTTCCAGGCCTCATCTAGTCCCAATAAATATTTTCATCACATAATATACCTGAATATCTTTCAATAATAGCAAGGTGTAGTCAATTGAAATCGTTTGATGTCATCCTGTCCAAATTCCAACACGGTGAAGAGCTTCGATTGGAAGCTAAGCCTTGAATTATACATATTTCCACTACTATCTAGCCAGAAAATAGCTATTATACAAAGATGAATAGCCCAGTTATGCCAAAGCTTCTAAAGTACAAGACGGAGAAACTAGGTTGGTTTCTGATTGGTTTTTCCCGACTGTATTATCGTATCAGATACTACCTTTCACATACATTCTTGTGCATTGCCATGTTAAAGAAACACTTTTCTCTCTTTCCTGACTACATAATTTCTTTTCTTACCATAAGATTAGATCGAACAAATTGATCATGTACTTACATTCTGAAACACTCCACTATAGGCCATTTTATAGTGCATCCCATGAACTTAATATTTATTACTAAATTAACTTAAGCGCACGTTGCTTGGCCTGGTGTCAGGCGTTGGTGCTTTCCGCTTATGTTGCTGCAGGGCACGTGTGGGCACCATTGGCTCGTCGATTACTCGCGCAGTCCCCCTTTGACCTTATTAAAATAAAAAATCCTAAAAACAAGTAATAATAAGAGAAATACAATAAGATGAAATGGAGTACAAGAAAATAAATAAACCAAAACAACTACTGAGACGATAAAAACTCAACTAAAACACAAAACGAGACTGAAAAACACCCAAAAATACATACAAATATGTAAAAAAACATATTTGAGTGAAGATGAAGCTATTCAAGCACAAGCAAATTGAATGAAAATCTAAATAATATAAATCAATGAATACCTAATAATAAGTTAACTTTAGGGTTCATCCCAATCCAAACACATACGAAGTTTAGTTCATGCTTGAATTGAAATCAAAACAAATGTAAAAAGATAAATCCAAGAAATGAGAAATCATGTTTACAAGTTTTAGTCTTCAAATCAAAGATAAAATTACTTCCATAGTGAGTCTTCGAAGTATGTGTGAGGTTTTCTTCAAGAACTCCTTCAATCTCTTCTATTCCTTGTTTCTTGCTTGTTGTTGTGATCTTCTAGCCTCTAACACTCTCTTAAAAAAAGTCCCAGGGATCTTATTTATAATTCCCAAAGTGTTTTTCCTAATAGCTCCTCGAAAAATAGAGAAAATGAGGCCCAAAACAATAAAATTGCACTATTCGGTCAGAAACATGGCCTGCAGGACAAGAACACGACCGTTATTTAAAACACGGACAGGCCATGTTTTCTCCAGTACTCTTTCTTTTTATATTTTATTTATGCTATGAAACATGGGTGTGTTTTAGAACACGCCTAAGGCATTTTTTCCTTGATTTCTTGATATTTTAACTGCGTTTGCACATTTTCACTTCACGTTTCATCCCCTCGACTCGTGTTGTTATATACATGACTATAATAATAATAATAATAATAATAATAATAATAATAATAATAATAATAATAATAATAATAATAATAATAATAATAATAGTAATAGTAATAGTAATAGTAATAAAAAAAATAACAACAACAATAATAAACTAAAACTATAAAACTAACACAACAAGTCAATTCTCAATAATCAAGTTAACGAACAACGAAGTGAACTAACAAGCCCTCACGAGATCACTCTTTTCACTCAAGTGTATATGAGATTATGTATATAGAGCTCTCAAAACACGAAACACCTAAACATTATTCACATAGGCTTGCATGTAAATCATGATGATTCCAACTAAAAATTAGTTTAACGACATGGATGCCAAGGGATAACGGGTTGTAATGGGGTTGGAGTGGAGGATGGGTAAAGTGAATTCTATAAGTTTAAAAGAATCGAAGTCACAAATACAGCTTCTAAACAAAAGTAAAAATAAATAATAAAGTAAAATAATACAAAAATAAAATTAATGAATAAAAATGCTAAGAAAAACACAATAATCTATGAACTAAGAAATACATAACACTTCTTCTTGTTTTCTTTTTTTTTCCCTTATTTTTTTCTTTATAATTTTTTTCTTTTTGTTTCCGAATGAAAATGACAATTACATGTAGTTCGATAATTTTCTCTATCGAAACTGCAGAAGGATTAAAATGGCTTCTCAAAAAATCATATATGAGATCGTTGTCAAAAGAATCCCATTGTCTATGAACATTTATGGTGATGCTTTTACTGATGCTACTTTTGTTATGGGGTTTATTCGGAAGCTTAGCGGAAAAAGAGTTTGAAACTGGTAATAGTGAGGCTCGATTATTCTTATCTTGTATGGTTGGACCTTTGGGTGGGTGGATTAGGTGGAAGAAGAGTTTAACGGTCGTTGATTAGGAAAAAAAATAGTGTGTTAAAATGAATGCCATTTGGGACTCTTGCTGCTAATGTTCTTGCAGCTTGTGTAATGGCTGCTTTGGTGATACTTAAGAAAGCGGTAAAAATCTTGTGTAGTACTTTTATTTGTTTAATGGCTACTTTGGCGATACTTTTATAGTCTAATTTTTGCTTTTCATTATATGAAAATGGGAAGTGAATGTGGTACTTTTATTTGTTAAGAGTGATTGCTTGTGAATATTATGTTGTTGTATTCTGGATAATACATTTTGATGCATCATTGCTCCTTTCCTTTTTAGTCTTTTCCATTTCGCGACATTATTTCTCGGAGGTATTATTACAAGGAGGCTGACATATATTATCCTTTGTTAGACTCAATCACTCGTTTGTAGTGTCGGCATCTGAGTACCCTGAACTGAAGCCTAATTCCATTTACTTCACAGGTCACTGGGTTACTCCATCGAGACATGTTGATACCGTCTACGGAGGACACGATATTGGTATCTTTAATTAAAGAAACAAGACTATCTTTCTGTGTTATTATCTGTGTGACGTACAGAGCTTCAAAAGGATTATGCCAGCACCCTTGTGGTTCACTCCAAGTCATACCTAGTTTTTACTTATTTCTTGAGATTATATTTTGTTTGTGCTTTTTTGATATTTTTTTAATTTTTATATTTATGGGGGGAGTGATGTATAATGAGAATTAAATAAATTGTACCATTACTTAACTATGGTTGTTTGATATCTACTATTGGCTTATGTCTATTTTCTGCTTATCTTGAATTTAAATTGATCAGCGGGTGGTCTCAAAGGAATGTGGCCATTCAGACTATAGTAATGTAAGCTCATGTACATATACATATGTTTAATGAATTCAGCCACTAGTTCTTTTTGGAATATGAAATAGATGTTCTGGAAAATAATTTAAAATATATTAGATTCTTGATACTTAAAGTCACATTCATGAATAATATTTACGATTATATAAGGTCACAATTTTACTTTTAAATATTGTATATTCACCCCTATATGGAGTATCAAGATTACTATAAAAGTATCACAAATCTACTTAAAAGCATCACAGTATTAGTAATAGTATTACATAGTATATTTTATTTAGAAGTATCACAAAGCACATTACAAGTATCATAAATTGAGTTAAAAATATCACAGTTTTTAGATGCATATACAGTATATTTATTATATATCTTTATCGAGCATTACCAAATGCAGTAGAAGTATTAAAAAACGTGTGATACTTGATCAAACTTTTGTGACACTTTAATTATCTAAGTGTAATAGGCTTAGATGTAAGGAAAATAAATTAGATTACAGATAATGTGATAGTTTAAATATAGATGTATATAAAAGTATTATAAATATTGTAAAAATATCACAATATCGGCTTAAAGTATCACAAGTCTCAACCTCTGCCACTCAAATTCTCACAAAGTATTACAAGTATCATATATATTACAGGTAATTAAAGTAGGTCTTTTCTAGCTACAGTCAGGCGTTGTACCTGTCTAATTGTAGTCACACCTCCAATTAATGCCACGTGTCCTATCTATTTATAATATTATTAATTAAAATATTAATATTAATTTGTGATTTTCTAGAATGCCCTTTTGTATGTTTAATTATTATAAAAAATAAATATATATTTTTAATTTATTATAAAACACTCCAAAAGTTTGATATTCACAGAATACCCACAAAAGCTATAATATATTTTTTTTAAAAACCCCTAACTAATCATAAAACCAAAAATCATAAAATCTAACAAATCATTAAATCCAAAAGCATAGAACATAACTAATCATAAAATTCAATTAAATTAATACTTAATTAATCCTAAAACCTAAAATCATTATTACGCCTAAGCTGTAAAATACTCAAAATCCTAAAATTGCCAAGAACCTAATCCCCCGTGAGAAAATCCCGAACCCCAATCATTCTTAAAACCCTAGTCACCAAAATAAAATAGGGGCGGTTCGGCGGCCGGTTCTGGAAGCGCAAGGCTACGTCGGCGGCTTTGGCAGGTGAGGCGACAGTAGAATCTGGTGGCTTTTCGGATGGGCGGCCGGGCCAGCGATTTTCAATCCTGAGATGATGGGCTTGGGTTGGAAGGCGGGCTTGGATTGATGGCTAGATTGCGATTAGAAGGTGGAGATGGGGTTTCCGGCGACTTGGCCTCGGGTATGATGGTTCGGACTGGTTTACATTATGTAGCTACGGGTTCACGGTACCCTTTTCGAATGGGTTGCCGATGGTGTTAGATTGACGACTCCACTGAAAAAGTGAAGCTGGGGTTCGAGACAGGCTGAGGTGAACATGGCGACTTGGGGTTATGAATGATTAAGGCTCAATCAATGGAAAACTTGAGAGAATTATTCTTTTTGAATTGATATTTTTAATACATATATTGGTAAATTAAGGTTTTGTTTGTCACGAAAACTCAATTTCGTCTAAGGTTTGTTTAAAATTTGCTTGATTGATTATGTTTATCTGCCTTGTGAGTGATAAGTGGACAGTTTCAACTTTTAAAGAATTGGGTAGATATGTTTATCTGCCCTTTGAATTAGACTCACATATAGTTTCTCAAAATTATATAGGAGCATTTTAAAGTTTTACTCCTTGCCTTAACTTGCTGCTGTTTTTTGATTTTTATTTTTTTTTTAATATTATGTTTCTTAGAACTAGCTTCTTTTTCACAGTCTTGTTACATTTTTGTACATCATGCATGTTTTTATCTCCAGGAGTAATGACCAAAAACATGCAGGTGATGAAAGTACATATGTTGAATGTGAAGAGGATTGAGGAATTTAGAAGAGGAAATGAATTGATTCATAACCGTCTAATTTAGAAGATGAAAAAACATGCAGCCGATTTTAGTTCACCGCGTAATTATCCAGCTTCCTTGTTATCTAGTCGATTAAAGTTAGATTACAGAAAAGACGGCCAGCCAATCCAGCCCACCCCAATCAGTCCACGAATTCACTATAAAGGTATCAACTTTTTCTACTCTCTGTAAATAATTTTTTGCCAAGAATTCACTCTGGACATAAGCTTGTTGATGTTTAACGGAGGCGTGGTTTGCTCATTGATCTTCATCCTATGCGCGTGTAGTAGATTTATCAAATCCTTTTTTTTTACGTTTCTGAAATTTTGTTGGTGTATTTGTTATTGGATCTTGATTCGGTGAGTGGTGATTATTTTTATTAATTCAATGATATCACTTTTTTGTTCTTGATTGATTTAGCTTTAGCAGAATAAAACATGTGTTTTCTTTTGATTAGGGCATATGCCCAAAATGCTATTTCTTCCAATTTTTGCTGGGTTTTCTTTTTCCTTTTTTTTTTGATTGTGGAAAATGTTATTGCTAAGGGTAATGATGTAAATTTGGGTACTTACAAAGGCAAAGTCTTACTGATTGTCAATGTTGCATCACAGTGGTATGCATTGGCTTCTCTGATTACTCGGTTTTGTTAATTTTTGAACGATAAGTGAAACTTGATTTTATTGATACTAAGGTGATTAAGAAAACAATTTTGCCTGAAAAAAGTCGACCTATGTTGACTATGCTCAGCGTAAACTTATTCACTTGCTGAGAATATGCTGCTCAGGCCTCAGGATAGGGATATGTAGTTGAAAGGGAAGGAGAAGTAGAGATTACTATTATGTTTTAGGTACTGGTTAACGTTTTTGATCTATACAGGATGATGAAATTGAGGCCTTGAAAACATAATTAGTGATTTCTTCAAATTGATATGATAATTGAGAACATTACATCTTCTGTTCCCCTCTCAACTTTCAGGTTTAGTAGAAAATATTTTTGGGGTATTTGTCATAGATTTAAAGACTTGTTTAGTTTTCTGTTTCATTGTAAATCATTCTTGAACAAATGAATCTCCTTACTATATTTATTAGTGAGTGATTTTTTAGCCACTTTTTTAACCTTAGTTTTTAATTTTATTTTATAATAGCCACTTATCATTATCATAATGCGTGCTTATTTATCAGGAAATGAAACCAGTAGCGATGTTGTGTGGTCACGCTGCTCCAATAGCTGNTTTTTTTGATTGTGAAAAATGTTATTGCATCTAAAAGTTGTATGTGGCAGAATGCTAAGGGTAATGATGTAAATCAGGGTACCTACAAAGGCAAAGTCTTGCTGATTGTCAATGTTGCATCACAGTGGTATGCATTGGCTTCTCTGATTACTCGATTTCGTTAATTTTTGCACGATAAGTGAAACTTGATTTTATTGATACTAAGGTGATTAAGAAAACAATTATGCCTTAAAAAAGTCGACCTATGTTGACTATGCTCCACGTAAACTTATTCACTTGCTGAGAATATGTTTCTCAGGCCTCAGGATAGGGATATGTAGTTGAAAGGGAAGGAGAAGTAGAGACTACTATTATGTTTTAGGTTCTTGTTAACGTTTTTTATCTATACAGGATGATGAAATTGAGGCCTTGAAAACATAATTAGTGATTTCTTCAAATTGATATAATAATTGAGAACATTACATCTTCTGTTCCCCTCTCAACTTTCAGGTTTAATAGAAAATAGTTTTGGGGTATTTGTCATAGATTTAAAGTCTAGTTTAATTTTCTGTTTCATTGTAAGTCATTCTTGAACAAATGAATCTCCGTACCTATATTTATTAGTGAGTGATTTTTTAGCCACTAGAATAACCTTAGTTTTTAATTTTATTTTATAATAGCCACTTATCATTATCATAATGCGTACTTATTTATCAGGAAATGAAACCAGTAGCGATGTTGTGTGGTCACGCTGCTCCAATAGCTGACCTAGGCATTTGCTTTCCATTTGACGCATCCAAAAATGGAAAGTTAACTAATTCGACTAGTGTGGAACCTACTTCAATTAACAACGGTTCACTAATAAGTGCTTGCAGTGACGGTGTATTATGCGTTTGGAGTCGAGCAAGTGGACACTGTAGGCGAAGAAGGAAACTCCCTCCTTGGGTGGGCAGTCCGGTCATGATCAGGCCATTACCCAATAATATTAGGTACGTATGTGTTACTTGTTGCTTCGTTAGCCAAGAACACGAGTCTTTAGTGGATAGAGAATTAAAAATCCCCGATCCTTTGAAGTGTACAGTTATAATCGTTGACAGTTTTACTCTTACGATAGTCCACACAGTTTTCCATGGGAATTTATCTCTTGGACCTTTGAAGTCCATTACTGTAGTTTTGCCTTCAGAAGAGATGGAGAAATAATGTGTGTTAATTATTGATTCTTTTGGTAAGGTATTATATTTACCAATAGTGAAGGAGCCTACTGATCCAAAAGGGGTAAATGTGCATGTTGTACCAAAAGGTTTCTCGATTTCAGAAGTGATGGATTAGGCAGACGAATTGAACGAGAAGGGATCATTAGTGTCCATTGCAGACTGTGGGTATGTTGTGGCCCTTGTGCATCGAACGTACTACACATTTAGACAAGCAGACAATGGGGCTTTTTTCGGCAAGATATATTTTTCAAACGATCATCTTTGTTCTGAAGTCGGGTTATACGTAGTGGGTGGCATATTTATTGGAGATGATGCTAGTATCCCGAACGATGGTTTTGTAAGTGAATTCATAGCGAGGAATAACAGAGGTAGAGGTGTTATATACAAGATATATTATTCGAGCGGTATATTCAAGTTCAATCCTCTATCTGTTATCCCAGTTGTATCGCATCCGTCTGATGTGAGACTGTCAATTTTTTTTGTACAATTGGATAAGTATCAGCTTCGCATTGAGTCTATTTGCTTTCCTGTCAAGGAACATAAGTTATGGAGACTCCATGTTACTGTCTGGCTTGTGCCTCAGTGTCTGGTTTGAGAAATTACATAACATGTTTGTGTCCGAACCGTTCGGAAAAAGCGGATGCGCTTGATATTCTGTACATTTGGGACGTCAAGACAGGTGCCCGTGAGCGGGGTTTTCGTGGAGCTGCTGAGCACTTGATGCTTGATCATTTCCTTAAATCCACCAATGAAAGTGCTTTGTCGGGCAATCAAATGAATGGAAATACATCGTCGTCATCTTTAGTTTTTCAGGTGATTGAGCTGACGAAAAATGAACCAAAAGCACCTGATTCATTACATGCTATGAAAGGAACTGGTGCGAAATCAGTGTCCTTTCAGAGCGACAAGCACCCGATTAAAAGTTCTTGCCCTTTTCCTGGGCTTTCAACTTTGTGTTTTGATCTTAATTCTTTGATGTCTCTTTGTTCTACGGATGAGTTGTCTGAAGACAGTGGTCACAATTAGTCCTCTGACGTTACGTTAGGACAACATGAATGGGTTTACTCACTCGAAGGATGCTTACTTGGATACTACTTGAGACAAAATTCCATACTAGTTGTATACTTTTCATACTTCCCTGGTTCAAATTAAAATGTAGTATCCAGGTTGCAATTTAGTATCAAGTGACTGGTATTTGAGAAATTCCCTACGACACTAGACTAAATTTCAATTACAATTCCAAATAATGTAGTATAATTTTTTTTATTTTTTTGGAAAAATAATTTTGTTGTTTTTGTTTGGAATTCAAAAGAATAAGTATGAAATCCCATAATTAGCATGAACTTCGATCGAATATGAGATTTTAAAATATAGTATGATTTTATGAATCTTGAATGAATTAGATTTGAAAGAGAAAATAACACTTTTTGATTAGTATGAGTAATTTAGTACTCTTATACAGTGTTTTAGATTAAGTGGGAAGTTGGGACTTCAATTGACTAATTAAGAAGAAATGATTTACTAATGGTCTACATGAGAATTGTCCTTTTTCTTAGAGCATGATGATCCATTAATCATGTCGTTTTGACCAAATGATTCATTATCTTTGCTCAAACTAAATAGATTTGGTGTATTAAAAGTGGCTATAGGTCGTCTTCTTCTACTTCTATATTTTTGTAGAAACAAAGTTCTTTTGGGAAATGAATAATTCAGAAAATGTCAGATGGATATATGTTTAAAATATTTGTTTATAAAATAAGGTGAATGAATCGAAACGAGTTGAGTCATTCATGAGCACTCCTCAGTAGTTTGAGTCGAATTCATGCTTAAGCTCATAAATGAGTCGAGCACTTTAATCATATATCTTTTATCACTCATGAAAGGATCTATTATCAGAAAATCATCATTTATTTCACCATCACTCGTGAAAGGATCATCATTTTTAAGAAATCACTCACCCTCACCAGTATTATCACACCAACTCAAGCGCAACTATCTCCCACGTACTACAACACCACGTGTCCAAATCTTGTCACCATAGTCCGTAACTCCATCCGGCAAGCGATCGGCTGCGAGCGCCGCATGGCAGCGTCCCTCATCCGCCTCGATTTCCAAGATTGTTTCGTGCAGGGCTGCGATGCCTCGATCCTGCTCGACGACGCGCCTACCATCCAGAGCGAAAAGTTTGCAGCTAATTAAAGTTCAAATCATTCACATGCAAAATACTGAAATCTACCATCCAGACGGATAAATATATCCAGTAGTATGTCTTCGCTCAGAAAATAGTCACATGCAACTGAAATCATCCACAGCCAATAAAAATGATAATAGTATAATTAGTTATTCTATATTGAGTCAGATATCACAGCCCTTTAAGACATTAAATTAGAAACAATGTTAATACTTGCTTCTAGATCATCATGATTTGCATCATCATCTCCCACCTTAATTCTCTTTTCCTACGGCCAATTAATTAATGAAAAATTATTCGAATGATTGATAAATGCATGATGCATGATGTGAACAAAATAATAGTTATGAAGTGGGCATTTTAATTTTTACTTTCTTTAATTAAATTTTAAAAAAAAAAAGTCATCTACAACCTTAAAATTTTGAAACCCTGGAAAAATTAAAACAATTAACATAAACAAACTAAAAACCCTAAGAACTATAAATAAATAAATAAATAAATAACAAACCCTTGCAAAATTAAACGAAATAAAAAATTGAGAAAAAATCTAAAAAACTGAAATTTGGTCGTACCCCAATTTCTGAGATTTGGAAATTTGTTTGAAACTAAAGGTTAAAAATCAAAACCTTCTTCACTTCAAATCGGGAAACATACAGCTCTTTGAAAATTACCAAATATTAGACATCCTGCTCCCACGATTGTACCTAATTCAAATCATATTTAATATAAATATGTTGAATATAGTATGAATGGCGAATTAAAATCAGTTAAAAAAATAATTGGTTAAAGTTCATTCACCAAGTTAAATGAGAACTTTGTTCCAATCTCAGAAGTAGTATTCGTTACATGTTTATTTGCAAAGTAATAGAGAAAATATGTGATTAATCTATTGGTATTGAATACAACCTAATGAATGATCATTACTCGTGAAAGGATCTTGTTGGTATTGAATACAACCCAAAAATGGTATTGAATACAACCCAAAAATTATCGTTTTTGGGAAATCACTATCTTTTATCAGAAAATCATCATTTATTTCACCATCACTCGTGAAAGGATCTTGTTGTTCAGCATTTTCGTACGTTTATTTGCAAATACTATGCCTAAGGCGTAGGTTAATTATAAAAAAAATGTTTAAATATTATATGATACACCCCGAGGTTGTTATTTCTATAATTATTTAGACTTCTATTTTGAAAATCTTTAATTATCCTTCAAACATAGCAATATTGTCTATTTTCAACTATAGACATATTATGCTCTTCCGACTCAACTGAAATCCTCAACGAAACATCTCTGTATTGTGGACAGATCTTTGTGCATCTTACTGATACGACAGCATACCTTCATAATTAATTTAAAATTAGGCTAAAACTCAAGGGTAACTTTCGAAATTAATTCAAAATAAATATATTAAACTTAATTGTTATCATTCACCATTTTAGGATTTTGGTTCCAACAACATACTTTTTGTTTTCTTCTACTCTTCCTGTTATCGCCTTTGGTGAGCAATTCAGTTGGGAAATAAATAATTTTATTAAATAAAGGAAAATAAAAGATTACACATTCAAAGATCACAAAATTTGAAATAGTTGCACAGTGAAACATGCAATTTGATTAGATAAAAATAATGAACGTTACAAATGCAAACATTACAAATTAAACATAGTACATAGTTGCACACTCAGACTAAGGTCATTCTTATCCCATTTTACTACACATTTGAGTACTAATACATTAGCGATGCATCAATTGAAAACTGCTTCCATCTTCTTCCACAATGGTGGCACGTCATATAAATAATATATGCGTGATGCATCATCATCTTTCTTTACTCCAAAAAAAGTTAGTGATTTAAATGAAACCAACATAAACTACATAATTATTTATAAATAGATGTGTGGACTTTACATAGGCTAGATAGACATTATTATTGATAGTGGTACAATACAAATCAATCCACGTTCTTCATTAAAAAAAATGAAATGCAGCTTTGTCAACTACTACTGCCGTGCCATTGTGTTGTCTATTCACTTGAATAATTCCACAACTCGTGTTTTTATGAATTGTGTTGTCTTGTCATCTGGTACAATATGTCAAAGAACAATAAAAATTATTTTCCACACACACATCAATTAAATGAAGCTTTGCCAATTACTATTGTTGTGTCATTGTGTTGTCTACTCACTTGAATAGTTGCACGACTCGTATTTTGATGACTAACTGCATGACTCGTATTTTAAGTTTATATTTTTTATATTTATTTTTCCTTTGTAATAAATTTATATAACTCGTATGTTTCATAAATAAATATTTAAAATTCTAATAAATTATTTCAAAATATTATAAATAAGAATTAACTCAACTTATATAGATTACTCCGAATTAGACATAATTTATTTAGTTTTTTATATTCGAAGAATAAAATTAAATTAGGTAATGTAATGAAAGTAAAATATTGAATTAGGAAAAATATAATATTAGGAAATATCATATTAGGTAAAATATAATAAAACAAAATTACTAAATTAGGTAAATCTTAAGCTCGGATGACACCGAAACGCCATAATTATTTCCAAAGCTAACGAAGCGTGAGAAGCAGACACATAGGATAGGAAGATTTTGCATTATTATATATAAAATATATATACTAGTTTAACGCCCGCATACTATTCACAATTTGAAAAATTGTAACGTTCATTAAAAATATCAAAAGAATAATAGTGAAAATGATACACACAAATTGTAATATTATTAGTTCTATTTATAGGAAGATTGTTTTTCACAACAAATAACTTTTACACACAAATTAGAACATTGTTTGTTCTAATTACAGTGAGATTGATTTTCACAATAAAGAATTTTAGTATTTTTATCCGAAAGTCACAAAAGTAGTTGCAAAGTATAGAGAATACACTAAACTTGATAGGAAAACTCGTATAAAATTGAGTTTGTAAAATGTAAATCATACAACACCCGCGTGTCATATGTGAATACTGATATAAGATATGACTTATTTTTATTTTTATGAGAATAAAAATAAGATATAGAACTAGACAAAATATGCTAAAGAAAATATTGAATTAATCAACATATAATAAAAATAAAATATTGAATTAGGCAAAATATAATAATTAGAGAAATATTAAATTAGGTAAAATATAATTAAAAAAATATTAAATTAAGTAGATATTAGTTTTGTGACACTGAAGCACCATAATTTTTTTTGAAACTAACAAAGCGTGGGAAGCAGACACATATGATAGAAGAATTATGCATTAATATATATATAGAGAGAGAGAGAGACACACATACATATTTCCCAATCTATTAGTAATGTACTAGTTTAATAACCACGTATTACACGAGTTTTATTAAAAGATAAATATAAAAAATATTTGTGATAATTATAAAGTTTTAAATTTAAAATAAAAAATTCAAATGATGTATTATAACYSTAWCTTATAAATTTATATTCTATTTATTAATTAATACAATTAACAAATAATTTTTATATTAATATTTAGATTAGAATTCATTAATAAATTTTTTTTACATACTACGAAACATTCACAAGATGTCATATTCTAAATCCGTGTCTAATTTCTACTTATTAATTAATATTATTAAATTATTTCATATTTCAAAATTTAGATTAAATTCGTTAATAAATATTAGTTACGTATTTTGAAAAATTCAAAATATGACATACTCTCAACCTGTGTTGCATTGTATAGTTTTTTATCAATATTAATTAATTAATATAATAATAATTAAAGTAGTTTCCAGCGTAAGCTTGGGTCAATATGACGCCGCAAAAACATTAGGGCATTGGCTTTAATTTTATCAGACGATTCTTTGTCTATTGGATTGGTGGATGGTATGATCGTGGATATGAAACTCTTTTCCATTAAAGTAGTTTCCATATCAGAAACTCAACGATGGTACTCAATTCCTTCCGAGTCCAATATTTCAAATTCGGGACGAGTGGGTTCAACCATCTGTAATAAAACAAGATTGAACATACTTGAATTACGTAACTGTAATGATTTACAATTTTTTTTTCAAGAACATGAATTAGATTATAAGATCGTAGGCCACATATCACATTTTTCGATACTTTGTGAAATTACTTTTATCACATGACAAGTTTATATTATTTTGTATTACTCATGGATTTTCATTATCACGAGCATACGCATATAAATATGATTAAATTATGCACCAGGAAAAAAAATATATATATAATCACATATGATGCATTGAAAAGATTTTAATTAGTAATTAAAAGTAGCAGATAACAAACTGATATTAAAAGAAGTAAAATACAAACAAAGAATACAAGCAGTGTAGTGGTAGTAGACTAGGTGTATGAAATAAAAGTTTTTAGAGGACTCGGGTTCGACTCTGCCAAATGCAGTTTCCCCCTTTTCTTTCTCATTAAGTAAAAGAGAATAAACAAAATGATATTAAGAGTACAAGTTGCACAAGTAATATAAGCATCAGTTTCCCCTTTTCTTTTTCATTAAGTAAAAGAGAATAAACAAAATGATATTAAGAGTACAAGTTGCACAAGTAATATAGGCAGTCCAGTAGTGAAAGGTGGAGAACATAAAACAGACCAAGTCCAGTGGTGGAAGGTGGGAACATGAAACAGACCATCAGGGTTCGAAATTGCCCAAGTGCAATTTTTTTTTTTTTTAACAAAAGCAATATCTCACAGAACCAATACGCCGAATACTGCCCAAGTGCAGAAATTAGAATAAATCGACGGGTGTGGGATTGAATAAAGTTGAAGGATTAGATTATAAATTAATTAAGTTTATAATAATAACTTAATATTATTTTACCTTTTTATTATTATTAGAGGGTTATTTTGGTAATATAATAATAATAATATTTGTAATCATTAAATTAAAAAAGTACTACACAGTACAACTGGAAAAATCCCTTTGTACCACGTTGTACTCAAAACGGATGGATGAGATTGGATAATAATAGAATCTAGTGGTGTATAAGGTGTGACTACAATTAGACAGATACAACGGCCTGGCTGCAGCTAGAAAGACCCATTAAAGTATCATAAAATATCATTAAAGTATTAAACAACATAGTTAAAGTATCACAACTTTATGACATTTGATTTCAGATTTTCACATTTATATTTTTTTTTAAATAGGTTGTTAAAGTATCACAAACTGATGTTAAAGTCTCACAAAATATAGTTAATGTATCACAAATATTTTTCATATCTAAGTTTTGTTTTTATAACTTATGTTTATTTTTAATAGATTGTTAAAGTATCACAAATGATATTACATTATTACAAAATATAATTAAAGTATCATATATTTCTGATATGCGATTTTTATTTTACATCGTTTTTTTATACGATATGTAGTTAAAGTATCATAAAAGATTGTTCATGTATCACAAAAAACAGTTAATGTATCAGATTAACTGTTGATATCTAATTTCTATAACTATATATATATATATATATATATATATATATATATATATATATATATATATATATATATATATATATATATATATATATATATATATGTTTCTTAAAATAGATAATTCAAGTATTAGTAAAAATTGGTAAAGTACTACAAAATATAGTTAAAATATCACATGTTTAAGATACTTGAATTTTGTTTTTAAACCTACTTTTCTTTTCCTTTGCGATAGATAGTTAAAGTATCACATAAGATTATTAAAGTATCACAAAATATAGTTAAGAAAAAATATGTTTTTTTAATTTTTAATTTCACTATAATTTTATAATAAATTGTTTAAGTATCACAATTGTGTACAAAAGTATCATGAACTACATTAAGAGTATCACATATTTATATTTTTGGTTTATGTATACTTTTTTCATAATAAATTGTTCAAGTATCACAATCGTGTACAAAAGTATCATGAAATAAATTAATAGTATCACAACATGTGTACTGTAAAGCAATTCAATTATTCTCTATAATAGAACAGTTTTAATAAAAATAAATAAATAAATAACATAAGATAAATTAGTTAGTATTTCGGGGTCTTCGATCCAAACTCTTAGCTTGAAACAACTTCATCTTCAATCTTTTGTGTTCTTGAACGTTCAAGATCTAGAATAAGATCGGGGTGAGCTTGTTTTTGTGCCCAAATCTCCACATAGTTCTTTAGATCTCAATGCATTTATCAAGTCGTTAGCTGCAAAGACGAGAAAATATCAGATGTATAACTAGAATATCACATATACTTGTTAAAGTATCACACATAATAATGAGAGTATCACATAATAAGAATGTGCGAGACTAATTTAACAGACATGAAGATTCAGAAATGTCACTAAAAAGTATCACATATAACAATATCACACATAGCAATGAAAGTATCATTTTTGAATATCTATTATTATTATTATTATTATTATTATTGTAATTTAATATGAAATATTATAAATTGTAGTAAAAGTATCACAAATTTAAGTATTACAAAATGTAGTTAAAGTATCAAATGATTATATGTTTTATTTTATTCACAATTATTTTTTTATTTTTTTTGATATGTAGTTAGAGTTCCACAAATAATAGTTAATGTATTAAAAATATAGATAAAGTGTCCCAAAATATAGTTCAATTATAACTTTTTTTTTATATATCTTGTTCCTTTTTTATTATTAAATATGTAATTAAAGTATTACAAGAAGTCATTACGGTATCACAAACCACATTTATTAATCCATTTCAAGTTCAATACAATGAAATTTGTTTCCGTAGAGTCAAAAAAACACATTAAAAACAATCCAATAAAAGGAAAACACACACAAAAAATAGTTAGTGGAGACTACGCAATATCCCATGCAAATAGTCGTCGCTCATCACCAGCGACATAAACGCGACCACACCAGCTGGAAAAACCTTCCCCGACTTCTTGAACTGCAAACCCATCACTCCCAAGAGAGTAGCCGACAGCACACCACCAACACACGATGCCAAAACCGCATTCACCGGAAGTAGAGTATACACAAAGTACAATATCAACGCCGACACTCCACCAGCAATCAGTGATTTTGTGCTACCGCCCTTCAAATAACCCATCAGACCACCGATCCCCACTACAACAAATTACACCTACTGGAAGGACAAAATTGGAAGGACAAATTTTTCCTTCCTATAGGGTAAACATATAGGAACGACATATAAAAGTCGTTCCTGTAGGTCCATTTACCTATTGGAACGACATTTGTCGTTCCTATAAATAATATTGTCGTTCCGATAAATATAAATGTCATTCCAACAGAATGTCAATCTATTGGAACGACATTTGTCGTTCCTATAAATATAATTGTCGTTCCAATTTTTAATATTCAATATGTTATTTATTTATTTATTTATTTTATTATTATACACAACTGTTGGGGTGGGTTTTTAATTATATCATCAGAAACACCAAAACATATGTAATGTTT
>BMAC01000066.1:1544324-1563179 GCA_014905375.1 Phtheirospermum japonicum
GTTGCCAAGAACCTTTCATGGAGGTTCCCCTAAATTTGCGTTGAAGTTACTTTTCGCCGATTGTGTTTTGACTTCTTGGAACTAAACTTTTATTACATCCGAGTTTGAAACTTTGGAGAAATGTTTTGATCTAGTTCTTCAAAGGCATTTTCTTTTTGATATCTTATCGTGTAATGGTGTTATTTGGAACATTCCTTTTCAACTGTTTGTTTTCACGAGACACATTCTTACAAAAGCATTAGATGTATGATATAATTACTTCTTGCAGTTTTCTATTACTTTGTTTCAGGGAATTTATATGCATCATAAAGAAATCAAGGCTGCCCAGGGTATTAAAGTATTAAGATTACTGCCCAGGTAACCCTGTTTCATTGTTATATGTCACTTAGCCTTCCAAAGGCCGAAATCTAAAGGTCCACTAATTTAAAAAAAAAAAGTGAGAGAGAAAGAAAAGATGCTCACCACTTACTATCTAGAAAACACCTAGCTGGCTTGCCTAATGGTTGTAATGTATGTTTGGGTTCAGACTGAAGGTATAGATATCCAAAATGAGTTGCCTCACTCAAGAATACAATATTCCGATACTATTTGAAACTTTGTCTCCAACACAATGTTTTTTTGACTTCATAAGAGTGTTGATACTGTAATTGGATTTATTTTTTAATGAGATCTACTATGGCARTCTTTAACTTTCTAGAAAGTAATCATTTGGCAACATGATTGTGTCAAAAAGTTATTCTTGTATTGAACACGTTTTTTTTCTTTTATCTTTTTTCTCATTATGAATATATGTTGATGCTACCTTCTTCAAAATAGCTCTCATAACCTGGTCATTTGATTTTGTTTAATAATTTTGCTTTTTTAATAGTGCTCATAACTTGCTATATTTTTYCCCCCACCCCCTCTTTTATCATATTTGCTTGTAACATTCTTTTCAGGGGAAAGGTGTTTTCATATTTGCATCAAGATATGGTTGGGTTTGGGATGTAAAATTTTTCATTTTTTTCCATTCTTATAGTTTCTATTTTAGATAAACTCTTTGTTGATGTTAATGATTTTGGTGTATTTATGAGTGAACTAATTAATATATGCACAATATGTACTATTGGTGATTTGATGTATGTTTTGGTGAAATGAATAATATATTCACAATATTTAGTATTTATGTTTTTGGGTAATTGTTGGATTTGTCATTTCATTTGCAATTTTTTTTATTTTTTTACAACTTTTTAGAACGGTTATTAAAAGATCTGTTATAGAAACCTAACTTTCTAGAAGGGTTTCATTAAATCCGTTCTAGAAACAATACTTTTTTAGAAGGAGTTTTTTGGGAGAACATGTCCTTCCAATATATGCGATGTGATCGCTCCTCCAAACTTATCGACACGAGGTTATTAAAACTAAAAATTGCGAAGAATTGGCACGACAAGTCGTTCCTATTAGTATTTAAGATACAGGAGCGACACAAGTCGTTACTATAGATATACAGGCAAATGCCTATAGGAGCGACAATTTTGGAACGACATGTCGTTCCTATAGATCAAAAGCAAAGACAACAACACTTGTAGGAACGACTTTTGTCCTTCCAGTTGGTCTCATTTGTTGTAGTGCCCGACCAAGGCTGTGTAGCCCAACGTAAGCTTTAGTGAAGTATCACATATTTTTGTATACCTTTCTAGTTTTACATCTATATTTTTTACAATAAGTGTTTAAAGTATCATAAAATATTGTGAAAGTCACACAAAATACCTTTAAAGTATCACACGTTTCAATATTTGATTTCTATTTTCACATCTACATTTTCTTATAATATGTTTGTTAAAGTATCACAAATAAGAGAAACATGATGAGAAAAATAGACAACAAGTAATGGCCAGAAATGGTCACAAGGTCACGACATGCTCCACTAGCAAAGTTACCTCCGGTAGTACCTGTGGTCAGGACTAAGACGGTCCAGTCATATACTTTTAGAATGCCTACTCCTGTAAACCTTGAGTCGTTCAGATACATTTAATTGTTATGTCTAGCACAACACCAAGTTTTTGAGCACTAATGTTTTCTCCAATTATCAGAAATATTGACTACAAGTAAAGAATGAAAGGTTGACTACAAACTATTAATTTGCACATTAAGCATTAATGCCAAGGGTTAGAGATTAGCTTTCAAGCTTTCGAAACTATTGAGTTTTCTATGAATTAATAGCACACAATAATCCTACATAAACTGAACGAATAAAGAGGGAAAATAAAAGGGTTTACATGGAGCGAGCAAAGTTGCCGCACTTAATGCACTTGGGTTTGTTGAGGCTGCACAGGCTTCTCGATGCGCTAGAGCTCGAGGGTGTCGCCGGGCATTTCCGATCCTCAAATGTTGTTTATCAAACGACATTTCGCCGATTGCAGCCTGGCCCCAATAGTTCGGACAAGTTGCACTGCGAAGAGCATCTTTGTATGGTATATTCTCTGCTCTCAGCTTCTCATTCTCCGATCTCAGTTACGAGTTCTCGAACCATTCATGTTGAGCCTATATTTATTAAGTAAATAATGATAAATAAAAAATCAGAAAGCCCGAAAATTTTAAACAAAGCCCAAAAAATAATTTATTCAAAAAAAAAAAAAGAAAAAAATCACCTTTATTTGGGTTCGCTTGTTCTGGAACCAAAAATTAATCTGCAAAGGTTCTAACCCTAATCGACGCCCGAGCTCTTTTCGCTGTTTGCCGTCGGGATGAGGTTATTTCTTAAAAAAAAAACTATTAATTACAAAATTTAATTAGAAGAAAAAAGAGAGAAATTTTGATAAAAGATACATAAATAAAAAATGCAAGTATAATTAAATTGCTTTTGTCACATTAGTTGGTAAACGAGCCCGTACGATTCCTTTTCTTGGATTTGATGTTGCCTGTGGCGGTGGTATCGTTTCCCGCAAGAAGACACAAAGAGAGAGAAAGGTAGGAGAAAAAAGAGGGAGAGATCGATCAGATGGAATAGATCAACGGGTGGGTCAATTAATTAAATGGTAAAAAATAGTATCATAATATCAGGATCAGTCTCACAAAAGATCTACAGCTACTCTTTACTTATATGTCAAGTCATTTTTCAATACATTAAAGTGTACCAAAGATGCTCTCTTTGTACCGTTAAAAATTATTTTTTCCAAAATAAAGAATTGTTCATGATAATCATAGATAGAGTGATGTGAATCAATAGAGATTCACATACAATCACAGAGTCATCGAGTATCATATGCAAACCTACAACACCCACAGTCCGCACTGTAATGTAGGTTTAATCAAATAAATAATATAAATTTAAATAAAAATTAAAAAAATGTGATAGTTTCAAAAAAAAACTGAAAAAAATGTGGCGGGACGCTATTCCCAAGAGCGTCACATACCTCAATTTATGGCCCTAAAGTTTTTGGGGTCAAAATGAAAAAAAAAATGGGGGGTCGGGACGCTTTTCGGAATAGCATCCCGGAGGGTTTTTTTAAAAAAAAAAGCAGGGGTCGGGATGTCTTTGGGAATGGCGTCCCGGGGCATTTTTGCAAAAATATAAATTTTGGCCCTTAAAACCCTAACATACGCTTACCTCCCCTCCTAGAAACAGCAGCAAGGCAGGCGGGCGAGACGTAGCAACGCAGCAACGCAGGCGGGCGAGACGCAAGGAGCAGCGGCACCAGCCCATTTTTCAGTTAAGTTTAATTTGTTTAATTTTATTTAATGAGTTGTTATTAGTTGTTAGGTGAATTAATAATCATTTGTTATTAGTTGTTATTTTTTTAATTGAGTTTATATATTCGTAAATTTAAATGTCAATATTCTTATAATATGTTTGGAAAATTTTTTTTTAGTCAATTTAAATGTGAATTTATATTTTTGTGAATTTATATATTTTTGTTAATTTATATGTTTTTGTTAATTGTAGTTGTTAATTGGTTGTGAAATTTAAATTTATTGATTAGTGATAAAATTATTGAGTTTATATATTTGTAAATTTATATGTCATAATTTTAGAATATGTTTGGGAATTAAATGTGAATTTATATGTTTGTGAATTTATATGTTTTTGTTAATTGTAGTTGTTAATTGCTTGTGAAATTCGAATTTATTGATTAGTGATAAAATTATTGAGTTTATATATTTGTGAATTTAAATATCAATATTTTTAGAATATGTTTGGGAAGTTTTTTTAGTCAATTTAAATGTGTGCCTTACATGTTTGTGAATTTATATATTTTTGTTAATTTATATGTTTCTGTTAATTGTAGTTGTTAATTGCTTGTGAAATTCAAATTTATTGATTAGTGATAAAATTATTGAGCTTATATGTTTGTGAATTTAAATGTCTATATTTGTAGAATATGTTTGGGAATTTTTTTTAGTCAATTTAAATGTGATTTATTTGTTTTTGTTAACTTTAGTTGTTAATTGCTTGTCAAATTTAAACTTATTTATTAGTGATAAAGTTATGTGAATAATTAAATTTGTTAAGCGCACATATGGCGAATATGTCTTCTGGCAATGAATATGACATGTATGCATCAATTCTATGAGACGAAAGTGGATATGCAAATGTAGATTACACCGAGCATCATTCCCCACCGTTGATCCCGGACTACCCCGCCGATTGCTTCGGACCAGATGAAGGAAGCGATTCTGAAAATGGTTTAGATGAACTAGATGATGATAGTCATGAAACTGTCGAGGAATTCTTTCAGTTGGGGGGTAGTGTACCAGATGAAGATCCTTTTGAACCTACCTTGAATGAACTTGCCCCTACAACCCATAAACGAGCGGATAGAGGCTCGACACTGTACAAGAACATACCAATTTTCTATCGCGTATACGAAGACGTTCTTATTGATTCTATTGGTGTCCCTCAACCGAACTTGTACTGCAATAAAGACGAAGGAGTGTTGAGAATAGGCATGATATTTAGAGATAAAAGACATTTGATGTGGGCTGTCAAAGATTACTCCGTGCGCGTCACCAAGTGTTCGTATAGAGTGGTAGAAAGCAATCCTGTGATGTGGAAAGTTGTTTGCATGTCGAGTTCACTTGGTGAGAATCATGTAGATATGAACGAATCATTTGAATGCGGATGGTGGCTCCGCGCTAGTTTCTGGAAACAGAAGGGTGCTTGGGTAATCACAAGATTGGATTCTGAGCACAGATGTCTCGCATCGTTTACACGTAAAGATCACCCCAATTTGTGTAAAAATATGATTGATATGCTCATTACCAGCCACGTCGAGCAGGATCCGTTATATAGTGCCTTACATGTCCAGCAGGTTGTCAAACAAGAATATGATTACCTTATGCCGTATCACAAGGCGTGGCAAGGTTTGCAGCGGCTTGTGAAAATGTGTACGGGACGTGGGAGCAGTCGGTCCAATATTTTCCAAAATATATGGAGGCCTTGCAGATGTACAACCCGGGGACCGTGGTCGAGTGGTTACACAAATCTTCTGGCATACTCGATGTGCACAGGTTAAGATTTGTATTTTGGGCATTTCGGCCATGTATCGAGGCTTTTAGACATTGTCGCAAGGTGATTAGTATTGATGAAACCTTTTTGGTTGGAAAGTACAAGCACACGTTGCTGATGGCAGTTACAGTTGACGCCAACCAACAAGTCGTGCCACTAGCTTACGAAGTTGTTGATTCAGAGAGTTACAACTCGTGGAATTGGTTCCTTCACATGGTTGCAAAATATATTATTCACGACATAGAAGGGGTTTGTCTTATATCTGACCAGAATGCCAGACTACTAAGTACACTAGAACAAGTTCCGGCCTTCTCTTCTAACGTTTTTTGCGAAATGTCTCTTCTAACTTCAACATGCATGCCAAATATATGAAATTAAAAGACATGTGTTTTAAAGCTGGAGCAAAACCCAGGGTTACAGACTTTCACAGAATAATGGAGCAGATTAAGGCGCTTGATTCGAATGCATTTACGTACTTGGATGGCATTGATAAGAGCAAGTGGACATTGTCCCACGACGGCGGCATACAGTGTGGCATCCTCACGACCAACATGTCCGAGTCCATTAATGGATTAATGAAGAGTGGTAGACGGCTCCCAATAACTACCATCGTCCAAATCACATTTCTTCGAAGTGTTCAAAACTTCTTTGATCGTTTGAAAGATGCGACAAGAGTCCATAACATGCAACAATTTTGGCATGATAAGATATATAACCTATTCAGAGAAAGACAATAATTAGGGTCATCTTACCAGGTTACGGGCTTTAATTGGGCGACACAAACGACTGAAGTCTCTGTGAAGGTCAGCGGAGGAGCTCGTAGTTGAGTCTTTCGAGTTTCCTTGTCGAGAGCAGAGTGCTCATGTGGTAGATGGGTGAGCAGCGGTATTTCGTGCTCTCATGCAATAAAGGTGTGTACCAAATTTAGAGCGGATCCTCGTGTTTTTGGTCAAGATTACTACAGCACTGCTGCGTGCTGGGGCATTTGAGCCGTTGCCCGATGCGGAGGACTGGAATGAGGCAAGTTTTAAATTGGTTCATGATTCACACACGAGGAGGCAGCGAACAGTTCGACGACTCAGGTGTAGTAGAATCTCCAATGAAATGGACCAAGCCCAAGTACGCGCAAGACAACGATATTGTGCACAAGATGTAGCTAGTTCCTCACAAGGCAGTGAACGTTCTGGTTCCAGGGATTGATGTTAGATATGGCGATGATCTTTCCATTTGTCTGTTGTTGTAATTCGCTAGCACTTTTAGAAGTTGTAATTCGCAATGCTTTGAACATTAATAATTATTGTTGTATGAATTCCCTAACTAATATTCGGATTTGTTGTTGTATTTCTTTTATATTGTATACACTTGCCTTGTTAAAAAATATATATTTATCTTATTTATCTCATTTATATGGAACAACAACAACAACAAGAATAATAATAATAATGACAACAAGAATAATAATAATAATAATAATAATAATATAATAATAATAATATAATAATAATAATAATAATAATAATAATAATAATAATATTCGTCTAATATTTCATCCTCGTTTCTATATAACTATCTTGCAGATGGCATCATTTCTCTTAAGCCGACAGAGTTTACATAGATAGACCAGCGTTGTAGGTGGTCGTATAGATGGGGTTCTGACGGTGAAGCGGGCAGCTGGTCATATTTTCTGGGACGAGCGTAATGGTCTTCATCCTCGAGTTATGTCTGTGCTACATCGCTGGGGATTTTACGGGGTCGCATGTTTCGGGGCAATTACGAAGCTGGACAGCCATCTGATCACCGCACTAGTTGAGATATGGCACCGCGAGACGCATACGTTTCATCTGCCCGTGGGAGAGGCGGCGATCACTCTCCAGGATGTGGCTGTTATTTTGGGTCTTCCGATTGAAGGTGCCCCGATGATCGACGATGACGAGGAGTGGGGCAGAGAGGAATGGGCGGAGTACGTTAGGTATTACATAGGGTATCAGGTGGATTACGAGGTGGAGATGAAAGGTGCAAGTCATTTGAAACTGAAGACGTTGAGTGAGCACCTCAGTAGACGATGGCCAGACGATGACACGCCGCAGGATGAGGTCGTGCAGTACGCTCGTGGGATTGCACTTTTACTGTTAGGTTTGTTGTTGTTGCCAACCACAACGAACAATTATGTTTCCGTAACCTACCTACGTCATTTTGAGGATGATGACACGGCATCGGGTATTAGCTGGGGTAGTGTTGTGCTTGCACATTTATATCGTCAGATGTGTAATGCGGTGGAAGATGACAAGAAGACGATTAGCGGTCCGCTGGATTTATTGCAGATTTGGGTTTGGTCACAAATTTCATCTGTCAGATCACATACCACAGGCAGTTCTCTCAATCTTCATCGGACCATTTACGATGCAGTCGAAGACGTCACGTTGCCCGTACCGCCGTATGGTGCTAGGTATAATTTTTAATGGCAATACTAGTTATGCATCTATTAGTAATCATTTCTATTTCAATAACCTTCCATGAATGTTATCGCAGGTGGATTGCGGAGTATAGTTACACTCGGATCTCTAGAAATACGCTACGAATATTTCGGGAGTCACTTGATCGGTTAAATGAGGCAGAAGTAGAGTAGTGAATAAATATTGCTTATATTGATAATATGGTGCAAACTGATGATGATTATTCAAATGTGCAGTGGACATAGGAACCCTACGACTTGGATGCACTGGAGATACAAGTACTGGGAGAAAGATGTTTGACTGAAAACTGGCTAAGACAGTGCCCACTGATCTGCTGGTCGATTGTCGAGTACCATTTTCCAAATCGGGTGACCTGACAATTTGGCATACGTCAGAGTACACCACCGAGTATAGATGTTGACGTCGAGGCATTGCACAATGTCTCTCGGGCACAGGAGCATCACGTCCCGTGGACTGTGCATCATCATGCCTGGATCCAGGCATGGGAGGTACGATGGTCCACGAGGATAGAAGGCCCTCTAGTTCAGAGAGATGTGGATGCGGCGGATATCGGAGTTGGTATCAACAAAATACACAACATTTCATCACTCCTTTGGAGAGATATGCAGAGGGAGGATACTAGCCTTCAAACGTCGGCGTTTACGAGGCCATTGTAACAAGTCTTATTCACTCTTTTCCGACACAATGAATTTAATTATTTCTTAGTTTTGATGTTCAACCATTTATATTTTGTAGGGTACTTGGAGTCAGCGACTCCGCCATGTATCTTCACATGCTAGAGACGACGATTTTGACTCTTATCGTCGTATGCACATTGTAGTTGATTCGGTCGCTGATGAGATGACGCAACGAATTCGTATTCGTGAAGAGTTACATGAGAATATGCCATCCGGTAGCGGAAGACGGAGCATATCTGGGCCGTCCAGGAGGAATGTATCTCGTCCTACTCCAGATGAGCACAGGGCATCCCCAGTCTCACCTGGGCCAGCGCCAGTTATCCATCATGATAATTGTGTGATTCGTTAATAACTATTTTATTTGTCACTTTCTTAAGATTAATATTAAAATAATTATTTTTCTCTGTGTTGAATGTTGATCCCGTTGGTGGATCATCATATAACGTGGGGGTGATTACGTTCCAACAATGGGAACATCCTAGTTTTATACTCCTGCATATATTGGACAGTCATTCACCGATCTTCTGCATACCGATTATCCGCATAACATGGGATGTCCGCGGCCAAACTTCCAGACGACGCCTATTCCGATGTCGATTCCCACTAAAACTGCGGATCGTGCACATCAAGTTTGGGGTCACATGGTGCGTGGTAACGACAGTGAAGAGGAAGAGCCGAATTAGGAACCAGCAGCCCCCCCCCTCAAGGACATGATCTCGATCTACGTAGAAAGTATAAGAAAAAGAAATATGGCACGGGATCACTCTATTTTTCATGATGTGTAAATTAGTTTAATAGTAGTCAGAAACGTGGTTCACTTTTTATTTCATCATCACTCAGTAGTTATTAATAGACATTACAGAATGCAAACACCAACCGGAATTCCAGAATTCCCTAAGCAATAGAGCACTGTCGGTACAACAACATAAAAATATTACAGAATGAAAACATAAACGCAATCCAATGCAATCGAGCACTGTCGGTACAACAGCATAAAAACATTATTGAATGAAAACACAAACACAAGCCACACAGATAGAGCAGTGTCGGAAAACCAATGTGCAATGGTCAATGGTACTTCCACTCGTAGAGCTTCCATGGTGGTCAGTTGGAAACACATCTCCAAACAGTACTTCCATTTTTGTAAGCAAGGGTTCCTCATCAAAAGCGTTGCAATGGCTTTTGATTGGACAATCCTGCATTCATCACAAGTAGTTAGAATAAAAATGAAATATTGAAATTACTTGTAATAATTGAAAAAGAAGTGTAGAACTTACAAGCATAAATTTATTTCGTACATTATGATCACCTAAGACCATTTTCAGATTCCCGTTCCAAACAGTACCAGGGGTCTCTGAAGTTGGAGAATCTTGGCTATGACATCATCTTCGGAAATAGCATGGTGATTTTTGAAGCAGCAGTTAAGTAAACACTTGGATTCTTTCACTCGGTTGGCTGGTAACAGTCCCTCATTTGGATTACATTTTCGAATATCGTTTTCGAGAATTCAGAATTCAAGTAGACGTTCATCTCTGGCAAGTGCCCACTTAATGTTGAATTCACACTCGTAATCGAGTGTTTTCACCCAAAGTGTATGAATACCATCTGTGTCGTTGAAGTGATCTGCCATTAGCTTTATGTCAAATAAGATATGAAGTAAGTGATATGTATTTGCTGATAAATTATCAAATTATTTGTTCCCTAACAGATTTATAGCAAGTAGAGCAATTATTCAAGTTGTTTTGAGATTGTTTTGTGGCATAATTGATGACAAGACAACACAATGGCACAACAATTATAGTTGGCAAAGCTGCATCTCATTGATGTGGGTGTGGGCAGCCATTTATTTGTGTTCTGTGACACAATGTACCGGATGACAAGACAACACAATGGCACAACAGTTATAGCTGGCAAAGCTGCATCTCATTGATGTGGGTGTGGGCAGCCATTTATTTGTGTTCTGTGACACAATGTACCGGATGACAAGACTACACAATGGCACAACAATTATAGCTGGCAAAGCTGCATCTCATTGATGTGGGTGTGGGCAGCCATTTATCTGTGTTCTGTGAACACAATGTACCGGATGACAAGACAACACAATGGCACAACAGTTATAGCTGGCAAAGATGCATCTCATTGATGTGGGTGTGGGATGCCATTTATTTGTGTTATGTGACACAATGTACCGGATGACAAGACAACACAATGGCACATCAATTATAGCTGGCAAAGCTGCATCTCATTGATGTGGGTGTGGGCAGCCATTTATTTGTGTTCTGTGACACAATGTACCGGATGACAAGACAACACAATGGCACAACAATTATAGCTGGCAAAGCTGCATCTCATTGATGTGGGTGTGGGCAGCCATTTATTTGTGTTCTGTGACACAATGTACGGGATGACAAGACTACACAATGGCACAACAATTATAGCTGGCAAAGCTGCATCTCATTGATGTGGGTGTGGGCAGCCATTTATTTGTGTTCTGTGACACAATGTACCGGATGACAAGACTACACAATGGCACAACAATTATAGCTGGCAAAGCTGCATCTCATTGATGTGGGTGTGGGCAGCCATTTATTTGTGTTCTGTGACACAATGTACCGGATGACAAGACTACACAATGGCACAACAATTATAGCTGGCAAAGCTGCATCTATATATATGTACACACAGACAAACTTACTAAGAAATATAAATTATACTAGCTAATAATGGCTAATTTTGACGAAAATTATCCTGATATTCTAAAAATAAACAATGATTACTACATATTTGCACTCACCTCATGGACCATGGAGATGGAACAAGTCATTTTAAAAAATTTCAGTGCTCAGAATGAAAGTGTTCAAAGAGGTGCAAAAAAAAAAAACATATGTTATCTTGAGCGTCCCGCAGGTAAAAAGTCTACTCCAGAGTCGTTTCATGTTTTCACCTACTATTCCAGAAATTTGTGATAGGATCGAAGAAATGGAGGTGAGGTACAGTTGGTGGAAGGCAACACTTTATGGGGATGGTGTTTCTCTAGATGAAGAACGTGGATTGATCTGCATTGATACCACAATCAATAATAATATCTCTCCAGCCTATGTAAAGTCCACACATCTGTCTACAACTAACTATGTGGTTTGTGTTGGTTTCATTTCAATTACTAACTCTTTTTTTTTTGTTAATAAAGGAATATGGTGATGATACATCACGAAGATATTATTTGTATGACGTCCCACCATTATGGAAAAAGATGGAAGCAGTTTTCAACTGATGCGTTCTCAATGTATCAGGACTCAAATGTGTAATAAAATGGGATCGAAAATGACCTTAGTTCGAGTGTGCAACTATTCACTATGTTTAATTTGTAATGTTTGAATTTGTCACGTCATCTAGTTTCTTATTTAATCAAATGTGTAATCTTTTATTTTTTCTTATTCAATAAAATTATTTCTTTAATGTTTATCTAAAATTGATGATGACAATACTACACATGTATCAATAGTTTTTTCAACTTTTCATGTGACAAGACCTGATATTATTCCACACGTTTTTCAAATTTTTTTGTGACAAGACTACACCGTAAGCATTATGTTTTCATCTTTAGCTGTGACAACGACAACACATTCAATACAACTTTCTTGTGAAATTGTAACTCATCTATAAATTTGGAATATTGGACTAAACTTTTTACAACCAATTCACTCCCTCACACCTTTGGTTTTCTCCATCATCTAAGTATTCTCATAACAAAAAGAAAAAATGAGTTCAAATCAGCCTAACAATGTACCATATTTTGAATACGAAGAAGATTTCTTTTTATACTATACGAATTCAACCGAATGGAGCATCCATATGCATACTAAGCTTGTTGACGACCTCCGTGAGAGTAAGCTCAATGGTGTCTACGATCCCAGAAGAGGATTACGCAACAATATCACGTGGATCTTGTTGGACAAAATCAATGGTGCGTTCGGGAAAGACTTCACAATGGACGACATAACCGCTCGAGTTCAACTTCTGGAAAAACGCTACAGGCATTTTCATATGATGTTAGGAAATGAACATTGCACTTGGGATCATGAGACCAACAAAGTGCAAGCGCCAGATTGGCTAGTACGATTTTGGAACGATGTCGCAGGCGAAGCTGAGTTTACTGCTGCATATCTAAAGCATGTAGAACCTTTATTCGGTTTGATGGATTTGGTATTCAATAAAAACTATCTAAATTGCATTTGTCAATAGCACTATCTCATTGGAAATCCGTCATTACGAATGTGATCGCATCCGTATAATATCAAATTACTGTAATTGTTATCTTAATATTCGTTGTTGTTGTATCTTAATTTTATTGTATTTTTAATTTGGAATTAAAATTTCTTGTCATTTATTTATTTATATTACTTTATTGTATTTTTTATTTTCAAATAAATTTCTTGTAATTTTAAGACATTATTATGATATGTTTATTTATTTTAATTAATACAATTTTTAAATAAATTATAAATATAAAAAACATAAAACTAAATAATATAAATAAATAAATAATATGTGTATCAGGGTTAGGGTTATGGACGAATTTGTTTTTTTTGCAAAAATGCTCCGGGAAGTCATTCCCAAAGGCAGCCCGACCCCCGTTTTTTTTTTTAAATCCCCCGGGACGCTATTACGAAAAGCGTCCCGACCCCCATTTTTTTTTTCATTTCGGCCCCAAAAACTTTGGGACCTTAAATTTTGGTCCGTGACGCTTTTGGTAATAGCGTCCCGGTGGGCGGGACGCTCCTGGAAATGGCGTCCCGCCACATTTTTTTGAAACTATCACATTTTTTTTAATTCTTATTTAAATTTATATTATTTATTTAATTAAACCTGTAATGTAAATCTAACTCGTAGTTACTTTATTAAAATTATTATTAAAACTTATCATTCTTTATCACATACAGTATATAATTCAAAATAGATAATCTGGAACAGAATTTTAGGAGGCTATCACCAATAGTGCAAAGAAATATATTACCGTATTAAGTATTTGTATTTCGATTTTTGTGACAAAAGAATGACCAAAATTTCCAATAAAGTAAGGAGTGGGTAGTTAGAAATATGGGCTGTCATTGCCGTGGATCTGACGTGGTAACATGATCGGACGTTGAGATGCGATCAAATCAAGTGGGGCCTCCCTCTTTTCTACCGTCGGATGCATTTTGATTTTCTTTGTCCAATCACGATTCACTAACAAGAAACCAGGGTGTGGTGGGGGAAGGTGAGATGCAACTCGCCACCACATTGTCATCCAATCCCAACCATGGTAATCGTACTTTCTCTCTCTATCTCATCTCACGCTTCCAAGGCGCCTCTAACTGCTATAAATACCCCATTTCTCAGCACCATTGACACACCTCGCTTGAAGAGCACTCATCTGTTCGCTCAGAGGCGTTATTCTTCTTCCAATCCCTCATTTTTTTCCTCACCAAATCACGTTATTGCTTACAGGGTACTTTTCCCTTTTTTAACCAATTTTCCGTAACACTCTGTTTTTGTTGTGGGTTCATCCGTGTAAGATCTCATGTTGTTTGTTTTTCGAAATCTAACTGATGTTTCATTGAATTGTAGTCAATTGGTCACCAGTTTCCGTATTTTACCGATGATAGTTTAATACTAAGTACTTGAATTTTGTGGCGCAGGGCAGTGAGGTAGAACGTAAAGAAGCAGCTAATAAACCCATGACGATCAAACCAGCAGTCCGTATCTCCGAGAGGAAGCTCGTGGTGAAAGATCGTACCATCCTCACCAACGTGCCGGAAAATGTGATCTCCACCTCCGGCGCGGCGGCCGGCCCCGTGGAGGGCGTGTTTATCGGAGCGGTGTTTGACAACGACAGCAACAGCCACGTTGTGTCCCTGGGGACACTGCGCGATGTTCGGTTCCTGGCCTGTTTCCGGTTCAAACTGTGGTGGATGGCTCAGAAGATGGGGGACAAGGGTCGCGACATCCCGCTCGAGACCCAGTTCCTGCTGGTCGAGACCAAAGATGGATCTCAGCTCGAATCGGACGGTGACGACAACAGGATTGTCTACACTGTCTTCTTGCCTCTGATCGAAGGCCCGTTCAAAGCCTGTCTTCAGGGGAACGATAGGGATGAGCTGGAGCTGTGTTTGGAGAGCGGTGATAGCCACACCATCGGATCATCTTTCAGCCACACTGTGTACGTCAGCGCCGGAACAGATCCGTTCGAGACGATATATGAGGCGGTCAAGGCAGTGAAATCGCAACTCGGGACTTTTAGATTGAGACATGAGAAGAAACTGCCCGGGATTGTGGACTACTTCGGGTGGTGCACTTGGGATGCCTTTTACCAAGAGGTCACCCAAGAAGGTGTGGCCTCCGGCCTCGAGAGCCTCGAGTCCGGCGGCACGCCACCTAAATTCGTCATCATCGACGACGGGTGGCAATCAGTTGGATCCGACGAACATCAACAACAGCAAGTAGAAAAGGATGAACTCGGGCAGCCACAGCTACTGAGGCTGACCGGAATTAAGGAAAATCCGAAATTCCAAAAGAAGGAGGACCCTTCATTGGGGATCAAGAACATTGTCAATATTGCCAAGGAGAAGCACGGACTGAAGTACGTGTACGTGTGGCACGCGATCACGGGTTATTGGGGCGGAGTGAGGCCTGGGGTGAAGGAGATGGAGGAATACGGGCCGGCGATGCAGTATCCAAAGCTGTGTAAGGGTGTGATGGAGAATGAGCCCGGTTGGAAAACGGATGCGATTGCGGTGCAAGGATTGGGGTTGGTGAATCCAAAGAATGTTTATAAGTTTTACAATGAGTTGCATAGCTATTTGGCTGGAGCAGGGATAGATGGGGTGAAAGTGGACGTGCAGTGTATATTGGAGACACTTGGGGCTGGGCTTGGAGGAAGGGTTGAGCTGACAAGGCAGTATCAACAGGCACTTGATGCTTCTGTTGCTAGGAATTTTCCTGATAATGGATGCATTGCTTGTATGAGCCATAACCTCGAGTCACTTTACTGGTACGTTTGTTTATTTTTTCCTTTGATATTGATGATTATTTATTTATTTATTTTTGGTTGGATTTTTGTAAATCATGGATCGAGTAAACTCCTCTGAAAAATTCTGGTTATTTTTGTGGTCTTAGTTGAATGTGAATTTTGATGTGCTAGTATAACCATTCCATGTGGGCTTTTTGTGTTTATTATAGATCTATGCTTCACGACTTATTGTACAACTTTTGTTTTATCTGTTTAGGAAATCAAGAAACATGTGATGGGTTTTTGTTTAAAGCTCTGTAGTGACTAGCAGCATAAATAATATGCGAGCTTTTTTTTTTCTCTCTTTCCTTTTAATTCATAATTAGGATCTGATTTAAGTTACCATTTCTTTGATATGATCCATAAGTGTTTGACAATATGACTCAAATGAAAACAGCTCGAAACAAACTGCTATTGTGAGAGCATCAGATGATTTCTACCCCCGGGATCCCGTATCGCATACAATCCACATCGCGGCCGTTGCGTATAACAGTGTCTTCCTTGGAGAAATAATGCTGCCTGATTGGGACATGTTCCATTCTCTCCATCCGGCGGCTGAGTACCACGGATCGGCCAGGGCTATTAGTGGTGGGCCTGTCTATGTTAGGTAATAAATCCAATCATATCATCTACCTTTTTTTCTTATTCTTTTTTGTATATATATGTCGAAGTGCTAATTATGTGTCCATATGTAACAGTGATGCACCTGGGAAGCACAACTTTGATCTTCTGAGGAAACTTGTTTTGCCGGATGGTTCGATTCTCCGAGCTCGCTTGCCCGGTCGGCCTACCAAGGATTGCCTATTTACTGACCCTGCTCGTGACGGCGTTAGGTGAGGATTCTTACCACTTCACTTTTGTTATTGTTGTCCAAGTTTATTTGACCGAGCCAAGTTTTGAAGTTTTCTTTTTTCCAGGCAAAACCCAATATCTCCATTCAAATTCGTTGAGCTTTTAAAAATATAAATATTGCTTGCTTTGACTAATTAAAAAAGGGTTAGAAACTTGAAATGAGCTTAAGATACAATTTCTTTTTGAGAAAAACTCTAAAAATCCTCCTTGTTCTGTTTCAGTCTGTTGAAGATATGGAATATGAACAAGCATACTGGTGTACTAGGAGTGTACAATTGTCAAGGCGCCGCATGGAACAGTGTCGAGAGGAAGAACACTTTCCACCAGACTAAATCCGAGGCAATAACAGGCTACGTCAGAGGCCGTGACGTCCATCTCATCAAAGACGTTGCCCTCGACTCCAACTGGGACGGAAACGTGGCTCTCTACTCCCACCGGAACAACCAAGTTATCATCCTACCGTACAATGTCGTCATGCCGATATCCCTCAAGGTCTTGGAGCACGAGGTATTCACAGTCACGCCAATCAAGGCATTGTCACCCGGGTTCGGCTTCGCGCCATTTGGACTCATCGACATGTTCAACGCCGGTGGAGCAATTGAAGAGCTCAAATATGATGTGAAGGCTATTGCACAATCTCCGGAACTCGAGGCCGGATATCAAGTGGAAGGAAGTGGTGGTTTTGCTGGAGAGAGGGTCGAGAACTTGAGCTCAGAGGCTTTGGCGGTTGTTTCGGTGGAAGTGAAGGGTTGTGGTCGTTTTGGTGCTTACTCATCGACTAAGCCTAGAAAATGCACGGTGGGATGTGATGTGGTCGAATTTGAATACGATTCGGATTCTGGCTTGGTGAGCTTTAACTTGGCCGAGATGCCTTCGGAGGACCAGAAAGTCCATCGTGTTGAGATTGAATTATGAATATATCGGTTTTTGGCTAGATTTTGAGCACGACCAAGACTTATGGAGATATTTGACAGATGATTGGAAATGTACCCTTGTGGGTTCTTGATTCTTGACGTTGCTGCGATGGGCATGAAAGCTTGATATTAAAGTATTTTTAATTATTTTTTAATCCCAATGTCGATTGAGGACCCCATAATTATTATTTGTATCGTGCTAGCGACAAACTCGACACAGTAGAATATTAACATTAGTATCACTGTGTTTGTGGAATCATGAAACATCTCTCCATGTATGGTAACTATTATCATTGTTTTGAGTTAGTTGATAATGAGGTATCTATTACGATCAGTGTTCTAAAAGGCGGCGTCTAGGCGCGAGAAAAATGCCACGCCTAGTGCGTGTAAAAAGGCTGTCAACCTGTTTTGTTGACCGCCTAGGCGCGTTTAGGCGTGAAAAGGCGTATGCTTTTTAGATGAGTGATCTTCTTTTTTTATAATTTAGCCAAATATTACAAAATCTATATGACATCAAAAAATGATCAAATAATTCATATTTCGCAAAAACTATTGTAAGAGTGTCTTGTGAAGACGATCACACTTTTACATGAAAATACAATGTTTGTACTGTGAAATTCATACTTTTTAAAAAAAATGTGAATAGTTGTTTTGCAAAGTATGATTTTATACACTAAAAGTATAACTTATGATTTGCAAAGTATGATTCTATGGCATAAGACCGTGAATAGTACGTTGATTTTGTATAAATAATTAGTATTTAGCTAACTATATCGAGAAATATGTAGACAAATTTGTTAAACATATACTCCCTCCGATCCGTTTTAAATGTCGTTCTGGCTCTTATTAGCGGAATAAAGAACTTAAGTTTATGACTACTCAACCCTCAAGTAAATCTTATCAATATCATATTAATATTATCTTCCAAACAATATTATTATTCCATCTCTCTCATTTACGTTCTTTCTACCATTTCCTCCCTAAATTCTCTCTCATATTGCAGCAAAATATAAAATAATCAGTTCGCCTGTTTCATGAAAATTCAATCTCCAAAATTTAAATTTGTAGCACGACAAAATTTTCAAAATATAAGAAAAAGTCTAAATTTCTTGTATCTTCTTCTCGCTTTATTTCATGGAAATCTACTCCCTAAAAATTTAAATTTTGAGCGTAATTTAAAATTTCAGAACACCAAAATATTCAAAGTCTCTCTGTCTCAACTATTTCATGAAAAATCAGCTCTCCTAAAATCTAAGTTTTGAGCATTGCTAAAAATTTTCAAAACACTTATACGAGCCAAAAGTTATAAAAAAACAAACATGCCTCTTTTGCCTATTATATACAGAGGTACAACATGGAGTAAAGAAAAAACACATCTATGGCTACCAATACTAAAAATCGA
>BMAC01000066.1:1568134-1621175 GCA_014905375.1 Phtheirospermum japonicum
AATTCGGCCTAATTATAAAAAGACCCCATTTATTTTTTAAAATTCCAAAAAGCCCTTTATATTTATTGTTATATGGTAAATGACACTCCCAACATCGATAAATAGAGTCTTTTTTAAATATACAAACAACCGGCTTATATTTATTTGTACATTTGAAAGATAAATGGGGGTCTTTTTGCAATTATGCCAAACCTCTCGGGTTATTTTTGTAATTATACCCTTTTATTTTTTTTTTTTTTTGAATTCGGCCTAATTATAAAAAGACCCCATTTATTTTTTAAAATTCCAAAAAGCCCTTTATATTTATTGTTATATGGTAAATGACACTCCCAACATCGATAAATAGAGTCTTTTTTAAATATACAAACAACCGGCTTATATTTATTTGTACATTTGAAAGATAAATGGGGGTCTTTTTGCAATTATGCCAAACCTCTCGGGTTATTTTTGTAATTATACCCTTTTATTTTTTTTTTTTTTTGTTAATTTATCTTGTTAAGGGAGACTCTGTGGGTTGAAGAGAATTTCATGAACAACACAAAACAATGGTTCATTATTTAATTTATTTACCTGCATGGAATTGTTTGATTTTACTCTATTAATTCAATTCCTAGTTATTATTTAATTTGCAGGCTTAACTATTTTTACTTTGTAATATTGTGTACATACATGAGCTTTTCTTTCGTAATCGACATATTAAGAATCATTGATAACTGGTTCTGACCAAGTTAATTAATTTTTGTATCAGTCCAAATTAGATTAATGGTTCTTAAGTTGTGTGCGCTATTTGACTGATTATTGATTAGGGAAACTAAGACCAAAAAAAGAAAGAAAATAATGAATTAAGAGATAGAGGGAGTGCTTGTTATTCTTTGGATTTTACAAAAAAAAAACAAACAAAGGAAACTGCTTTTGAACTTATTGAATGTCTTCTTTTAATTGCTTCAGCTTGATGTTGAATATTTTCTAAAAATTCTGCTTGTTGCCAAATATGCGGTATAATTATAAAAACAACCCAAAAGGTGTTGCTAAATATTCAAAAGTGTTGCTAAGTCTTCAAAAGTGTTGCTAAATCTTTTTAACTTTGTATGTATCTATAAGTAATCGACGTTAAGAGTGTTATTTACCATAGAGAAACAAATATGAAGGGCTCTTTGTAATTAAAAAATAAATAAATGAGGTCTTTTTATAAGTCGAATTCTAGATACTTTTTTGTAATTAACTCACTTGGTATTTTTTTCAAAGACATTGAAAGAGTAGTACTCAAAACTTTGTTTCATTGAGTAAGAGTAAATATATGCTGGAACTACACAGGAGAACAAAAAAATGAGGTATAATTACAAAAATAACCCAAGAGGTTTGGCATAATTGCAAAAAGACCTCATTTATCTTTCAAATGTACAAATAAATACAAAGGGCTGTTTGTATATTTAAAACACCCCATTTATGGATGTGAGAGTGTTATTTACCATATAATAATAAATATGAAGGGTTGTTTGCAATTTTAAAAAATAAATGGTGTCTCTTTGTAATTAGGCCGAATTCTAGATACATTTTGTAATGGAATTGGGCGATTTTCAGATTTTATAATTTTCAAAATGAGGTTACTAGAGCTTAGAGACAGAAGATAACAAAAACATGAGGTATAATTACATAAACAACCAAAGAGGTTTGGCATAATTGTAAAAAGACCCTATTTATTTTTAAAATGTACAAATAAATATAAGCCGTCTGTTTGTATATTAAAAAAGACTTTTTTTATCGATGTTGAGAGTCTTATTTACCATATAACAATAAATATAAATGGTTGTTTGGAATTTTAAAAAATAAATGAGGTCTTTTTGTAATTAAGCCAATATATTAAATGATGTCCTTTTGTAATTAAACCAAATTCTTGAAACCTGTTTAACTACAATAATGGTAAAGAATTCTCCAAAAGATTAAATACATTACTACTATTAACTAAAGCAACATTACTACTATTAACTAAAGCAGGCGGATTAATAAATAATGTCACAACTACATATAAATGAATAACTAAACAATAGATATTATACACAGCAGCAGTTGCACACCAAATCACTGTCACATGTGATTTTCCTTTTCTGACTTGAGCTAATGGACAGAAGATAGCAAAAAAATAAATAAAAATAAAAGGGTATAATTACAAAAATAACCCGAGAGGTTTGCATAATTGTAAAATGACCCCATTTATCATTCAGATGTACAAATAAATATAAGCCGGTTGTTTGTATATTTAAAAAAGACTCTATTTATCGATGTTGGGAGTGTCATTTACCATATAACAATAAATATAAAGGGCTTTTTGGAATTTTAAAAAATAAATGGGGTCTTTTTATAATTGGGCCGAATTCTAGATACATTGTAATGGAATTGGGCAATTTTAAGATTTGATCATTTCAAAAATGAGGTTATCAAAGAATAGAGACACAAAATAGAATAAAAATGAGGTAAAATACCAAAAACAACCCATGAGATTTGGTATAATTACAATAAGACCCTATTTATCTTTGAAAAGTTCACATACATATAAAGGGCAGTTAGTATAATTGAAAAAGACCATATTTATCAATGTTAAGAGTGTTATTCACCATAGAGAGATATATATAAAGGGCTGGTTGTGATTTTAAAAAATAAATGGGGTCATTTTGTAATTAGGCCGAGTTTTAGATAATTTTTGTAATGAAAGTTGACGATTTTAAAATTTGATAATTTTCAATATAAGGCTATTAGAGACTGAGGTTATCATAAAATGAGGTATAACATAAAAAAACAACTCATAAGGTTTGGTGTAATTATAAGGGCACACCAAATATCTTTACAAAGTGTTACTCCCCCTCCCTCTTTGTAATTTTAAAAAATAAATGGGGTCTTTTTGTAATCAACTTAAAAGAAACACTCACCCATGCACACAACACAATGTACAGAAGGGTTTTACAAATGAGATCAAAATTTTAAATAATGAAAAAAGTGACAAAGTTTGTGTTTTATTTTATTTTAARAAATATTTGTTATTCCACACAACATAAAAGAATTTTATTGACACATTCCACGTTTTTATTTTCGAGACTTAACTGTTGTATTCACATCCTCTATTGCTGGCTTGCCTTTAGATCCTTTCATTCTCGATCGCTCGGTTATGAATTCAACCAAATATATTAGCTTATATAAATCACATTCAATACGTCATTCGAAGCAAAACAAAAAAAAAAGTTAAATCAACTAACAAAAGTTTACAGTCGAATTAAGAAAAAATAATTCAAGCAAGATAAACAAGTGAAAAATCAGAAAAATCTTCAATAGTCATACGCTATCTGTTATTATCATGATCGGAACTTGCAAAAGAAACACTAACACAATAATTCGTGAAAATAAATACTCTATCACCATGGCACCATATTTATACAAGAAAATAAAAACTCCAACCTAAATTACTAGAAAAAGAAAACAAAGAAAGAAAACAAAACAAAACAAAACAAAACAAAACAAAACAAAACTTTCATCTCTCAATTATTTCCAATCGTCAACTTATTCTAACATTGGTTCCAATTAGAAGTAATCTGGAACAATGATTTTCAACATTGAAATAATCATTTTCTGAATCTCTGGGTTATTATCAAGCTCTTTATCACCAACGTAAGACTTGTTCAAATCAAATTCATGCTTATTTTTCAACTCTTTCTCTTCCGCCTTCACAATTATATGTGCACTTGTCGTTAAATCTTCATCCTTGATCTTCACGTCTGCCTTCATGGTGGCTTTTCAATTATCACCATTTTTTTTTTCTGAATTTTACTTTCTCTATAAATAGTCAGATGGCATTGGTGTTTCAAGAAAGGGTGGGAATTAGAATTCATGGAAAAGGAAGGAAAAATTTTCGCAGAAAAACAAAAGAGGAAAAAGGAGAAATGTTTTGTTGTAAAAAAAAAGGAAAAACACGAATGATAGAAGTTTTTCATGTGAAATAGAGCGGAAGAATATCACTTCATAGAAAATAAGGAAATTAATTATTGTAGGAGTATTAAGTTAAAGAAAGTAGGAGATTTTATAAGATTGTGATAGGGGATAGAATTGGGAGAAATTGTGAAAAATATCTTAAACGCCATTTAAATAGAAAATTTAGAAAGAGTCTAGAACAATATTTAAAAAGTATCGGAGGGAGTATTTTTTTTTTGCTAATTTTAATAATATAATAAATAAAATAATAAAAAACTTTGACAACGCCTTTTACGCCTAGGCTTTCAAGGCTTGAGGCTTGGCATTGCCGCATTTCCACGCCTCACGCCTTTTTGAACCTTAATTACAATATGCAATTGAGTATTTTTGCTATTTCTTTGCAATGTTAATTTTCGGTTATGGCAACATACGAAGAAAGACCAAGTGAGTTAAACACAAAGGAAAAGATCACTCAGATTGCCTGCCAACACCAATAATTAAATAATAAATGCCAATAACATAAATTATATAAGATTTCTTACGAAAATGAAAATAAAAAGAAAGTTTCTAAGTATTTTGAAAGGTAATTGCCTTTTTATTTGACTAAGGGCAAAATTTAGGGATGGTTTTTGTAAATAACCCATAAAGATATGATAGTTCATGGGGTAACAAAATATTGATGTTCACAAGTGATGTTATCAAAATGATTGGCTCGCCAGAAATGAGGTCCAAATTTCTCGAATTGTCTTCTCAAGCACGAGCGACCTACTCAAAAACTCAAGCCGGATTGTCCCGACATAGGCTATCCATATTTAAGTCAGTAACTTTATATATTTGAAAAAATGAGAGCTTTTATCAATTGAGGCATGTATCAAATTTATATAGACAAGATATGTATTCCTAATTTAGGGTTTCTGTCTCCTATTCACTATACTTCCATAAATAACTCACCGACTCATAATTAGAATTCTTGTCCCTTTATTAAATTTCCATAATAATCACAAACCATAGATGATCTTCTCTTTATTATCAGCCCGTCGGGGCCCATTGACCATATTTATTTTATTGCTAGCACGACAAGGCCCATTAACCATATCTACCTCGTCATAACTCATAAAAGCCCGCCTATTATTTAGCTGGCTTGACTTAAGAGCTAATCGATGTATGCTAAGCTTATAAAGCCCAAAAATCACCTTTCAAGGTCGCCCTATTAATTTGCCGACCTAATTTCCCTTCGAGGGACGTGCATGCCGGTCTTCCTATTTGATGTCGTATCAATCAGCTAGTCCCCTATATTCTACATAATTGGGGTAGGAAAGCAGTTAGAATATAAATCTAAGTTTTTAAAGATCGTTCGCACGTGAGATAGATTTTAGGGAAGAAACGTTGGTGCCAGACATATTCCAAACATTGCCATTAAATGCAACTTACCGTTGTGTCGGAGTGGACAAATGTCAACTCTTCACTTTCTTAAATATAAAGAAACTATAGTGGGCCCAAAAATGAAAGTCTCATATTCACCGCCACATATATAAATTCCATTTTCTTCACCATTTACTTTTTACCTTATCACACATTCTTACGACCAATTCAAATAACAGTGTTCCCAACGTCTGTTATTAACAATCTTCCAATCTTTCAACGAGATTTACCATTTCTAATTTATCAACAAAACAATTCGGTAATACCACCAGATCTACATATCATGGGTAAGTCCTCTTATTTCCAGTTTATTTATGCCAATTTTATTTTTTTATACGCAATTTTTAATTTTTTTATGGTTTCTCTTTTTCTTTCCCCAAAAATTCTCTCAGCATCCTCCAATTCCCATAATTCCGACTCCCAGAACCCTAAATCGATAGAAATTCCTTTAAATAGAAAGAATTGTACAAAATAACCCTAACCAACCTAATAGATGAGCCCACGGGTGAGCCAAGTTGGGCCGAGCTAGAAAATAAAACCTTAATACTTTCCTAAGAGGTCCCAACAGCTATCCCCTTAGTAACTGAACGCCCTACACACAATCTTTCCTCCAACCTCGATTTTTATCACCCCAGTCCTATTACTGTAGTCCCCTTTACCTCACATGCCCATCTCCCCCCCTCCTCAAAAAGGTGCCAGAATCACCATAGAAAACCCATGGCTCTTACCTGACCGCTAACTACTCCCTACCTTCATAAAAAAAACTCTATCCCCGAGCGCATAAAACTAATTCTGCCTAAGGCCGATAATAATGATGTCAAGAATCCCCCAACTAGGCATATTATATTTTTTGAAGACCATATTGCAGTTGAGATTAGATTCCTTATGAACCCCTTTTATGGTTACTGTAGTGGTAAAATATAAGATTCCCTTGCGAGAACTTACCCCCAACTCCATCCGTTTTATCACTGGCTACCTGGTTTTGCTATAAGAACCTGATGTGGATTTCTTCTTCTTCTAATATTGATTAAAAAAACATAAGGGATCTGATCTTAAGCATTTCTTCGTTAACCTTACTCCAAAGTGCCAGAATGACGTGCTTAATTTTTCTTTCCTTATTCCTCCGAGCCTTGGTCCTTCTTGACCCAATGGCAAATTGAGACCCTACCTCAGGACTGAATAGCCATAGCAAAACCTTCATCCACAACCCATAAGATGTATCATACCCAGATCGATGAGTAGAACAAGCATCTCTTTAACGTGGTGAAACTCACCAAATCTGAGCGCGTATTCTCCTACTTTAGGTTCAGTACCCGAACTCTTCTCCTGATGTCGGAATCTCAATTTATTATGCCAATAATCCTTAGGTTCTCGATTTTACTTAATCTTACATAATTTGATCTCTTATCATCCTGACCAACCTCTTCTTTCTTTTTGCAGAGAAAATTATCTTTGAATGTGGTTCCAACACAGAGGACACCCCTCCCGTTCTCAAATCGGATCCTCCCCTTGCTGATGTATCGAAGAGAAAAGATGTCGAGCCTGAACTCAAGATTGTTGAGCCTGTAGGTAAAAAAGGGCCTAAAGACGAGGTTGGTGAAGACCAAAACAAAAAGAAAAGGAACAGAACGCACAGCCAGTCCCAACTTACATCCACTCCTCAACTCACTACTACTTCAGGAGGCATCCTGGTCACCGATTAGCTCCCAGCGTTCCATTCTCTTACCAAGAAAACCAAACACCACCGTTCTAAGGAGTCATCGAGATCGGCCTCACCGTCCCTGCCTTAATGGACTTTTGAACTGTGAAGAGATCGACCAATTTCAACTTTTCTTGAAAGCTATATGTTGACACCGGATAAGAAGTATCTTACTACTCTCAGCATTCCTGACCAAGTGGCCATGATATCTCAACATTTCACAAAGGTATCTTTTTTACTTTCCTTTATTATCATAGTTATTAATGAAACGCGACTACTAACTCCCCTCTCAAAACAGTTGGAACCCTCCTTGCTTCTTTATCAGACTACCTTTTAGCCACAAAGGTCTCTTTGGACAAATGGAAGAGACTAGCTGAAGAGCTAGTGCAGTAGCTGAACAAGCAAATGGAGCAACTTTCCTTAACCCAGGCTAGATGAAGCTCGACGTCAGCTCAAAACTCATGAGGTGGAGATGGAAGTAGTCCAAGCAAAGGGTATTCTTGCTGAAGCCAAGCTTCATGACTTCAAGGAATGTCACCTAGCCAAGATAGAGGATATCAGAGTAAAATATCAAAGCGAGCAAAAAGCTCTTTAAACTGATATGGACAACCTCCAAACAGATGTCCAAAAGAGAGAAACTAAGGCCCATGATCAAGGAGAAGAAATAGGTCGTCGTACTTTCCTAGGAAGCAAAGTTGACCAAAAATTCTTGAATGCTTACCATCATACCACCACCTTTCTTGGGAAAGTAAGTAGGGGCTCCAGGCTATATTTTGAAACTGCCATTGAGAGAACTAACTAGGAAATCTATGCGACCGAGCTTAATTTCCAAGTGTATCTCGAGAAGGCATGGGAAAACTATCCCCCTTTTTTGGAAAGTCAACCTCGAGCAACCCCTTATTGCAATCTGGTGGGATAGGTGTGCGGTTAATCTAGTGGCTTCAGCTAACCTGAGCTCCGATCTTGACATTCCTTTCGATGAGCTTGTCCCTCAAGTCCCCCCAGTTGCCCCTCAACCAGTACCCTTTAAATATTTTTTCTTTGTAATCATGTATTTATGTAGTGTTTTTTCTTACCACTTTTATATTTATAATGTTCTTTTTTATGTAAAGTACCACAATTCTTCATCAAAATTCCACCTGAATGATTAACCTCATAGGATAAAATAAGAACTTACCTGACCTCTTCCACAGTTGACCTGTATAAAACCAATTCAAGCGGCCCATATCATACTTGTGAACTCGAATGTACTCATAATATCCACAATGCCTCACAAAGTCCTACAAAAATCCCTTAAGCTTAATAGCCCTAAAACTCTGAATTTATCTCCGACCTAAAATAGGTTAGACAAAGACCATACCCATAACCACAAATCATAAATACACACATATCTAGACTATGTAGACATTAAACCACTCATCGACCGAAACAGGTTGGGTAGACTCATAATTACACATGTAGGTCATCTAATAGCCAAAGATGTTTTGTTTAAAAAAAAACCAAAACCATATGACAACTAACGATGTAAAATAGGTCGATTCCAATAAACCATATCAAACCAAGCCATAAAAAACAAGTAAACTCAAGTCAAACAAGATAAACCTTATAAATCAGTTCCAAATAAACATGCTCGCACTAGTGCAACGGAGACATTGTAGAACGGATAAAACCGGGCATCCTAGAACGAATTCTGCTGCGTTCTAGATGAAGCCGTTCTAGAATGTTAGACATGCTAGAACAGATATTTTTTATCGGTTCTAGAATGTCTGACATTCTAAAATAGTTATTTACCCGTTCTAAAAAGTTTTATACCCATTCTAAAATGTTGTATTTTGGGTCTGTCCCCGTTCTCGATAATACTTTCTAGAACTATTTTATTGTTTAACCATTCTAGAACGTCTAATTCTAGAACGGGTAATTAATACATACGTTCTAGAAATTCATTATTTTAGAACGGATATTAGAATATATTTTCTAGAAGGTCATTATTTTAGAATGGATATACGTTCTAGAAGGTCATATTTTAGAACGGATATTAGACTTATACGTTCTAGAAAGTCATTATTTTAGAACGAATATTAGAATATAGGTTCTAGAAGGTCATTATTTAGAATGGATATTAGAATATACGTTCTAGAATGTCATATTTTAGAACGATATTAGAATTATATGTTCTAGAAAGTTATTATTTTAGAACGGATATTAGAATATACGTTCTAGAAGGTCATTTTTTAGAAGGGATATTGGAATTATATGTTCTAGAATTTAGAAGGGATATTAGAATTGTACATTCTAGAATGAATATTTTTATTACCTTCTAAAAGTTATTTTTTAGAACGGATTTCAATAATATACCTTCTAGAAAATTGGTTATTCAGAACATGTTACAATACCGTTTTTATATCTGTTTTGACCTAAATTATTATATCTCCATAACCAATACATAAACAATAAAGTAAATCATTGAATCATTCACCAACCACAAGTCAAAATTACACCAATCACCAAATGTAACAGAAGTCATCAACCATCAAAAGTACACTACTAGTCATCAAAATTACACCAGTTACTGGATGTACCATAAGTTATTAGCCATCACAATTCAACATCAAAAGATTTTAGAACCTATATTGCTAACATTCTAATAATAAATAGTGCACTATCAAATGACCTCTAGAAAGCGTCAAGAAATGACCTCAAGAAAACACTCGGTTCAAAGTCGACGTACATCATCAATGTCATCTTTCGGATAGGCTCTTCCATATTGAGTGCCTGTGTAGGTCAAAACGCACAATGAGACTTAAAAAAACACTAAATCAAGAATGCCAAATAAATTGGATCCATCTTCCAAGTTGACATCAACACAACACAAAATATTGAAAATATTATTAATAATGGTAACAAACTTAATGAATAAATATTCAAAATACTATTAATAATGATAATACAAATAACTTCGTAATTACCTTTTCGAATGAGTTATAAATGTCTAAATTACAAAAATTGCATCTAATGTTTATCTACTTGCAAAATTAATTCTAGTTATCTTTTAAAATTACAAATACCTCCTCAAGGTAATACGAACATTCCCTTGGCCTTGAGGTTTAAATAGGTGCAATTTGTGGTTTATATTTTAAAAAAACGAACTCGTTTTTTTTTTTTTTTAAATTAGACTAAACCTCAACGTTGGTTTTGTAATTTATCTGGTGATATTGAGAAAAACACGTGTCATTTAGTGGGAGTTCATTTGAGTGTATTGTTGAATGTATAGCAAAATATCAAAATTAGTCAAGACACTTAAATCCAAAAGTACATAGCTCAAAAACTGGTTGAATGATAGTGTTAGGCGTTTAGGAATCACCGTGGTCAATCATATCGATAATATGAGAAAGAATGGAATCAAATAGCAGTTCTACACAAAATTATTTTTAAAGAACAAATATAGAAAAATGATAGAAGTTATTGATTTACCCATCTCCTTCCATATAACAAGTAGGATACGATATGCGGCTTGCTGAACTTGAAAATCCGAGTGAAGCAACTGCCAAGAAAAGAAAAACTTATTCCCCGACACATAGTAAAAACTAAGAGAAGAATTAATCTATTAAAATACAATTCACTGGAAAATCAAGAACCTATTAAACCAGTTTGTTTCAATGTATATGTACCTCAAGTCCCAATCCCACGTAATATCCCAATAGAAAGAGTACAAGGAGTTCAGGAAAAACATGATATTTAAGTGCTGAACCGCCGTTGAATACTTTAAGGCTGAAACAACAGGAAAATCACATTATTGCATGATGTGACAATAACAAAAATCATATGAAAATGAAAAATGGCAAATAACTAGAAGAAAACAAACACGCACATTCAACGACTTACCATTTAAAAGAGCTGTCTTTTCTCGTGTATCCTTGTATTGCCGAAGACATTGAAAGAAACGAAAAATGTAAGGCAAAATGAGAACTATAGGTATAGCAACAGAGTGATTCCCACATACAGAATCAGCCTCAAACCATGCAATTGAAGCAACCTGCACAGTTAACTCACAGTAAAGAAAGGCAAGTATTCAAGGGAACACAATGCATTCGCATGAGAAAATGGGAAAACAATGTAACAAGAAAACTCCGATCATGTTTTATAGAACATCCAGGTCCAAAACATTTAATCGCGAATTTCCAGAATCTCAGTGCACAACATGGTTGGAGCAAAAGATGAATCATAACTTGTTTTCTGATAAACAGCAGAGGGGTAAGTTTCGCTGCCATTGAAATCTGAATACTCTAGAACACAGTCAAGTAAATGTGGACAAAATAAAAAGAGAATTTGGATCATTAAGAAAAAGTCCATTCGACAAATAGAATGCTGCAAGTCTGAAAAAACCTGCATGGGAGGAGAAATAATAAGGAAATAAATAAGTAAACTTGGCAGAGACAGCAAAATGAGCTAAAACTGAACATTTCTTTTAAACTAAAATATACAACTCAGGGGCTGTAACCTAAGAATATTTCCACTAAAACAGTGGAAAAACTTCTAAAAGAGGGATGAACTTTCAACTTAAACCATTGCCATATCAATGTTTCATCTTGATCATGATAGTTTTTCCTGAATTAGAAGCATACAGCATGAATGCATGGTAGTTGATAAACACCGAATCATTATCTAAGCAACTGTTGAGAGATTATCTAAGCAGGCGGTATCGTGGTAAATGCTCCTGATGAAGAGAAAGCCTTTTATGATTATCTAGGGTGTTTATCTACTATCATGTTGTATGCTTCGAAATAAACTACAAGTATAAAAAAATAATCTTAGAAGGATTTACAAATACAACAGGATTCATACCTTTGACATAGAGGTAAATATAATCGGCCAAAAGAAGTCAGCAAATGTTATTGCCTGCAGTCAGAGTAAAATGGTATGAGAAAAAAAATACTTTATAATATTCAAGTATTAAGAGTTATCTGTTTACATTGAAGCAAACACAGAGAAAATAGGTGCACACAAGAATCTTTGTTCATCAAAACCAATCAACCAATTAGAAAATGCAACATACAATATACTGTTGTGGCTTTTCAGGTAAAAAGTACAATTTATGAAACTGTTTATAAAACATGTAGGTGTAAACTAAAAACAAGAAAGCACATAAAATTCATCTTGTAAACCGAGCAATAATCAAATCATTTGAAAGAATGCTAAAATATTTTCTGTAAGGAAGCATCTATTACACTGGTTGAGATGCAGCCAAAGAAACTTCTCCATGAGAATAAAGGTAGAGATATGACGTCATGCTAGTTGGGACGACGATCGTCATCCAGGTAGCGCACTGAGACATGAAAAGGATTGTAAGTAAAATATGATCAAGCATTAGGAACTGAGAAAAGATACATGAAGAAACATGCTTTCAAACACAGAGAATTGAATTCTTAAGACACAGTTGACAGAGAAGTTATTCAAATCTGAATGGTTTGAGGTATTTCTAATTCAAAATTTTCCAATTAATTCATCTCCAACAACTACGACAAGGTTGCCGTCGGGACTGACAGCTGTATGCTGCAGGCACAAACAAATACATTGAACACACAAAATAAGAGAGATATACATAGGAGGAGACCGGGAGAGAGAGAAAGAGAGACTCACATTAACCGACCAACAAAAATTCAAATGATTAGCCATTTGGAAATTGTCCGTATCGAAATCCCTGACTCCACAGTCATTATTTCACGCTATGAAATGAACTGCGCCACTGAAAAAAAAAAAAAGGCCACTTTCAGGTACTCAACAATAAATTTCAATATCAACAACAAAGTTTAACTAGTAGACACCTACGAGACGTGTATACCTCAACAGCATTAGTAATGGCATTATCATCATATGTTGTCCTGGTGCAGTATGATATTCCAGGCCTATCTAGATACTGCAATCAAATAAGTACAAAAAAAAAATAAAAAATCAGAAAAATGATATTAAGCAAGACGATTCAACAAAGCTCAATAATAAATTCTTTCAAATCATTTTATCAACTTTTTAAGGCTATTAATTATTAAGGACTCAATTTGCTGCAAAACCAAGATTAATAGGACAAAGTCAAACTGAATGCAAAGATCACTTTTTATTATCTAGGGTATTATCCTAAATAAATCCTACGTGACCACCACTCATGTCAAGCAAAACCATATATACACCAAAACCTTCAAAAGCAATAAACAAGCGTATTCAGAAAATAAACAGTATAAACCTTGCAAATAAGTTCTCCATGAAATCCACATGCAACCAGCAACTTATCTTTCACTGCTAGTGTGCTGACCTGGACCTGCGTAAATCCTTCCAACAGGCTTCTAGGGTGTTTCTGCAATGGGTAAAAAGAGATTACAAACCTTTGCAGTTTTACCTAATTATAGAAAAACCCAATTACCTTTGAAATTACAAATCGAGGTTTAGATTATTTTAACAAATAACCTAATAACGGGTGCAATTTGTAAAATAGAAACAAAAATCAAGGGGGCAAGTTGTAATTTTGAAAGATAGCTGGTGTTTTTTTTTTTTTTTGTTTTTTTTTGAAATTAAGACTAAATATCGCTAGGGTAATTTTGTAACCCTTACATAAACAAGAAAAAAATGGAAAGTGTTACAATACAAACTTCGAAATCACTAACCTCGGAAGGTGCTATATGCCCTGATAAATTAAGAACTTCAGACTTGGTGCATTTTAGAGATGACTAATGCATAAGTGAGTAATGTGACATAAGGTAAACATCATGCTTAATGTAGCCCACACCAAATTTCTCAACTGCAAGCAAAATCACCAATTCATCGGTTATCATGCCCCAACATTGTTTTAGGAGCTAATAAGACAATATTGAATATTCTGGATACAATAAGATGATTGAGCTTATAAGTTATTTTAGTCTTTCTAATGTTTCATGAAACATAAGCTCTTTAAAGAAACTTGAGATGATAGTACTTTTTCCAGGAGATTATAAGTTCTTAAAACTCTTTTTTTTAAAAACATTTTAAGAGCTTATAAACTCTTAAATATTTTATTAAATGTTTTTAAAAGCTTATAAGTTATAATCTCAAAAGCAGACAAGTAACATTTTACAACTTTTGGGGAGCTGTTTATATTTTTGCAGTATTGAAGGACTCCTTAAATGACATTTAAGGAGCGAGAAAAAACTTGCATTCTCTATTGGAGAAAGAAAGTGTACAAAGTGCCAATTATTATTGATTCAAAGSCTAGTGATAAAYTGATCAAGRAAAATTCAGTCTAATTCAAWGATAGTAACTGRAAAAYCACCSATCAACTTATAGTGWTATATAAACTTACACCTATTAAGGACCAAGTTTTCCAAGTTGCTACAATGAAGCAAATATAAATTCATGTAACATGAAATATCGCACTTAAATTTTGTAGCCAACTGCATCTATATAAATAAAATATCACATTCACTATTTAGTCATACTGCAATTAGAAAAGAAACAAAAAAAAAAACAAAAAAAAAACTGTGCAATAGAGCCGGTAACTGAGCATGTGTCTGATGGCTTTTCATCACATCAAATACAATAGTTGATGTTAAATTTTCACATAAATATTATTATAAAAACTGCATCATTCTGTCAAAAATAAATATAAAAATAAAATTGCATTCCTACTTCATACTACCTACAAAAAGCATAAACACACCACCCTACATTATTCATGTGTTAGGAGGAGAAGGATATAGGAAACCAAGAACAAAGCATTGAACTTTGGTAGGATCACGATAGCAAGTTTCAGCAGCCCTACCAATATCCATTGGAGACACACCGAGAATAACAAGTTCGTTAATTACCTCTTGAATCATTCCTATGAGCAATATCTCGAATTCTTGTTAGAGGAACAGATGCAGTGAACTCTGCCTTAAAAGATGGTAAGCACGGATGAATCTTGCGGATAACAAGTTTTTCCTGCATATTCATATACACAAAAAAAAATTGCCTGCACAGCTCACGTTGCTCGGCGATCGTCCCGTGGTAGTGAAAGTACTTAATCCGCCCTCCGTCTTATATGTTGACTTCCCCACTAAGTTCTACAACATGTGCACTCCCGTCGCATACATGTTGCGCGGTTGCACCGCGTGTTTCCGATCCCTCCTCACGCCCCTCTTCACATCCTTGTACACTAGCTTCTCAAACCCCCATTTCCTACAAATTCACAACAATTCATTAATTTATAGGATAACGAGCAATCAATCATACTAAATATGATCATATCAGAAACAGGTTGTTCTGGTATTTTCACATTTTACTAAATATGATCAATGGAAACTTAAATAAAACAACCCAGGTGTTTGTTTTGGAATTGCACATCTCAACGCCCTAATAAATACATAAACCACTTGTGATAACAATACATAGCATCATCTTGAAATTGACATCAAACTGCAAACACATTTATCATAGAATTATTCAATCTGGCATGCAATCTTAGACCAGCTCCTAATTTCATGAAATTACTAGTGACACATAAAAATACGTAACCTAATTTAAACAATTAAAAAAAGTATACCTGAAAGCAGTAGGGGCATCCTGGGAAAGGCAGAGCTTGTTGGACATGGGCATTTGTTCAATGCTGAACTGAGTGAAAATCCTCTTATCACTTAATCCTATACTCAAGGGTAAAGCATGTTGAAATTGACATACACTTCATCCGAGAAAAGGATGTTGATAAGGTCATTTCAGTCCATCACATACGTGTTGTGCATCAAACAACATATATTTTTTACCAAACCTCTCAGTGGGCAATTCTTTACTCGTTTCAAGAACAAGCTCAATGGTGGACCAAAACCAGTACGAATTGAGGGGACATCAGTATGTATGCATGTTTAACCTCATGCATGCACATGCATGCACACTCAGACAAATTACAATGAACCGTTGGAGGAGTGGTCCCTTTCATTTTACAGCTGCAATGCATAGGAATTGTTTTGTCTTATGTTAGAGCCTATGCTATAGGAGCACGTGTATTGTTCTAGGTTCTTCTACTTGTGGATATATATATATCCATCACCTTTTTGGCTTGTAATTTATCAATACAGTCAAATATACCTTATCCGTAAAATACAAATATGTCTCTTTCTTGCAGATTTAATCTCAGCTTGATTTGCAGCTTTGCTACAGAGATGATTTCCTATTATTCAGTAGGAACAATCCTAAGTCCTAAACCACTTGCTTCTATATATTACCGGAATCTCTTGTATAATCTATGAGGCACGTCAAAACTACATACCTCACTTTAGATATACTGAATTACCAACAAAGTACCATAAAACTTACCAGGTCCATGTGGATGAAGTGCTTCAGTCAATAATTAGCAAATAACCTGTCGAGCCAAACCTTCGCTATCAAACACAGAAGAGGATTTGATGTCAAATGTAAGCTAACAAATTACAATATACAAAACTTGAAATTCTTGAAGAGCTTCACACTTAATGTGTGCTGCTCGGACACAGGGCATTCTGTATATCCGCAAGTTCATTCACTCTCTGTGTTGCAGAGTCTTCACTTACACCCACAAACCCAAAAGGAAACATTTTTTCTTTGTAACATGCTCTTTAGTTAAGCAGAGATCACTTTCACACTCCTTGTCTTTGCATCAAGTACAGGGGTCTTATGCTGTCTCAACTCTTCTACAAAAGAAAAACTATGGTAAGGGCATAGAAGTAAAAAAATGGCATTTTGCCACAAACATAAGCCCCAAATTACCCGAAGACGCAATCTACACAGACTAGGTAATTATGAGAGAATTAGATTTATGTTTATTCAGTAACATTTTCCGTGTTGATGTAATAAGAAGCTTTCACTTAAAACATATATTACTCCCTTTGTTTAGAATTAAATTTCAATTTAGACTCAAATACTAGGATTAAGAATTAGAGCATGTCCAATGTAACAATATGAGTTGTTAATGAAATGACAAATACAATATTAATATTTAAAAATCTTTTTAATGTTAAATGTGAATTGTATGAAATAATTTACTACTAATTGGTAGAAAGGAGAGAGAATAAATTAAGTAATACCCCCTATTTCTTAATAAGTGTCGTTCTAGAGTTTTTGTTCATAATTAAGGAATATAAATATTGACCAACACACTAACACTCGATTAATAATATTTATACTTATTTAATTTCTTCACTTCTTTCTTTTTAGTTATCTTATTAGCATAAATTTATTTACATTTCTTTAAAAAAACGAGGATAAAACTGGAATAAAGTGGTAAAAAGTTATAAAACGATATTTAATTTGTAACAAAATTTAGTATAATTAAGAAAAATTGTTAAGTAAACAACATCATCTTGATGTAGACGGTAACATTGTCTATATTTTTTCTTGGCACATAAGAATTTTAAGTTTACTTGGCAAAAAAATTTAATCAAATGAACATTCAATTGGAGAGGATCTTATGTCTTGACTAATATACCTCGAGTAATTCCTATCGATCTCTTAAATTATGTTTAGACAAATCTTTTATTAGTGGTAAGTTGAGATTTGTAGGGAAGAGTGGCAGATATCTACGACCACATTTAAGTAGGGAAAAGAAATTCACAAGCTAAAACAACATTTAATTCGAATAATAACAAGGTTAACAGGTAAGTCGGCAATAGAACCTTGTAATAAAAATGGTAATATTTATCGGATGGTATTTTCATAAACTGATGTTATTCCACCTGCTCATGAATGATAAGCTAGATCTGATTATTTACATATGCAACGGCTCTATCTCTACAATATGCATGCCTAGCTCCAAAGCTAAAACGTGCTTTATAAGACACCAACTTTCGGAAGATGTGAATAGTTTATTAATAACCTGGAAGTGCAAAGAGTTCTTTTCTTTTTAATGCATACATATTACATATCCAATCTTTACTTGCAAAAGGTTTTACAAATGCTACTTGCAAAGCAATAAGGGAACAAAAGAAAGAAAAAAAAAAGAAGCACCCAAATTGGCAGCATAATAAATTTAAAATAACGCTCGATGGTGGAAAAGTAGAGACGATCTCTATGATAATAGCTATAGGATAATAGGTCTATCACCAGACTGTCCCTTGATTCCAAACATTTTCGATGTGATTTTTTTTTTTTTTTTTACATTGGATACTTAACATGAATCAATTTGTTGTATTTTATAGCAAAAATTATTATCTCACACTAGTGGAAAAAAGCTAATTAATGGATCAGCATAAGTGACAGTTCAAATTAGAACCGTTGCTAAAAATATAATAGTGGCGGTTATAATATTTGAACCGCAACCTAATTGGAAAAAAAATTAATATGACAGGGTGACGATATTTTGTTAAAAATATGGGAGTTGCTGATGTAATCCTTGGGATTAAAATCAATAAGATTATTTTGTCACAATCTCATACGTTGAGAAAGTGCTCAAGAAATTCAATGCCTACGAGGCCAATTGATCTAAAGATAAATCTGGTAGCTAACAAGGCTGAACCAGTTGATCAGTTAGAGTATGCTCGGGTCATAGGAAGTCTAATGTACTTAACGAATTGTACATGACCTGACTTAGCCTATCCCGTGAATAAACTGAGTAGGTTTACAAGCAATCCTAGCCATGAGCATTGGAATGCATAGAAAAGAGTATTGATGTATTTGAAATACACAATGGACTATGGGTTATACTATTCAAGATAACCAGCCATACTTGAGGGATATTTCCATGTTCCTATGCCCTGGAGAAAATTTATTTTATCATCGACCATTATAGATTGTCCTGATTGTTAAAAATTACATTTCTAAATTGAATATTTTTAATGAAAAGTAGGTTTTAAGTGGTACTAATTTGATATAATGTTATTCCCTCAATCATTTGGTTCTCAAGTTAGAGAACGATTTGCATATGTTTATTGAACAATCGGAGAAAATGATGATTTCTTATCATTTGGTAGATTTTTTTTTTTAATTCATGTGCCTAGATACTAAAATCCTCAATTGTTGAAGATGATTGAGAAGAGAAAAATCTGCAACTGTTGAGTGCAGGGTTTACTCTATTCCTGGCGTTGGTGATCGACAGAATCCATTATTACATCAAAGAAGTCTGCATGGTGAGGAAGCATTTAGAAGCTGTAAAAACGTCTGTGAGGATAACGGAGAAGGGAAAAAGTAAAGCCGTTGAGGAAGATGATGATTTGAGTTAAATTTGAACAATGGAGTATTTTTTTTCGTTTTTTCATCATGTTTTCTCTTAGCAGCAAGAGAAAACTTTCATGAATTTCATAAAAAACCAAGTATGAATATACACTTGTTTATTGATGCTTATTATTGACATATACTTAGTTTGCACTGTTCATATAATTTTGGTTGAAATTGAGATGCTCAATTTTATTATTATTTTTTTTACCTTTTTTTCCAGTGACTACTGCTACAAGTGGGTTGCAGGCTTTGAAACTTCATTTGTGAGACCTATCAAAAAAAAAAAAACATATATATCAAATCAAACGCACACAAGCCATGCATTCATTCATCCAATTAGCTAGTGTTTGTGGGAAATGAAAGGCCTAATTAGCCAGTGTGCTATAACCATAGAGAAGATATTCAACCTGTCATCCAATTTCTTGACTCATAGAGATGCTTGGGCCGGTATGTTTGAGCAAGTCGTGGGTGAATTAACTTCTCCAAGAACTGATTGCCCAGGTAATCGTCCTAAGGTGCTGCTATTTTTGATGAAAAAAAGTCATTGGTTAGTAATTAGAGGGATTCCGACTTGCTATTCAAATGTGACGGGAGGTTGCTAGACAAATTGTTCAGGCTGGTGGTAAAAAGATTTCCTTTATATGAGGGAGTCATTTGAGTCATCTTGTACATTGATCAATCATACACTTAAGTTGATGAAAGAGCTCTAAGAGGAAAGGGAGATTTTTTCCACGTAAAACTTTATATTTGTGAGTTGTTTTATTTTCTATATTGTTTTGTTGTTATTGTCGTACAATAACACACTTTGCATTGTGTATTTTTACAATTAGTTTGTTATAGTTTGAATAGTACATGCAAGAACTAATTCTAATCTTTGAATTTTGTCACTTTCCTGCTATATCTCTACCAAGTAACATAGAGTTTCAAAAGACTCGCTAAGTTCAGCAAAAGTAATGGTACATTAGGGATGCAACATATTGAATATACTCTGAACAAGTAAGTGAACTCTATTTTGTGACAAATGAAAAATGAATATGACATAATATTTTAGACGGGGGAGTAATAAGTAAATCATAATGAGCATAAGGAAATATTCTTTTTGGGTTTGTTATACAGATGGGTAAATTTTAAAGTTAAAAAGGAAGTATTCATCTTAAGTGTTCCTATGAGCTTTTCATTTTCCCCTTGTTTTCCCGCCAGGCATCGTGGGTTTGGGACATTGGTTAATTTGAACTTAAGAAATAGATAGAGATTGAAAATTAAAGTGGAAATATGTATGATTTTGAGCAGCTTAAACAACTATATAGAAAACATTTCTGACTAATTCATCAACATATCATCCTTTCTATATCTTTTTTTTTTCAAAATATGGTGTCACGAAGCCTCTTATAATAATTAAAAATAAGACACTGATCATAAGTCCGTCAGCTAGCACTACAAGCATGAATTGACCAAATGATTAAGCTACAATCACTCAGCTATCACTCCAAGCACGAATTAACCAAATGATGAAGCTACATTTGTCAAGATACCAGTTAGATGCCACTTCATCAAAAATCATAACAGAAATTAGTTAGGTTTAGAGTTAATTACTTACTTACGTAGTTATGGTTTGTTAAACATGCTGAGCATGTATCTCTCTTTGTTCTTTGTACGTTGATACTCACTTTTGATATCATAATTTTATACGCGATACGACTCCATATTTCCTTTAATATTTTTTCTTAAGATGTTCTTGATAATTCATACAATAGAATTCTACATGGTATCAGTGTTTAATTCGCACTAAAATACTTCGTCCGCTGTAATATTGAGTTTTATTTTATGAGTTTTTAGCTTTATCCTCTCGTTTTCTTCTGGTCTTTTCTATTTCTGGTTCTAATTTAGATTCCTCCTACAATCTATCTATATTTCTCTATTCGTTTCGATCGATTTTGTTTCAATTTTGTGCGCTCCATATCTTTCGGGTTTTTGAAAAACTAGTTTTTCTAGACCCAGTGGCAAATTCCCAATCCCCATTAGATGATTTAAATTCACCATATATTTTGCAACTGAGTGATAATGAGGGTGTGGGGATTTCTTACAAGTCATTTACCAGTGATAATTTTATCTCTAGGAGTCATGCTGTAACAATGGCATTGATCGTCAAGAACAAGTTTGCCTTCATAGATGGCTCGCTCACTATGTCACCTCTCTCCTCTATTGTTCTATACAATGCTTGACAGTGTGTCAACAGTTTTGTCCTTTATTGGATCCTCAATTCCATATCTAAAGATATTTGGTAGTGTTTGTTGCATTTCACCACGGTGAAAGAAATTTGGGATGAGTTGAAAATTGGTATTTGCAATGACACAATTATAGCGTATTACAATCGCTTTAAAACTCTCAAGATGAATACAGTAGTTACAAGCCTATAATCAAGTCTACTTGTGGTGCATGCACATGCAATATCCTAACCCAGCTTGCATCTACACAACAAAATGACTCTGTGATCAAATTTTTCATGGGCTTACATAAGTCTTATGCCCCTATTCGCAGTCAAATATTGTTAATTTCTCGTCTGCCTCCATTATCCAAGGTTTATGCCATACTGATGCAAGAGGATTCTTAAAGAAGCCTTACTAATGTGGTTGATTCATCAAACCCATCCAATGGACATGCTTACCAAACACAATCCTACTGCATCTAGGTTTCATTATAACAACGACAAGAAGAAGCCTACATGCAATCATTGTGGTTTTCACGGTCATATTGTGGATAAGGGTTTTCATATGATTAGATATCCACCTAACTAGAAAGGCCCCAGAGAATCCATATCATTTAAGAGTCTACCAAAGCCAATGATGCTATCTGCTCTCAAAATGATCCATCACCTCAATCACGGGCTAATTCTATATACTATGGTTACATGGTTGAAAGGTTCGTAGTCTATGCTGAGAATCAAACGCATACTATTTCAACATCATCTGATCACCCTGCTCATTCAGCTGCAACCACCACTACAGGTACAAGTATACCGGCAAATATATTATCCATTACATCATACTATGTATATTTTAGAAGAGCTACAGATAATAGGATACGTGGCATGTCCTTTTATTCAAGTGTTCCTACACCAATATCAGTACCTATACATCTACCAATTGGTGCATCTACATTAGCTACTCATAGTAGTTCTGTAAAAAAATTATGAGAATCTCACCCTGCATACTGTCCTATATGTTCCATCTTTATCTTATAATCTAATTTGAGTTTCAAACTTAGCTAGAATGTCCAACTGCATAGTACACTTTCTTTAGTCATATTATGTAACGCAGGACATGACAACTTTAAGGGTGATTGGTTTTACTAGAGAGATAAATAGCCTCTATCATATCCTCCTCCCTAAAGTTGCTTGTTCTACCACTGCTCCTACAGTTACATCACTTGGGCATTTAAGATTAGGCCACTTTATCAGCTACAAGACTGTCTTATATACCTGGTTTAGTTGTAGCTCTTTTGACACTTGTGATGTATGCCATTTTTCTAAGCAAATAAAAGCTTCATTTTTTTTAGAACTTCTAAGTCTTCCCATATTTTTGAAATAATACATTGTGATATGTGAGGTCCTTTTTCTACTATTTCTCGGAATGGTTAAAGATATTTCTTAACAATTTGTTGATGATTACTCCAAATGTACTTGGGTGTTTGTAATGAGAATCAGATACTAAGAATCATCTTTTCCAGTTCTATAATCTTGCTCTTGCTCAGCTCAAGATGAAAATCCCAATCCTTAGAACTGATAATGGAGTTGAATTTTCATTACCTGATTTCTATAAAAACCAATGGAATTATACATTCAACACCATGTGTTGAAACCCCTAAGTAAGATGGCATTGTAGAGAGAAAACACCAACATCGGCTACAGATAGCAAGAGCTCTATTATTTCAAAGCAAGCTGCCTTTAATTTTTTGGGATCATCGTGTTCAAACTGCAACTCACATCATTAATAGAATACCCACTCCTGTTTGAACAACAAATCCCCTTTTGAACTTCTTTATCAATAACAGCATGATCGTTCACACTTGGGAGTATTTTGATGTCTTACATATGCTTCTACACTCACTGCACATAGACACAAATTTGATACAAGGGCCACTAAATATGTGTTCTTAGGTAATCCTTTTGGCACTATAGGATACAAGTTACTTGGCATAACTTCTGGAAAAATACCAATCTCCAAAAATGTTCAGTTTTTCCAAGACATTTTCCCTTACCAGACTCAGAATCCTTAAGACAACTATTTTTTGTGATCTTTTAGATCATAATATCATTGATAAACAAAATTCTACACCATCTACCTCGCAGTTCCCACCTGGAAACACTCGGAATATATCAATATATACTACCATTCCTACTATACCTACAAGTCCTACTGAAAAATTTACCAAACACAACTCCTACATCTTCTACCACCAATACTACCAATCTCCCAGCTACCAGAAAATCTTCTAGACAAAGAACTACACCACACCACATTATTTAGATGTTTACAAATACACTCCTCTACCCTCTCACACAAACAGGCATTATGCTCCATTTTCCATGTCTTGCAAACAACACCCAATTTATCAACTGAGCAACTGTCACATCCTCAAAAAGCATTTACTGCTTATATAAGCCAAATAACTAAATCCAAAACATACAATCAAGCAAAAAAATATCCTGAATGGAAAAGAGCAATTAAAAACGAACTTCTTGCATTGGAACAGAATAAGATTTGGATTCTCACTCCTCTACCAGTCAATAAAAACTGCATAGGTTGAAAATGGGTATATAAGGTCAAATATAAAGCTGATGGTAACATTGAAAGAAATAAGGCTACAGTTGTAGCTAAAGGATATACTCAAGAGGAATGACTTGACTATTTTGATACTTTCTCTCCTCATTACTGTAAGACTAGTCCTAGCAACTGAAGGTGCACAACAATGGCACATCCATCAACTAGATGTCAACAATGACTTTTTTCATGGTGATCTGGATGAGAAAATCTACATGACACCTCCACCAGGCTACAACACAGACAACAAGGTCTGCAAGCTCATGAAGAGCCTCTATGACCTAAATTAGGCCTCAAGACAACGGTTTCATAAACTCACATTCGGCCCCATATTTTATGGCTTTTCCAATTCCAGGTCAGAAAACACTTGTTTTACAAAATTGATAACTGCAATTTCATGCATGTTTTTAGTAGCTTTTATGTGTTCACTTTAGAGTTCTTTGTGTGTCTTTTCATAAATTTTATGGCATTTTTTGTTTTCTTTTCGGTACGAGGCGTATTTTATGTAGGTGTTACAAAGAGGATCGTGCGTAGAGATGATTTATAGAGCGAAAACATGATCATCGAAACAATGGTGTAATTAGAGATGGTGAACTGGGGAAGAATGCATGCTAAATGGGTTTAAAAGTCACATTTTGGGATAAACACACCTGTGTTTTAAAGCGCGAAGAAGAGACTTCGAAGAGCAGTACAGTGAAAAACACAGCCATGTTTTTTACCAGCAACCCTCTTTATAAAAAATTGTCTGACCGTATTTTTGCCACTTTAACTGTGTTTTCATCTTGTTGACCATGTTTCAAATCGAATAGTGCAATTTTATGATTTGGAGACTGCCTATTCGTTATGGGGAATCAATGCTCCAGGCCGAAAGCTAACCTACGGTACCTGGCTTTCTCGGGTGTAATTTTAATGGTAACTTTAGGTTCTTATCTCCCAAACATTTTTATTTTTGAACAATTTAAGGCATGGTTTGTTTCTTTAATCTAGTGCCTTTACTGACATTCTAGTTTTTTTTGGGTTTTTTCTTCCTTTTTTTTTTTTTGGACAGATTATGATCTGACTTGGTACAATTTCAATTGCTTTCACTTCATGTCCCAATTTTAAGGTTTGCATGACATCGAAAACCCAGCTAGAAATATGAAAAAATAATGATTTCACCTCACAGAAGAGCAAAGATATCATGCTAATTCCATTCCGCACTCTCAAAATCAGAGATTACCGAGCTCATAAGATCAAAGTAGATGAAGACTTTTGAAGGGAGAATCACAAGAAACCTGAAAAAAGATTGACAAACCATTTTATTTACATGTTTCCCAATAATTCAGTAACAAATATTCCAAAGGTATCATCCGGGCCGCTAGATACACAAAAAACACAAACATGACAATGGAGTTCAATTAAGAAATGTATTTGACTTTAAAACTTCAGCATACCTAAGATATTCAGTATTCTCTGCTTTTTTTTTCTTTTTTTTTTTTACCACAATTATCTCTGGTAATACACTTGCCATGACGACAAATGACTATTTCCTCATAATCGCGAATTTCTCAAAGCCTTCAGGCAAAAGGCGACGAGACTCTATCTCGTTTCGCAAGTCCATAACCATATCCTCTTTCTCATCTCGGCTAAGTCCGTCGAAAATAGATGATAGTACATTTGAATCAGGAGCCATAGCTCTCCGCATCATCTCCTTCAAAACCCGAACTGCCCCATCATAATCCTCGTTCATTACAAATGCAGATATTAGCATCTTAAAAGTCGTTTCGTTAGGATAACAACAACTCCGCACCATGCTCTCGTAAATCTGAAAAGCCCGGCCCGCATTGTTCCTCGCGCACTGCCCAGTAATAAGAGCCGCAAACGTCGACGAATTCGGCACTAATTTCCCCTTATCGAGCTCTCTCACCATATACGCAGCTTTCTTCGTCTTCCCCTCCTTGCACAGACCCATAATCACGGCATTGTACGTTAGGATATCAGCCTTGACGCCTCTCACACACATTTCATCGAACATCTGGATCGCCATCCTACTATTCCCATTCTCACTGTAAGCATTGATCAAAGTGTTGTAAGTCACCGTCGTGGGAGCCACGTCCGCGCTCTTCATCTCCCTGAACAGCTTGTTTGACTCGTGTAGTTCGCCTTCCTTGCAGAACGCGTTGATGAGCGTGTTGTATGTAACGTCGTTTGCGCGGACCCCATTTTTCTCCATGGCATTCTTGATCTTCAAACCGCCGCTCAGGAGACGCTTACTACAATATCCTGCTATTAGAGTGTTGTACGAAACGACATTACAGGCTAATCCCATTCCTTCCATTTCCTTAAAAACCTCAATAGCCGTTTCCAATTTCCCCAATTTACAATAAGCGTCTATAACCATATTAACGGTGTACACGTTCGGCGAAATCCTACACCGGCGCATTTCTTTATAAAACACTAGCATGATATCACTGCGATTTAAACCACACAACGCGCTCAAATAGGTATTACAAGACTCAACAGTGGGATAAAACCCACACTCACTCATCCAACGAAAGCAATCTGAAGCGTTCCTAAACTTGTTCATACTCGCGTGGGTTTTGAACAACGCGTCAAAAACACGCGACGACGATTCACACATCCTGTAAGAGTAAACTAAAGCATCAAAAACCCGTCGCGGGAAATCCAAATCCGATGAGCCCGTCTCAAGAACTCGCCTCAGAATCGACTCCGAGGATTTGAAATGACGATTCTTGGTCAAAATGTGGAGAATTATAGAAATCACATCAAGGGTGTTCGACTTGGAGTTTTTGAGGTCTACCCAGTTGAAAAATTCAAACGAAATCACGTGATCTTTTCGGGTTTTAAGCAAAATGTGCTTAATTCGAAACGGAGTTAAACCAGGGGCTAGCTTACTTAGCTTATCCCATTCAGAATGAATCAAATGGCTGTGAACTATGTTTATGAAGTCCAAATCTTGACCTCTTGCTGGAAGGATAGTTCTGTGGGGTAATAAAATGGGGGGTTTTCTGTAATTAGTGAAAACTGAGAACTGGACTGGGTTTTTTAGATGGGTTTTGGTTGGGTTGAAGAATGAAGATAATTTGCGAGATTTTGAGAGATTTGCCATGGCTTTGTTATGGTACATGAGAGGCAGAGGGTTTTGTTTGAGAGAAGAAAATTGGGAAATTGGTATAACATGGGACGGATCCAGATGCAAATGTTTCTCCAAACCCAATTCTTTCTTCAATTAAGCATTTAATTTGAAATTTTATGTCTAACTTCGACTGTTCTTCGTCTAGATTTTAGGTGTCAAGCTCCCTAGTTCTATTAGATCCGAATCCGATTGAGTGTCTACTTGCTTAAGCATATTGTGATAGTTAATACTAACTGGTAATTACTTGGTAAATGATCGATTAGAATAAATAATTAAAATTTAATTTACTACATGATTGATATACAAACACAATAGACGATAATTAGAAAAGATATAAAAAATGAAACAAATAAAAAAAGTTCCTAAAAATAATATACTTGAAAATGAAGAGAAAAAAAGTATGAAATTATAAATTATAAACATTAAAATAAAAATCTTAAGCAACGATATTTTCCTAAAATTGTATAACGATAAAATTCATTAAAAAGAAATTACCGGAGAAAAGAATAAAAAGGCTTCTTTCCCAACCGATGCTAATTAGATGTGAGCTTATTAAAAAGTCATGATATTTTACTATCTCCAAACGAAAGTTTTTTAGACCTAATCAACATAAGTTAATTTGGAATTTTTACGAAGTGGTGTAAACTTAGTTGATTGTGGATGATTAAGTTTTAAACTCATTCCATTCGCTCGACCAAACAGATAATAATCCTATGTTGAGTAGGTCTCGTGTAAGATTGTCATACAGATCCTGATCTATAGTCGGATCAAGCTACAATCCATTTATACTCATAATTTACATGGCAAAAGTGATGCTTTTAAGGCACAATATGACATGTTTAAGGAAGTAAGTGATGCTTTTAATGCAAAATGATATGTTTAATACACTAAGTGATGTTTTAAAAGCAAAATGCAGCATGCTTAAGATAGTAATTTACGCTTTTAAAGCAAAAAATGACTCATTTGAGATTAAAAGAATGACTCAGGCGGCGCTTGGAAACCATTTTATCTCATTTCATTCTGTTTCGCTAAAAACTAAGGAAAAATATTCTGGCTAATGAAATGAATATTTTGGTCAAAATGTGATTGGAAAGACACTTGTTTCCGTGAATAATGGCAGGTTATTTTTCTTTCAAAATTTGAAGTTGAACTCATTTCACAATTTCTGTAGTCAGGTTATTTTTGTCAACCAAGATGGGCCCGCGGCTTCTGACAGGATAAGGGGCCATCACTTTGAACCTGAAATTTGGTGCGCATGCCATATTATCAATTTAAATAATCATATAAAGGTTATTTTTTAAACTGAAGCATGCCTATGGCTTCAACAATACTATGATCCTATCAACAATCTCTAATCAATTCAAAATTTTAATGTATATTATCTCTGTTTAGCATAAATCCTAGAAAACACGCATATCATCTATAAAATATGAATATGTAAATAAGATGTCTAATTATGGGATTACAAAATAAAATGTCTTCGTACAAAATTAGGTGAATTGGAAAAGGGAATAATTGTTACAATACCATCTAATAGAAAACCATCAAACAGTACATACTACACGAAGGGCATATGACCAAACTACTACACATGTGAATCATATGTTCATTGACAAACAAACACTGAGGGGGTTAAATTGATTAGAGGCCTACATCAATGGGAAACGGATGCTACCAATGGGTTCTTACTCGTGGTTCGACCGGGCATCGCTAACCTTGCTTTTGCACCCAGCCGAACACAACTGCACGACGACGGTTGTCGCTTTTAATTTTCGTGAACATGGTTCGTTTCATGGGTTGTTCAAGTTTTTCTAACGCAATCGTGAACACGTCCTCCATCCAATAGCTCCAATGCGTCCACAAGGGAAGTCGTACACTCTGCCATTGCATGGGTTATAGTGTCGTTTGCGCAAATGTACGATTGCATGGCACTTACAACTGACGGTTCTTGAGATTTTCGACGACGGGAGCCGCTTCGCGGAGTACTCTCACGTGGCCTGCGAGATGCGAAAGACGGCGTGCCCCCATTTGTTTGCTGAGTGGAATCTCTAACTGGGTCACCATCGACCTCCACGTCGCAGTCAAATTCTTCGGGACGAGGTCGCCGTTGTGTTGAAACCCGAGACATACTCCCCGCTGCAGTAGTTGGTGAGAAAATGGTGGTCTGCTCATTGTTAAATCGAAGTCCCTTACGGCGCAACACTTCATCGGCAGGATTAGCCTGTTTATACATGGATATTTTATTAGGAAACATGGATATTTTATTAGGAAACGGGGAGCAAATGTTGATGAATTAAAAATAACGATGGAACAAATAAGGTTTGTAAATATTGAAAGTCATCGTACGCCATTCAACAAACATTATGCACATCATTTCGGAAATATTGAAAGCTATCACAACCTTTCAAAATTTGCATATACTTTGAATGGACCTAATTGCAATTTTAGCCTTTCCAGTTGATAAAACATACAACGCACAACACAATTGATACCAAATAATTTAATTGATATAATTTTGTAATAGAAGAGGACAAAAACCGTTTGCATCTATTTGTGATTAGACTCATCTATTGAGAGTGTAAGGCCCGTTTCTACAGCAATTCAAACAGTACTTAACAGGGCTTATTGAATAAGGCAAAAACCCACGAATTCTCAATATCGTCTTTACATCTGCACGTTAGTAGATGAGCTGTACAATACTTCTACTCAGATGTATCGAGATTAAAATTCGACTAAAAATAGTATTTCTCTGGTCAAAGAAGTACCTTCCGTCGTATGCAGGGTGGAGAGTTGACGCTAGGACTGCCGGAGCTGTCCTCGTTAATGGTCGTCGTCGCCTCCTCATCGAATAATACCCTCTGAACTGGTGGAGATATTTCTCAAAGATGAACCTCCACCATGAAATTTCCTACCTGATGCCTTTATATACAGCCCCAATACGGCAATAAATCTTGCAATTAATCCGAGCGGCTCCGATGTGATCGATGTGCGTCCAGGTACTTCTACGTGAATTAAATGGGCTATAGAGCAGACGGGTTTATTGGTGTTTTCTTCTGGTTTGATGTGAGGTCGGACGAAAGAGGGGAATACTGAGGGGAGAAAGGGGAATAAATTAGGGCGAGATAACGAGGGGGAGAGGTTGGGGCAAAATAATTCTTGTTCAGTTTGTTGGTGGACTTTTTTAAGGCCCTTTTAATAAACAACCACTAACTCAAAGTAATTATTTATTTCAGCGAGAGAAAAAGGAAAAAATTTCTACTTCCAAGCGCCGCCTCAGTTTTCAGGAAAAGCTTCATTTCTAAGAACTTATTTTCCAAATAAATAATTTTATTAAAAAAGAAATAATCGTTATGCTATTCTATTTAGATAGCATCTACATATCCACTGTTTAATATTTATTAGTCATGAGCATGCATTTATATGTGTTCATGTGATTTAAGTTGAAGTGAGACTTTTCAAGCATAAAGTGACACTTTTTGGAATCTATATTTCTTATATAAAGATGGCGTGCAGGGTCCATGTTCCGACATTTACCAGCATCTTATTGGTTGGTCTTTTTTAACTTCTTTTCAGTTTATATTTCGTCTTCTGTCGGCGCGCAGGGTCCATGTTCCGACATTTGCCAGCATCTTATTGGTTGGTCTTTTTTAATTCTTCTTAAGTTTATATTTCGTCTTCTGTCCGTCCTCTCCAGCCAAAACCTCTAACCCTCCCCAACTCCAAATTTGCTGTTCTTCCGCCAATTAACTCTCAAACACCTTTTATGCCTAATCAAATTTTGTTATCCCAAATCTACCGCAATCAGGTCCCTTCCTTTACATACCGTTACAATTGCAGGTTTAATTCCCTCTCATTTTTTCCCCTTTGTCTTTCTGCTGGAGCCATGGCTAATTTTTTTCCCTTTTTTCATTTAGGTTTTCGGGCAGCTTGGTTGGCTTTGTTTTTTCAGGTATAGCTAATTGGTTCTTCCTCTACCTTTTTTTCCCCCTGGATAATGCATTTTTTTTAATTTTGTTTTCTTAGAGGTGTTATTAAGTGAGAAATATGCTTAATTAATATTTAATATTAATGTGAAATTTCTCCACACATGCAGTACATTATTCAAATATAAAATTAAAATGAAATACTAAAAAAAGAGGAGTTCTTTTTTTTTTATATATATGTGTTATTACTGAGTTGTTATTTTTAGTATTAATATTTAATATTTAATATGGAATTTCTTCACATAGGCAGTATATTATTGAAAGCAAGTTTGCGGTTACGTAGATGATAACCGGCCTGTAAAAAGGTTTGTTTGTTGGAAATTTTGAAACAGTATAAAGAGTTAGTTCATAATAATAGTATCAATAATCATTGATGCAGTTAGTACTTAGGTGTTTTTGCCGTTATTCTGTCACGCCCCATTTTCGAAAAATATAAAATTTGATTTTTCATAAACAAAACTTTCAAAAACAAGGGCATGAGTTCTCAATAAATTACAATCACAAAATGAATTGAGCGGGAGCGTGAATAAAACTTGAACATTTATTTAAAAATAGGAGGTTCACTTGATGAATCAAAATAGCAGTAACTCGACTATTCATGGATTCGTAAACGGAAACATAAGTTTCAAACTTTATTTGTAATTTGACATAAAATTTAGATACCAATTCATTGGAAGGAAAATGAAATAGCATTGACAATATCATCTTCGCATCCACCGCCTCGTACCACATCCAACTCCTCAACCTGAAATGTTTGATAAAAATGGGTGTGAGCTTTCAACTCGCTCCGTGGGGATTTGTTTGTCAATATTAAACACAAATCATACAAACCATAAATGAATAGCTACAACACACTGTTAGTTGTTCATAGATGTTGGCCAACCATAGTTTTAGCTCGAAAGCTACTGTTGTTTAGCTCGAAAGCTACTGTTGTTTTAGCCCGAAAGCTACTGTTGTTTTAGCCCGAAAGCTACTATGGAATGTTGCATTGAGACATAGATAATTCATACAATCGCATTTAACATAGACAAACATGGAACACGTTCGGCAATGTTAAGAAGAAATCATATAAATCATAAATGAATGGCTACAACACACTATCATTGTTTTAGCTCGAAAGCTACTATGGAATGTTGCATTGAGACATAGATAATTCATATAATTGCATTTAACATAGACAAACATAGTTTTGAAAAGAGTTTAGAATCACCCACCTTGAATGTTGTTTCGTGGAAAATTGAATGTAGATGCTTGTGCTTGAAAATCCTAGTTTCGAGAACCCTCGTTTCCTACATTGAATATAATAGCTTAACTTAGAACTTGGATTTAAAAATTAATTTGGAATATTTGAAAAGATAATGAATTCGTAACCTTGATTCGAACGCCCGGTCATGGAATTTAGATAAAATGGTAGATATGGATGCTTTTGGTAGTGTTCATGAAGTTGGAGGGCTGGAAATAAAATAATTTGAAAGTTCTTTGGGCTAGAATGGAGTTTCTTGTAAACTTGGGGGCTGAACTTGGGATTTTTGGTAAGCTGGGGGACTCAATCGAATAAGGATAAAAGTTTTGGGGGTCAATTGAAATAATGGAAAAATTGGGTCAATTTGCAATAACTTGGAAATGGAGAAAAATAAAACCTTCCTTGGTCCCAAATTACATTCGGCCCGTCTCTTTCTTGTCTTCTTCTTCTTCTTCTTCCGATTTCAGAGATCGGCCCTCCACCTCCTTCGATCCTCTACGGCAGCGGCCCGGTGGACAGACAAGGCGGCGGCGACGGCGACCCGTAGCGGCGGTTGGCAATCGGTGCAGCGCTTCCGGTTCCGAGCGGCGGCGACGCTCCAATCGGCAGGCGATTTCTCCGCCTTCTTCGAAAATCGGAATCGGCAGCCACAAACGCGATGGAGGTTGTGAGGCGGCCTCGATGGGTGGCGTGGCGGACCAGAAAATTAGCGGCACCGGGCAGCGGCGTAGCGGCGAAGGGGCTGGGGTCGTGGGTTGGCGTATGGGTTTGATGGTGGCCGGGGGTGGTTTCCAGGTCTCGATCGGGCTGGTTATTGTTGGACGGGAATTTTGGGGGTGGCGATGGATGACGTGGGTTTTGGGTTGGTTTCGGTTGGTTTGGTTTTTCGGCCTGGAGTGGTGGTGATGACTTTGGCAGGGTGAGCGACTCGGCTGGTTCCTTGTGGGGCCGCTCGGTGATGGTTCTCCTACGTCGACAGCCCAACGAACTAGAAGTCGGCGATGGCAACTTGGGGTCGTGGGTTTGCTGGATAGTTCTCGATGACCGAAGGTATAGGGGGTGGCGATCCGGCTACAGTTTCAGACCGACTGGAATCGATGGCGACTGTTTGTGGTAGAGATTTCGAGAGTGGATGGCTATGGCGGCTGCGTTGGTGAACGAAGGCAGCCAATTGGTGATCCGGGCCTGGGAATTCATCGGTTTGGTGATTTTGGTGATGTTTGCAATTGTGAGGATAGGGATTGGCTGCTGGAAATTGGAGTGGTTTTATGTTCTATGAAGAAAGTTTTAGAAAAACAAAGAATGACCTTTACCTTGTTGCTTGCGGACGATAAATTTGTGAATGTTGGATGAAAATTGGGATTTGTTTAAATACCAAGCATGGGATTAAATTTTTGGAAAATTAGGGTGTGGTTTGGTGGACCCGGTTTGTCGTTGGGCTCATTTTTAAAGTCCGTAAAGATTCGACCCAATAACGACTTAAGTTTTAAATCCAATAATTTTGTGAACGACCCAATAGTATTTTAAAATATTAAAATAATTATAATATAAATAAATTATAAATAATATAATTGAAAATAATTCAATTGGATTTGAATATTAGGCTTAGTGGACTTGAAATAATAGAATTTAAATAAAAAAAATATTGGGCTTAATATTATAAGAAAATAAAAACTTGGGCGTTACATATTCTAATAGAATGGAATAATAATGTGGATCTGCTATGAGTCCAGGAGAGAAATAATCTCCCTGTTGTGGACTACCTATAGCTTCACTTAGGCTGGCTTTGAGTTTTGATTCGTAAGCTTAACTATTTGAAGAATGTTTACGTTCTTAGACATATATTAGATTTATTAAACAATGTTTACATTTTTATTCTATTTATTTATTTTTCATTCAAATTTGTCGACAAATCGGACAGCATATGTGCCTTCAAAAAAGGGCCGTATTAATTGTTACTTTTCATTTCGGCAATAACAGGTCTGGACCTTTTTTTTGGACCCAGTTCTGGGCCTTTCTTTGGGTTCGACTTCGCATACATATTATAAAGAGGCTAATTATATGCATTTTCCAATATTTCTATTAATTAGATAGTAGCTGGGATTTCAGAATACTCTCCAATAGAGACTTTTTCGTAACTTTAAAAAAAATATATATAGATAGATACATATAAATTATAAAAGTCAGTGGAGGGGAAAAAGATTTAGTTCATAATAATAGTATCAATAATCATTCATGGAGTTAGTACTTAGGTATTTTTGCCGTTCTTCTAATAGAATGGAATAATAGTAGAATAGAATTGTGAGTTTGAAATCTGGATCTGCTATGAGTCCAGGAGAGAAGCAGGCTCCCTGTTGTCGACTGCCTATAGCTTCACTTAGGCCAGCTTCAGAAAAAACGCCGCTCCCCCCTCCCCCTCTCCTCCTTTTTGGCTTTGCTTTAGCTACAGGGAAAATTTCATATAACAAGGTTCACTGGAAAGTCGTATAAATAAAAGGTAAGATGACATGTTTAAGATAGAAAGTGACACTTTTCACGATAAAAAGTGGTACTTCTTAGGAATAAGGTCATATTTTTATCAAAGATGGCAAGTGATATTTTTAGGCGGAAAATAGAACTTTTAAGGTATAAAGTATCACCTGTAGTAACAAACCAGTTTTTTAAATCTAAAATGCAAACTGACAATTGTAAGGCAACCATTGATTTTGCCAAAAAATAACACTTTTAAACTGAAAATGACGCGTTTAAGAAAGAAATTATACTTTTTATTTAAATATAATTTTATAATTATTTTGATTCATTAAAGAAAAACTAAATCCAAAATAAAAAATTTACACGCGCATAAAGTGTAATTTAATTATATAAGCAAATAAAGAGCCATTTACCAAAACAAATAAATAAAAGAACCTCTGAAACAGAAAAAAGTTTTATTAAGTAAACAATCTAAGATTTACTATTCAAACTAAAACTCTTTTAATTAAAATAGATCTCTAATGACTAATCACATATAACTTAAATATGATGTACAAGAAGTAAAAATAATAGTTTATTAAGAGGATTAGAGGTAAAAATAGTGAATAAAATAGAAAAAAATGTTACAAAGAGTGATTCTACTTTCAATAATTATTAATTAATTTGATGGTTAGAAGTGGATGAAGAAATGTCCATGTAGAGATCGAGAGAAAAAAAAAAGATGAGACCATTTCATTTCTCATTCGACGTGCATTCTAAAAATTGTGGAATCGATGATTATAATATTTTTACACTTGATGCCCCTCATTCATGTTGAGCCATGGGCGATCACCCACTAGCCCTATGCTAGGGCCGGCCCTGCCCTGCAGCGGTAAGAAGGGCAGGCACCCTAATATTTTCAAAAAACCCGATGTATTTGGTTAAGATCAAATAAAAATGAATCAGACAGGTGGGTTCGTACGACGGTCCTATATGAATCTTTATCATATATGTGATTGAAAAGTATGTCTTCGAATTTAGAAAAAGAAGAAAAAGTTCGGTACATATTAAAGCCTAATAATTACAAAATCTAGAAAACTAATCATCGAAATATTCAAAAGTGCATGAAAAATCTGCGGGTTCTTGGATTAAAAACGTGTTGGCATAATCGTATCTTTTGACATGAAACACGGACACTGCAAATCAAAAAATTTAGTTGTGTCTATTCTTGTTTCGTGGAAAATTCTCATATCTGTGATTCTAATTGTTTGACTAAGGAGATGTTTATTTAAATACAAGTGGTTGTGACTTGTCTACCATACACTTATCAAATAACATTAACACAAAACATTCCTTTGTGGTTGTTCTTTACTTATTTATTTCTTCTTTTCAATGAACTCGCATCAACCCTATCTGTTAATGCTATTAACACACCAGCATATGTGTCAGTTAGGTGTTGCTCCGGATGACACGTGTTATCATCTGGTAGTTCTGAAAGTTGAGTTGGCAACTTCTGGTGGTTTGTGTTAAAATGCTACCTTTTTGGGATTTTAGGTCTAGATGTAAAATGGTATTTTCTTTTCTTCATTTGGTCTATTCATTCTAACATAGGTTTTTATGTTCAAACAACTCTCTTTGAAACAATAGTCCAACATTAGTTTTTCTTATTTTTTGCATTTTTTCGTTCTATTCTGATCGAGAGATTCAAGCAATGCTTCTTCCAACTTTTTTTAAAGTTGTTGTATTTCCTACTATTGACTCCATGGTGAACATATTTTTATATATTTACTCTCCATTACATATGATGAATCATTCGATTGTAAAGATTTTTTCTTGTTCTATTTTATTTCTGTAATCTCCCGATTTTTTTCATTATTTTCTATATTATGTGGATAAATCTCTCGATCAATTAATGTTCAAACAATTTCTAATCAGATTTGTTCAAGACATAAATTAGTTTTCTTTGATAAACAATATATATAATTTTTTTCTTTGAATGGAGGTCATCGATCTGTATTTATTGATCTATTTTATTTTATCAAATGTGGAGATTACTAATTTGTTATCTATTTGTTTAACCTAATTCAAATGCGCCACCACTGCATCTTGACTCTTTTTGGGTAATATGTTGTTTATCTGTCCAGATTTGTAAAAAAAAAACTATAATAAATTAAATTGATATGATGTACTTTTATCGATTAGTGAGAACTATTCTTTTTTTTTTTCCTACGAGATAATTTCTCAGATCTAGAACCGATGGGACACTTGTATTTTATTATATTTGGATAATTGCTTCATTCCTGCTTTTTGTCAGATAAATTAATTAAGATCTAATTTTTTCAATGCTTCACATTTTCCTTTTCATCCGGATAAATAAACCAGATTAAGATCTAATTTCTCCAAAGCTATTTTTCATATCTCACAAAATAATTACCAACAACATGATTGTTTTTTCAAAGCTATATTCTTACATGTTTTTTTTACTATGTTAGCGAGAAGGTGATTTTGTATCGATGAATATATAGTTGCTACGTGTAAATTTCTTTTTTGTTTTGTTTTTTTTTGCCATGAATAATTAAATCTGATATATACTGTATCCTAGCTTCTTTTTTTCTAATCTATTGGTGCATAATCTCTTTCTCTCTCTCTCTCTGTGTGTGTGTGTAAAATGTTTGGTTGATCTGATCAAAACGATCTATTTTGAATTTGTTCTCAATTCACATGAGTCTCCAGAAAAAAAAAAGATTTCGTGCTTCTTTCTGTTTTGTTGTGTTTTTGCTTAATTGTTATTTCTAAATTCTTGTATTTTACATAGTTATTCGATCTATTTAGTCAATATGTTCTTGACCAATCTGCTATTAATCTAATGCATCTTTTTGTCTAATTTGCAATTGCCTAATAAGATTATATATATTTCATCTAATGTATACAACCACTCTATTTTGAAAAAATGATCTATTTTGAATTTGTGACTTATCAAAAGAGTCTACAGAATAATAGATCTTGTGTTTTGTAGGATATATATATTTGCAATATCTATCATCATATATTCAGTTATGATGTATGAATTAGATTTTTGAACCTGAAACCCGTGTTCACTAGTTTGAGGCTCTCTTATGACAATGACGATTAATTATTCGATGGCATGAACGTTTTTTTTCTCCGTTCTTTCCTGTTTTTTTCTTTGATTTATATTTTTTTAGTTCATCTTTTGTAATCTAATTGTGGAATAATGGATTCTTGATTCGCATATTTGATTTTCTGTTATCTTCCATTTGGTTTCTTTGTTATAATCTTCTGATTAATCAACCTTAATATCTATTGATTATTCTTCGATCCTTTTGCATACTTTTACTTTTATTTTTTAGATCTGATCTTATTGTATCACAACATTTTTTTTGTTTTACGTTCTGTTTCTTTGTTCTATAATCTTTTGATTAATAAACCTTTTTTTTGTTTATTATATTTGATTTTGTAAAATCAGTTTATTATTCTTGGATATGTTGTTAGCTTAATTTTAAAAGTTTAATCAAAACATATAAAGTATAAATTGATACTTTTGCTATAAAATTTATCTAATACTATTTACTTTTATTCTTTGATCAACCTTTTTTGTTTGTTTGTTTTCTTGTTTATGATATTTTGAAATTCCCATTTTATGTAAAGGTGGTTTGTGGACTTATTGGATCAATATTAAAATCTTGATTAAACCACAATTACTCATCAAACTTAGGAAAAACTTATTGATTTGAGAAACTTACCGATTACAATTATAAAGAGTAAATCACTCCATATTTTTCGTTTGAAAAATACTTTTTAATATGATATCCGCTAATTGGTCTACATAACGATTAAATTTAAAATAATGAATCGAGATAGTATGGAAATTTTGTTATATAAAATGTGTTTCACTTATAAAATACATCAACTACACTGTTTGATAATAAGAGCATCTCCAATACTATACTTTTAATGTGATAAAAATTAGCCACATCAGCAATTTAGAAAGTGTATAAATAAATCATTCTCCAATGCATAATGTCGTGGGTACTGTTATAGTGACGTGGAAGAAAAAAAACCTCAACAGTGTCGAGCCCTCTGTTTGATATTCGAAACCATGTTAAACAGTCTGAATCAACATAATCTACATAATTCGTGAGCGCACACATCTCAAAAATACTGGAAAAAAAATCGCGATAATTTTTTGGGGGAAAAAGATTTATCTCCTAATTTTTAGTTATCTATGAATTCAGTTTTATTTTGTTATTAATTAAAATAAATTCCACATGTACAGAATTAAGTACGTTGACATTATGCATTGGAGAAATATTTTCGGATCAAAATTTGAGACTTTTAACTCTAATCTATGTGGATAAATATTGTATTCTTTGAGTGACATTTGTTAAAAATTATCTACTTTCGAAAACGTAGTATTGGAGATGCTCTAATCTCACAGAAGGAAAATTACATATTTAATTAAAAGATTGTCTCAATTATACTAGATGGCTGATAAAAGGGAATATTTGCTATAACTTCCCATGTTTATAGTTTTATCAATGATTGAAATTTACATACTAAATATATTTGAGATTTTGGTATGATCGTGTTCTCTATTGTTATACACCAAATTCAAAAATATAATTTACTCTTTATATTATCCTAATAAATAATAAGCTTGGGAAAATAAATTTATACTATGGTGATTTCATGGTTATATAAATTATTGGCAAGTTTCCAAATATTGTCTCCAGACAAATTCTTCTTTCCTAAACAACTCGGCTATCTAAGCATGGATGCATGGAATTTTGTTTACTCATTTTAAATTGATTATCCCTTTTTCCTCCCTGTTTCGCCCTGAAAATTATGCCAATAACATCCGCTCCTTTCCCTGAGAATATCCCGACCTGCTCTAATAAAGACACGTTAGAAAGGACCACCGGGGGGTTTCCGGTGGAAACCTCTCCGATGCTTAAGTCAGTTAAGCGTTTTAGATCAGAATAAGCAAAATCAGAAGAAAAATGCTTAGAATTTCATACTTTTCTCAGCCTTAGGGCTGAGATATTTATAGCTTTCGCCAAGTGGGGCCTTTCCCAGATCCCAAAAATAGAAACCCGTGAATCTCACACTGTTATTCAGGACGACCTGACCTGGAAACTTCCTTCTAGAGAACAGATCAGTTTCGTCGCTAAGTTCTCCCCATTCTTGAACTGATCTCCCAAAACCTTATTCAAGGCTTCGAATAAGGTCAGGACAATTCTTATCAGGTTATAGGCTCATCTTCTACCTCATTTTTCCTCTTTCCAAGGCATCAGTTCAGCTCGTCCCAACCAGGTCTATCCGAGCTGTTTAGGCAACCTGTCATCAGATCAGGTCGCACCAATCAGTCAACCCCTCTCCCCCGAATGGTTGGGGATGAGATGTAACACTTTGTATTCCAATTTTGGCTATTGAGATCCACATGTCTCTTTAGATATCCTGCTCTGCATTAATTGCACAGATCCCGCAAAATCCTCTTTCAGTATAAGTCACGCCTTTCGGGGAAGGGCTGTGACGCCTCATATTTGACCTTAGCAGTTACTACACACAATGTGTCCTTTCGAGTATCGTGGCCTGACACGTCTTAAATGCACGAATCCCGCCGAATCTAATTCTTCCTAAAAATTCATTTTCAAAGTATATCACTTCCCACTCTTCACCATTTATTCAATTTTATCTCTACACTCGCCTGTTTTCTCCAGAACTTATTTCTCTTTTTTCCTTCCGACCAAGGCTTTCTTACCCTTAGAACAAGGTAATTTCTCATTCTCATGTAAATTTTAATTATGTCTGCCTCTATCTCTTTTTCCCTCTTATCTTCTGGGAATTCATCATCTTCCTTCAATTTATCTTCCTCGGTGACACCACCGGCGGCCGCCCCCAGCAGGCAACACCATGTTCTCCCTGGTGATGACTGGGACAACATAGTTTCCATTGTCAGCAATCAAATCCTACGGGAAATACGCTCCAAGTTTCCCATTTCTGACGATTTCTCTTTCACCAACCCAGATTCTGGTGAGAGAGCCTCTCGACCTCCTCCCGATCATCGAACCTTCTTTGTTGACCAATCTCAGGTAGGGCCGAGTTTGCCCGCTCATCCCTTTATTCTGGTAGTGTCGCGGATGTACCAGATTCCAGTACATCAATTCGTGCCCAATACCTTTAGGGTTATGGAAGGGTTCCACCTGGCAGCCCAATTCTTTGGGCTTACCCCCACGGCTCAACTGTTTTATTCCTTATTTCAAGCCAAGAGCTCTTCTTTTGGCTTTTTCTATTTGTCCGCCCGATTTGAAGTTCATTTTGTGATCGGGATCTCTTCCTCCAATAAGGCCTGGAGGAAGAAATTCTTTTTTGTCCAATGTTCGGGTGACTAGGGCTTCTCCCCTATTCCCATTAACGCTCTCCCAACTCAGGCTCACTTATTCAAAGGAGATCATCCTCCTTACCTGGCAAAAAACACTCTAAACCAGAACATCTTTCACCTGACCAAACTCCCCAAGCCCGATATCTTGAGCTTCTTCAATGCTCGCCGAGAGAACGGTCCCCTCCCTTCTGAGATCGGTATATCCTCAGAGCTAACCATCTCTTCCTCTCTTAACATATATTCTCCAAACTTAAGTTTTTTTTTTGTTTTATTTTTGGTGTTTCTTTTATTTTTCTTGTTTATTTATCTTTTTGATTAATTTCCTTTTCAGTCGAGATGATGAAAGAGCGGGGAAGGAGAAGATGAATTTTGACAAAGTTAGAGACCTGATTATTAGTGAAGAAATTTGAAGAAGAGAATCGGGCATAACTTGGGTCAGCTTTGAGTACAGATAATAGGGGGCGATCATAATCAAAGGGTAAACTTAATCGAGGTAGATCAATATCAAGGTGCAGAAGCAAGTCAAGAAAGGATAAGAGTGAGATCAAGTGTTGGGAATTGTGACGAGTTGGGTCACTACCAGAACTAGTGCAAAGCACCATTGAAGAAGAAGGAGCACAAATCAGCTAACACAACAACAGAAGATATTGTAGACGCACTTATTTAGAGTGTGATCAGTCCATTAGAATCGTGGGTTTTGGATCAGGTGCATCATTTCATTCTTACAGTAGTGCTGAGGTCATGGAACAATATACGTCTGAAAACTTTTGGGAGGTTTACCTTGCTGATGATGAGCCTCTAAAAATTATGGGAAAGGGAGATGTTTGGATCAATACTCCAAATGGTTCTTTATTGCAGTTGCGTAATGTGAGACACATTCCTGGTTTGAGGAAAATCTACTTTCAGTAGGTCAGCTGGATGACGAAGGTTATGTTGTGACCTTTGGCTATAGTAACTAGAATATAACTAAAGGATCTATGGTGATGGCTCGAGGAAAGAAGGAGGGTACGTTGTATTTGACAACTAGTACCAAATATTGCATTGCTATTGTAGGAAATATAATGATGTAATTTTAAGGCATTGTCGACTTGGCCACATGAATGAGAAGGGGATGAAAGAACTGTGTTCGAAGGGTAAGCTACCCAGACTCAAGACAATTGATGTCGGTTTATGTGAGGATTGTGTCTTCAGTAACTAGAAAAGAGTGAGTTTTTCGAAGGGTGGCAAAACCTTAAAGAAACAAAAGTTCGAGTTGGTACACGGTGACTTATGGGGACCAGCGCCAGTAACATCCCTTTATGGTGCATCATACTACATGACTTTCATTGATGATTCTATAAGAAAGGTATGCGTTTACTTTCTGAAAAATAAATCTGATGCATTTGATATTCTTAGAAAGTGGAAAGCCCTTGTAGAAAATAAAACAGATTTGAAAGTAAAGTGCTTAAGATCTGAGAATGGCGAAGAGTACGAGCTTAGAGAATTCAGAGTATGGTGCTACAATCGGAATTCATATGGAAAAGACCCTGAGAAGAACCCCTCAGCAGAATGGAGTGACAGAGCGAATGAACAGAACTCTGAATGAGCGTGCCAGATGTATGCAGTTGAAGTCAGGTTTACCAAAGATGTTTTGGGCAGATGAATTTAACACAACTGCATTTCTGGTTAACAGAGGACCATCAGCTCCTTTGGAGAATGGCATACCGGAGGAGGGTTGGAGTGGTAAGGAGGTAAACTTAACTTATTTTTGAATATTTGGTTGTGTTTCTTATGTTCATATAGATGCTGCAGTTAGAAGTAAGTTGGATGCTAAATCTATTAAATGTACATTTATTGGATATGGCGATGATGAGTTCGGTTATAGATTCTGGGATGAACAAAATTGAAAAATAATCCGCAATAGAGATGTCATAATTAATGAACAGGATTTGTACAAGGATAGGATGGGTGCACCAGATGCTGAAAGTGCAGGTACTCACATGGGAGCAAAGCAGTTCAGAATGACGAGGAGGTTGTTGAGGCTGAGCCGAGAACATAATTAAACTTTATTGAAATAAAGCCAACTAATATCTTTTCAATGAAAGTAAATAAACCTAATATAATTTGAGTTTAATAAAACTAATAATAATAATATTGATAATAATAATGAAGTTTCATAAATAGTATTTCAGTAAATCCAATAGTTAATAGTAATCTTTGCGGAAATAAAATAATCCAAATACGTCTAATTGATCAAGTTGAAATATTAAATAAAATCTCATGACTTTAATTCTTGGTTTTACTATCGTCGTCACCACCACGCTTCCGTTTCGATTTCACATGACCTGAAAAATATTATTTAAAAAGGGATGAGCTTTCAACTCGCTCAGTAGGGAGTACAGTTCATAATAATTTCATAATATCATAGTTCTGGACAATCATATCTATCTTGTGTAATAAATTACACCTCTGTTGTGCATTGCTGCACCTCTATCTCTGGGTCGCATGACTATGTGCACATAATTTGTGATGAAACTCCACCTCTGGGTTATATAATCATCAACATAGGCTAAAATAATACGCATTTAAATATGAACTGTAAATAGAAAGGTTTTAGTTATCTGACAAACGAGAAATTACACGCTAATTGACGGTTTAATTCCGGTGATTTTAGGTGCTTAATATTATCATATATGCTTATTTCTCGTATAATTGTTATTATGAGCAATCAAGCACCAATCATATATTTCTTCTCTATTTTGCAGTATTTGGTGCTATATTTATCGAAGGATGTCTCACAAGGAAGTAGAGAAATGAGGATTGACGAATCGAGGAGAGAAAAATCAAGAATCAGGATGGTGCGTCGATGACGCGTCGATGCCGAGGATGGACTGCGTCAGTCGATGCGATGTGCGGTGTGACGTTGAAAGATGGCTCGTGTCAGTCGACGCCATGTCGACGCTATGTCGACGCTCATGTTCTGAAGCGTCGATTGGAAAGGCGTCAATCGACGCTATGTCGATGCTCATGTTCTGAAGCGTCGATTGGAAGGGCGTCAGTCGACGCTATGTCGACGCTCATATTCTGAAGCGTCGATGGGAAGGGCGTCAGTCGATGCCCATTCAGGACGAGGCAGGTGAGTGATGTGCATCGACGCCGAGGGCTGGTTCGCGTCAGTCGACGCTCCGTCGACGCCGACTCGGCAGAATTATTTTAGGACGAATCTTGGGCGGCAAGAAAGAGGAATTCTATATAAACCCCGACCCTATTTCGTCCCAGAGGCATAATACAACATATCCTAGGGTTCTAAGGATGTCCATAAAGGTTCCAACTCGTTCCAAGTCATCCACACGCAAGAGAACTTGAAGATTGACGTTCCAAGATGCAAGATTCAAGTTCAACACATCATCTCTCCTATTTTATCAAGGATTATGTTTGTTTATCTGAACTTTTTCTTTTATTTTCTTAACTCCATGAGTGAGTAAACTTATTATCTAGTTTTAGGGATGTTGAAACCCTCGTGAAACTATGTTTAATTGATTTATGCAATATTGTTTTCATTCATCGTATGCGATTGTTTGTGTTGTTCTATTTTCAATTTATGATTGCTTAATTCTTAATTTGGCTTGATCACCTAGATTAGGGATTGGTTATCTATTGCTAGAAATAGGATTGCTTCCMWKGTAATTGTCRTAATTACTATTTCTCTGAAGCAACTAATGATTGCAAATCGTTAGGGACAACACAWCATAGGTTGAATGAACCGAGCTTATGCGTTTGTTGCCTAGATTAATCTATTTGCCTAATTATTAATGCTGTTGTTGGGTTGAACCTAGAGAGCTTATTCTAGGTTATTCAATAATTAGATTTAATTAAAGAGCTTATTTTAATTGAGTACACAGTAAGGGTAAATTCGAGTAGCAGAGCTTATTGCTACTTAGGGTTTTTAGTCGCATGTGATGAATGAATTATGATATTGTGTTTGATTAAATGGGTGAATCGAGGGTGGAAACTGAACTAGAATTAGACCTTTATTATTATTGAATTCTTGTATTAATGTTTTTCTTGCTAGTTTAATTGCTCGTTTATTTTATTAGTTAATTTAATTCATAATTCCTTACCCTAATTATTTATTTAAATAAAATACGAATCATCACAATCTAACCACAATCCTCGTGGGATCGACCCTTACTTATCGCTACTACTAGTTAGTGGAGAGAAGCTGAGGAAAATAAATATTTAATTTGACGCTTTACGACGAGCGGTCAAAATTTGGAGCCGTTGCCGGGGAGTGACGCGTTAAATTGTGATTTTTAGTATTTTAGTATTTTATTTTATCTTTAATTTTGTTGGAACGAATTGAACTATTGTTGAGTGTTTTCTCAGGTGAATGAACTTGAGATCATCCGGGAAGAAGAATTTGCATTATTATCCGGAAATCAACAAGAGAGGTCGTGAGTTAAAGAAGAAGAAGGAGGTTTCGAATTGGGAACAGGTATTACCCAATTACATATCCGAGGGTTCTTCGAGCGAGAGCGAAGAATGAGAAAACGAGACGATGGCTGCTCAAGCGGAACGAACGTTGAAGGAGTTGGCCAATCCCGACCTTCCTCAACAACCCTTATGCATTACCTTTCCAACGGTGAACGATGCTACATTCGAGCTACGGTCCGGATTAATCCATCACCTACCTTTATTCCATGGACTCACTGGCGATGATCCGCACAAACACTTGAAAGAGTTCCATGTCATATGCACAAGCATGAAACCCGCTGGAGTCACGGACGAGCAAATCAAGCTAAGGGCATTCCCCTTTTCATTAAAAGACCTAGCCAAGGACTGGCTTTACTACCTACCTTTGGGATCCATCACTACGTGGGGGCTATGGAGAAAACATTCTTGCAGAGGTACTTTCCCGCATCACGGGTGGCAAATCTTCGAAAAGACATTTTTTCGGCTAGGCAGGCGCAAGGAGAAACGTTGCATGAGTACTGGGAACGATTCAAGAGGCTTGTTGCGAGTTGCCCTCAACACCAAATGGGCAAGCAACTTTTGATCCAATACTTCTATGAGGGATTGAGTCTCACTGATCGAAACATGATTGATGCTGCTAGTGGAGGCACCTTGATGGACACGACACCGATGGCAGCAAAGGAACTAATATCAAACATGGCGGCCAATTCCCAATAATTTGGTAACCGTGATCCTTCATTGAAATCGGTAAACGAGATGGGTAATGATTCATTGCAGGCCCATTTAATTGAATTGAAGGCCATGATAAGTGCGGGAGGAGCCCCAAAGGTTCGACCATGCGGCTTATGCAAAACAGTAGAGCACGTTACCGATGACTGTCCACATTTTTACACGGTACGCGAGGCGCACGTGAATGCGTTAGGAACCGGGAATGGGCAAGGGAGAAAGTACGATTCGTACCCCAACACCTTCAATCCGAGATGGGGCGACCACCCTGGTTTTAGATGGAGGGATCAGCAAGGAAATATACAGCAAGGGAATATACCTGGAAATCAAGATCAAGGGCCCTCTCAAGCTCAACAAAGGGGGCAAAACTTTCCTAACCAATACCAAACCCGACAACAAGGGGAAAACTCATCATCATCACTGGTAGAGATGGTGAAATTAATGGCAACAAGTTCCGCTCAATTTCAACAAGAGACCGCCAAATTTAAACAAGAGACCAAAGCATCCATAAAAAATTTGGAGATGCAAATGAGTCAAATGGCTGTGCACATAACCCAATTGGAAGCGCAAGGCGGCGGCCGACTGCCACCTCAAACCGAGGTAAATCCGAGGAATGTGAGCGCCATAACAACGCGAAGTGGCAAGAAGGTGGAAGGACCGGCCAATCCAATGCTAGAGCCGGACAATGAAGACAAAATGGAGGAAGAAAACTCGGAGCCAAAAGAAGCTGAAAAGGGTAATCCTAAACCTTCTGATAATTTTAATAACCCCTGACCGAGCCACTTCCATTTCCATAAAGAATCAAGCGCCAAGCTAAGGAAGACATGGAGAGACATATACGAGATGTTTTCAAGAAGGTGGAGATCACTATTCCACTTGCCGACGCGATCAAGCAAATTCGTCGTTACGCCAAATTCCTCAAGGACTTATGCACCAACAAGAGAAGGTTAAAAGGGGATGAAAAGGTCCTAATAGGAGCAAACGTGTCGGCCGTATTCCAAAAGAGCTTGCCACAAAAGCGGAATGACCCGGGCATGTTTTTCATTCCATGCACGATTGGAGACTTGCGAGTCGAGCGAGCGATGCTAGATTTGAGGGCATCAATAAATGTTATGCCACGCACCATTTTTGACTGTTTGAAAGTTGGTCCATTGAAGAAAACTGGGGTGGTGATCCAACTTGCCGATCGAAGCACTGCCTACCCTGATGGTGTTGTTGAAGATGTCCTCGTAAAGGTGGATGAATTGATTTTTCCAGCCGATTTCTATGTGTTGAGCATGAATGAGTCTGCATCAAAATCGCCACCTATCTTGTTGGGGTGACCATTCTTGAACACTGCTCAGACAAAAATCGATGTCACTCGAGGCACCCTAAGAATGGAATTTGACGGTCACATTTGTCAATTCAATATTTTTGATGCTATGAGATTTCCTGACTACGATAACTCTATTTTTGCACTTGATTGTTTTGACTCTCTAGTGCAGGAATTTCTTGAAATGCATGAACAAGATAAGCTCGAGACGACGATCACACGAAGTTTGGGGGAGGACTCGTTACTTTTGAGTTACCCTCTAACTGGACCAACTTGGGAGGACGACGTACGAGAGACAATGTCGGCCTTGCGCGCACTTAATGCGAAATCGAGAGAAGAGGACGTGAATTTCATCAAACTTCCCGACTCACACGAGAAAGCCATTCCATCCATATTCAAGGCACCGGAGCTCGAACTCAAGGCCCTACCGGAGCACTTAAAGTATATTTTCTTGGGCGATAATGAAACACTGCCTGTGATCATTTCATCTCGCTTAGACAACCTCCAAGAGGCATCACTGCGACAAGTACACAAGGATAACAAGCAAGCAATCGGGTGGACCATAGCAGATTTGCGAGGGATAAGTCCTTCCATGTGTATGCACCGAATTTTACTCGAAGAGAATGCTGTACCATCTAGGGAACCCCAAAGATGACTGAATCCACCAATGATGGAAGTGGTAAAGAAGGAGATTCTAAAACTTCTTGATTTTGGGGTGATTTACCCCATTTCTGACAGTCGGTGGGTGAGTCCAACTCAAGTCATTCCAAAGAAATCGGGTGTCACGGTGGTCGAGAATCAAGAAGGCGAACTAGTTCCGACAAGGATCCAAACGGGATGGCGAGTTTGTGTTGATTATCGTAAGCTTAATGCCATGACTCTCAAAGATCATTTTCCTCTTCCATTTCTTGATCAAATGATTGAGAGGTTGACGGGCCATTCATACTACTGCTTTTTGGATGGCTACTCGGGATATTTCCAAATTCCTATAGCACTTGAGGATCAAGAGAAGACTACCTTCACGTGCCCCTTCGGCACATTTGCCTATCGCCGCATGCCATTTGGACTTTGCAATGCACCAGCCACATTCCAACGATGTATGGTAAGTATCTTTTCGGAATACGTTGGCGAGATTATAAAGGTCTTTATGGACGATTTTAGCGTTTATGACAATTCTTTTGAGGTATGTCTTGAAAACTTATCTTTAATTTTGAAACGTTGTGTCGACACTAATCTTGTACTAAATTGGGAAAAATGTCATTTTATGGTGGAACAAGGTATAGTTCTAGGGCACATTATCTCATTGAAAGGAATTGAAGTCGATAAACCTAAGATTGATACCATAGCTGCGTTGCCTTACCCCGCCAATGTGCGGGAGATTCGTTCTTTTCTTGGCCATTTAGGAGTTTATAGGAGATTTATCAAGGACTTTTCGAAGATCGCATCGCCACTTTGTAGGCTCTTGCAAAAATATGTGGAGTTCAAGATTGATGATGACTGCAAGAAGTCCTTTGACACACTGAAGGAGCGGCTGACCACCCCTCCGGTTATCCAACCACCAATATGGGACCTACCGTTCGAGATAATGTGTGATGCGAGTGACTATGCTGTGGGAGCCGTGCTAGGGCAGAAAGTGAACAAAGCAACCCATGTGATCTACTATGCATCGAGGACCTTGAACCTTGCCCAAGAAAATTACACTACCACGGAGAAGGAGCTTCTAGCTGTTGTGTTTGCCCTTAAGAAGTTCCTCTCATACATCATTGGATCAAAGGTGGTGGTCTTTAGCGATCACGCGGCCCTGCGACATTTACTTATAAAGAATGAGACGAAGCCACGACTCATACGGTGGATTTACTTCTCCAAGAATTCGATTTGGAAATCAAAGATAAAAAGGGAGCCGAGAATACCGTGGCCGATCACCTTAGTAGATTCGTGCACGTAGAAGACAAGCTGCAACTTGATGAGAGGTTTCCGGACGAGAAACTACTTGCGGTTGAACACGTGGATCCTTGGTATGCTGACTTGGTAAATTTTCTGGTTGCTCGTGTGTTTCCAACAGGACTGATGAAAGCAAGGAGGGACAAGCTGAAGAGTGATGCAAAGTATTATGTGTGGGACGATCCATACCTTTGGAGGCATTGTGCTGATCAAGTCATTCGAAGGTGTGTTCCCGAATCGGAGTTCCACGCTATTCTTTCATTTTGCCATTCTCATGCATGTGGAGGACATTTTGGTTCGAAGAGAACTGCGCATAAGGTACTTGACAGTGGTTTTTATTGGCCATCCCTATTTCGAGATACGTATGAATTTTGTAAGGCATGTGATAATTATCAACGCACGGGGAACCTTTCACGGAGAAGTCAAATGCCCCAAGTGCCCATAATGGTTTATGAAATCTTTGATGTCTGGGGCATCGACTTTATGGGCCCCTTCCCGAATTCATTCAAAAATATTTATATTTTACTGGCGGTGGATTATGTCTCCAAGTGGGTGGAAGCGAAAGCTACCTCAACTAATAACTCGAAGGTTGTTGCACGTTTCATTAAATCTCGGATCTTCTCAAGGTTCGGGATCCCTCGAGCTATGATAAGCGATCGTGGCACCCACTTTTGCAACAAAACGGTAGAGGCATTGCTCCGAAAGTATGGTGTTGCTCATAGGCTTTCTACGGCCTATCATCCTCAAACAAATGGACAAGCCGAAACTTCGAACCGAGAAATCAAATACATCTTAGAAAAGACTATCAAAGAAAACCGTAAGGATTGGAGCATCAAGCTGAAGGATGCACTGTGGGCATATCGCACGGCGTATAAGACACCAATTGGGATGTCGCCGTATCGCCTCGTTTTTTGGAAGCCATGTCACTTGCCGGTGGAGCTCCAACACAAGTCATTTTGGGCCGTGCAACAATGCAACTTTGATTTTGATGAGGCCGGTGCGCTAAGGAAGTTGCAACTACGAGAATTGGAGGAAATACGAAACGAAGCGTTTGAAGATTCGCTTAATTATAAAGAGAAGACGAAAGCGTTTCATGACTTGAAGATTTCAAGGAAGGAGTTCGTAGTGGGCGAAAAAGTGCTACTTTTTCATTCTCGCCTTAAGCTATTTCCCGGTAAGTTGCGTTCAAGTTGGGTTGGACAATTTGTTCTCACCCACGTATTCCCGCATGGTGCGGTGGAGATTTTTAGCCCAAAGACGAACAAGACGTTCAAGGTGAATGGACACCAACTCAAACCGTATTATGAAGGGTTTCGCTCCGTTGATGAGGAACGGATGGAGTTGGAAGCACCACCTATGACTTGATCATGGGAATAAGTCGAGCCAACGACTGTAAACAAAAGCGCTTGTTGGGAGGCAACCCAACGTTTACTTGTTTTATTTTCTATTTTTTTTTCTGGCAGCTTTGGAGGCGATGACTTGTTTTGGATGTGTGGGCCACTTTTCAAAAGACCGAGCATAATGATCAATAGGACCAAGACCCTCGACATTTCCACGGGTGATTTCTTTTTCTACTCTTTCCTCATGATATTATGATGTGCTTGTTCTTGTTTTGCATTCACTTGAGGACAAGCAATGTTTAAGTTTGGGGGAGTGAGTTATTGTGGTTATATTAAGGAGTCTTGTACCAAAAACTTGATAAATTTTGACAATTTTTATGATAACCACCGGGGGATTAAAAGAAAATGACTAAGAGTACTTGCTTGAATTGCCTTGATGAACTACGTTTCGGTTAAAGTCTTTAGTCGTCATTTGATTTAGAGGTCAAAGGTACGCATGTTAGTGTTTTTTGTGATTCATATGTGGGGCGTCAATTCTAGATTATTGCGTTATTGATATGTACTTGTGGTTGCCGTACTTAATATGAGTTTGTGTGGGGCCTTGAAGTTGGCGGTTGCATGATGATATCTCGTTAGTAGAAACAGAAGTCAAATAAAGTCCGGTTGGGGTATGCCGGCATGGTGAAAGTAGAAAATTGAAAAATCAAAAAGAATTGAGGTGCCGAAACAGCTGCCTATCCGTATTTATCAAGTGCATTTGCTTACAAATCCCAAAGAGCGAAGTCTAACGAAGATGCTAGTAGCTCAACAATTCATGCACGTGCTCAAAAGGCGCATCACACTATCAAATTCTCAAAACATGACGGAGGTGAACTCAACAAATCAAACACCCAATCAAGACAATCCTCCTATCCAGCGCCTTATCATCATTATGAAGTCAAGGACGGTAGTGCGGAGCTGCGGACCTCAATTGAAAAAAAATTAATAAAATAAATAAATGGGAGAGGACGAGATATTTGATCAATTCCAACGATGGATAGAGCCAAACCATTGAATAGCAAGGAGGCACCATAGTGCATTGACGTGACGTGTATAAAAAGGGGTTGCCAAGCTACTGGGATCACTTAGGCCAATACATGAAACATCTAAGATTTCTAAAAATATAGTGGTGTCTAGAGTCCGAATAAATTCACTTGGGTAATTTGAGTGAGTTACTTTTATTATGTTTGTCCTATGCTTAAATTCTTCATATTGCTTGAGGACAAGCAAGATTTAAGTCTGGGGGATTTGACAAACGACAAATTACATGCTAATTGACGGTTTAATTCCGGTGATTTTAGGTGCTTAATATTATCATATATACTTATTTCTCGTATAATTGTTATTATGAGCAATCAAGAACCAATCGTATATTTCTTCTCTATTTTGCAGTATTTGGTGCTATATTTATCGAAGGATGTCTCACAAGGAAGTAGAGAAACGAGGATTGACGAATCGAGGAGAGAAAAATCAAGAATCAGGATGGTGCGTTGATGACGCGTCGATGCCGAGGATGGACCGCGTCAGTCGATGCGATGTGCGGTGTGACATCGAAGGCTGGCTCGCGTCAGTTGATGCCATGTCGACGCTATGTCGACGCTCATGTTCTGAAGTGTCGATTGGAAAGGCGTCAGTCGACGCTATGTCGACGCTCATGTTCTGAAGCGTCGATTGGAAGGGCGTCAGTCGACGCTATGTCGACGCTCATGTTCTGAAGCGTCGATTGGAAGGGCGTCAGTCGATGCTATGTCGACGCTCATGTTCTGAAGCATCGATTGGAAGGGTGTCGGTCGACGCCCATGCAGGACGACGCAGGCGGGTGATGTGCGTCGACGCCGAGGGCTGATTCGCGTCAGTCGACGCTCCGTCGACGCCGACTCGGCAAAATTATTTTAGGACGAATCTTGGGCGGCAAGAAAGAGGAATTCTATATAAAC